>CM071929.1:13199512-13641763 GCA_016081115.2 Rehmannia glutinosa | reverse complement strand
GTTGTCACTTCAGTTCAATTTGTGTGCTGCTCAATTTCTCGCTTTGGGTCTCCAAGGCAATCAAAAACACGCTTAGCAACATCCAGGATCAGTATCGGGATTTATCAGAAACTCCAAATCATATGCTGCATTATATTTCTTCTCACCAGATCTAAATCCAGCTTAATCATCTTTTCAGACCTTCCAGGTGCTAGCAAAAATGTCGGCTAACAGAGTAGCTTGATCAGGAGGGTTTGGGCGGCTCAACTGCGAGCTCGGGGACGACGTAAAATGATGACTAAAGACAAGGGTTTGGCGTCACATGGGAAGTGCACGTGAGTGAAAGAGTGAGGAAGTCAAGGGCAGATGGTGTGCCTGAGAAATGTAGGGCTGAGATGGAGTGTTGCAGCGGATGAGAAGCAAGCGCAATAATTGATTTCTCATGGTGTCGAATTCCGAATGGGATTTGATTTCGAGCTGTATTTTTCTTCAAAGTGGAGAAGAGAAGGCTCAAGAGGGTTTTGAATTTCTGATATTTTCTGAAGTTAGGGTTTTGGAAGATGGAGAGAAAGGGGACGATAAACAACAAACCAGAGTGAAAATATAAAAACAGTCTGAAAAAATTAACAATGTTGAAACCATGAAATGTTAATTTTTTGAGAGCAAAATATTATTACAGAAGAGGCATAATTAATTGATAAATATCGACAAACATTTAAAAAGCCATAAAAATATCTATTGAGAAGAAAAGAAAATTCATTAATAAAGTTTTAGAGTTTTACATGTAATAATAATGTTTTAAACTTTCGATGGTCAAATTTCTGAATACATTTGGAATTTTCGTTCAGTTTCACTTCTCAGACTATTGTTCCTATTGAAAATAATTTTTGTCGATCCCCTGGCTCACTGTGCTTGGGTAAGCTCACGTGGTGGGATGAGCAACAAAATAACTCATCTTCATGTTGTTGGTATGAGTATTATCTATTTTGGACCAAAAATACTTATAGTTTACTTTTGGATTTTAAGTAAAAATATAAATCTGGGTGAGATATTATCAATCTTATAAACCTTAATTTTGCATGTTGTAATGTAGGACTTTATTTCCGTATCATGATAATCCTCCACTCCAAATGTGGTGGGAATCTCTTTGTCATTCACCATCCAAGCATCCTCACAGTAGTATGTTGGATGAAGCACGTGTACGGAGTTGTGACATCGCGTGAGCATCATCTTGCACGTGTATTTAAATCGTCTGATGGAATAAGGTAAAATAGAAAAAGTAGAATGGGAGATTTGTCCTCAAATATAGGACTACCTTTCTTTCAAATAATTGTCGTTCCATCTTCCAAAACTCATCTTCACCATGTTGGAAGCACACCTTACCTAAAACCCACATTTGGAAGAACATATTCAATTGAGTTGGATTCTTCGTGTCTACACCGATTTCCTTTATCTCAGTCACTCCATCTAGCCCAGCTCGCTTAACTAATAGAGCCATTGGATATTTCGTCATTTGCTGGACGCCCACCACCTTTTGTTCTACACCAAAATATTGTCTCCACGATGTGGGGCCGGTTTTACGACTTTTGAAGTGACAGAACCAGGTTTATAAATTTATACTATGTATGGAATTTTTAAATATCTTAACCGTATTAATGGTTTTTATATTGTAAGAACCAACTATTTAAATTTTATCAAATTTTGGGAAAGTGTAAATTAGTTCATTTATTTTACCTTTAAAAATTAATTTGGAAAATTTTGGGGGGGGAAAAAGAAATTTTTGGAAAATTTTATGGGGGAAAGAAATTTTGGAAATTTTTGGGGGGGAATTCTTTTTGAAAATTTTGGGGAGACAATTGTAAATTAATTTATTTATTTTACCCTTTAAAATATAATTTCAAAATTTTTGGGGAAAAAATTTTGGAAAATTTTGAGAGACGATGGCCCCACCCTTGCCCAGGTCCGCCATTGGTCTCTACCCACGTGGTGAAGTCTAGGTCGTGAATCGTCACATTATTGTGAACCTACAAAGCACCGCTCATCTTCATTGATATGATATTATCTCACTTTGGTAAGCATCATGGTTTTATATTTAGGCTTCACCAAAAAGCCTCTTATATATCAATGGAGATATTATCCAATCTTATAAACTTATGATTTTTACCAAGTATCTGTAAGTATGGTCTTTGTTGCATATCTTAAGATCTCGGATACCGTTGCCCATCTAATATTTTATTTTTAATATATTTATACTTCATATATAATATAAAAATATATATTTACATATATCATATAAATGATAATGTAACTCATATGTAATTCTTATGTAATTAATATTATATCTAATATACATATTATTAATGATAATTTCCATTAATAATCTGCATTAATAAAACACAATACAAGATAAAAAAAAAAAATATAATAGGCTTATAACTATAATGAAGTCTACAATACTTTCAATTTTTTATTTTGCTTGTTCCTTCTTATTTTACTTTTATTTGAATTATGGTGTATTTTTATGATATACTAATAATTTTTATTTTAAGTCAATACATTTTACTCATGACTTGTGATGGAGTGTGAAAAGTATGCATCCCAATGGGATGGATATGGAATGGTCTTCAAGTACTTGTTGATGTCGCTCCATCGTCATCCCCAAGGGCGGATCCTGAGGTGACAGTAAGCCTGAGCGCCATTACGTACTTTATAAAGAAAAAATTAGTGGGCTGATTTTTAAAAAAATTAGTTATAATTTGTATTGTTTTCTTGGATTTATATTTTGCCGTGATTTCGTCTCATCGACCCAGCAAAAGAAATACTAATCGTCACAGCTCCGGCGTAGTTAAATACCAATAATGATGTAGTAAGCGGGGAGTAATAATTTTTGAACTTCTTATAAATGAAAATTTATGAAGTGAATTATGTCGAACAATTAACATCTATTGATATGGAACTTTAACGGGTAATTGGTTGTGTGGCTACGTATTGCTGTATCTTATTCAATTTAAACGCACTTAAATTTAATAACGATGCATTGTTATTTCAGTTGAAGATAATAGTTTTGAAATTCCATTTTGTAAAATATACACTATATATTCACTAGCTGCTTTCAGAAAAAGAAAACCAAAATATTATGGATAAAATATGATGTACGTTTAATAAAATATCTCCAACAAAGTCACTAAGGCCATAGATAGGGGTATTACCACTTGACCCAATCTCCCTTGTTATTTTTTTATCTAATTACATTAAAAAATTAGAAAATTAAGTTATAGTTTATATAATTTTTAGTTTTTTTTATATATTTTACTTATCTCATTGCAGATATGTTGCACACCTCACATTCGCGGGTCTTACTTTACGCCATCGATTGTCGTGACGGTCAGTTATTATGAATGTAAATTCAACACTCCTTTCTTTTTTTGTATGAATTTGTTAAGCTTTGAATCATGTTAGCGCTTTATAATTTCATTTTGAGTGAAATTATCGTTGCAAATTGCAACATTACTTGCAATAAATGAAATTTATTTAATCATCATTCAAAAGAGAACTTTTTCATGACAAGACTCTTCTTTCCCTTGCGGAAAAGAAAAAAACATACACTCAATCCCCATACGAAAGACAATCATAGATTGCCCAAATTGAAATCTGAACAATAAATAGGCTAAATTTCAAACTGAACATAAAATAAATATCAAAGCAAAAACAGCAACGACAAATCATGACTCGATCGATCTCATTTGTTCATGCCAGTTGCATTCTTCACAGCATCAACTGCACCTTGTGCCGATGCCTGCACCTGAGCTCAGCCTACATACAATGATAAAAATCGAAACCTTAAAAACTCCAAAGTATATAAAAAAAAACATGGCAAATTTAATTTTTTTTACTTTTTTAACTAGCATTCGTGTTTGAAGAATAATAAACTGACTTAATGAATGAAAGGCAAAAATTTATAAGACAAGTCACACGCTTTTGGTGTCAAAGTGATAACTTATCTGATTCACACTAAAATTAAGTGTATTCAGACAATATTATTTTTTACACTAAATGTATTACTTTATTTACACTAAATGTATTACTTTTTATCCTAAAATTTGTTACCGTCTTATAAAAGACATATTCTTGAATGAATAAATATTTGAGCCGTTAAATATGCTGAACAAACAAAGAAACGCTAATTAATCTTAATATGAACAAAAATCGCAACATAAATATTCGGCTACATACCTGTGCCATTGAGTTTTTGCAGATTGTGCAACATTGCCAGCTTTGTCCATCATCTGGATTTACCTTTTTCCTGCACTCAAATGAAAATTAATTTCATAAATGTGGATCATTTAATTTTTTCTTGTGTGTGTTCCAAGTGTGTTTGCGTGAGACCGGGCCATACTGGTCGGGCCGATTCTATCAATTTTTTAGTGACGAGTCAAACTTAATTTAAAAATGGGTCCCAATTTCTGCGAATTGTGATTCTAGCATCTTTTGTAACGGTTTATTGCCTTAAAAATTTAGAGCCTTAAAAATTAAGTGTTATAATTTTGTTAGTAAGACTGACTGCAAAGAGAATCGATCTGGACCCTTTATTCTTGGTGGGAGAGCTCAACCACGAGGTTGCATTTGAGAATTTTTAATTTATTTATCTACAAAATAAAGCAAAAAAAAAAAAATCTGGTGGCAAGCATTCAACCACCACATTGGATTTACTCTTGACACAAAATTTATATATGTATTATAAGTAAAAGGTATACGAAAATTTTGGGTCATAAATTTCGAATTTTTCGAGCCCAAGTCGACCAACTCCTTAGTCTAACTTAAGGAGCGCCATGTATACTAGGCACCGACCCACATAGAGTAAAAATAAAATACAAAATAAAAAATTAGAACTTATATGATTTTTTTTTTTTTTTTTTCCACACGGCTCACCCTTTGCCGTGTCTGCACTGCTATTGTGAGTGTGTGTGGATGGAAAAGTGAAGCTAACCTCAGTTTGGCCCTTGGCCTGGCCAGCGTTGTAGCTAATTTTGTTGGTGTCCATATTATGCTTAAAATGTGGTAATATATGAAAAACTAAACACAGAGAAAACTGTATAATTAATGTGTATCAAAAACTTAGTAATGCTATTGCTGATGAGATTGTAAGACATGATGGCACTGGTATTTATAGCATTTAAGACTAATCAAGTTTCGACACGTGTCACTTTTTAACTAGGATATTTTATTACTATTCTAGTCCCTCGTGTCATGTTGCATGGACAGAAGTAAATTGATCAAACTGGATTGGCTATTCAAAAAGGAAAAGAGCTATTCAAAAGGTGGTATATAGAGTATAGAGTAGAAAGATGTTGAAAATATCTGTTGTTTGATCCAGGAAAATTGGATGGGTATTGCGTGTACCATGCACATCCACCAATGGTCTTATTAGATATATACTTTTTCATTTTTATTTTTGTGAATTTTGATGTCGGTATTGGCTTTTTGCTTATTTACTTTATGTAGTGTCCTTGTTCCAGGTAGCTTCAAATATGGCTTCAAACAAGCGGAATCGAGCCGAACATGAACAAACTCGAGTTTGGTTCGTTTAATTTTGGATCGCTCGAGTTTGATTCAAGCTTTATAATTGAGTTTGAGCTCGGCTCGCTTGAAAAGTATTAGGCTCGCAAACGAGTTCGAGCTCAACTCGTAAAAAGCTCGTTTAATATATTCAATGAGCTTAGCAAGAACTCAACTCGTAAAAAGGCTCGTTTAAGCTTCAATGAGTTTAGCTTCGAGCTTCGACTCGTAAAAGACTCGTTATATGATCGAATAGCTCGTGAAAGCAAACTTGAGTTCGTTAAAGATCGAGTTCAAGTTCGAGGTTCGATTTCAAGTTCGCGAGCCTATAAATGAACATGTTCGTGAAGTCGAGAGTTCAAATATAGGCTTGTGAGCTGTAACAAACATGTTCGCGAACTTTGAGCCGAATATCTATAAGCTCGCGTTCGGCTCGTTTAAAAGTTTGAGCTCGAATTTTAGGATCGAGTTTGGCTCGTTAAGCCCGACGAACAATCTCAAAGCGAATATTTTTCGAACCAAGACTAGAATATTTCATGAAATGCGAGCTTGGATTCATTTGCATTACCAGCTTCAATTATGTAAAACCAAAATAAAACCATTCTTCTTGGGAGAGTGGAGGGTTTTTTTCTTCTTTATTTTATTATTAATTAATTATTTTTTTTATATTTTACCTTTTCGGAAAAAACACTTTGTCATCCAAACTATCATGTTTTGTGCTTTGGGAGCATTTTTTTATAGTTTTTTTAGTTTACTTTGTCATTTTGAGCTACAATAGTTTCGCACTTTGTCATATGGAGCACCCAGATTGTTGAATTTTAGAAGAGATTATGCCACGTGCATGGCATGCCTTTTATTTGTGTACTTTTTAGTTAATTTCAGGTTGTTTGATGTGTTCAATCCACTATTCTAAAAATCTCCACCTAGCCCGAATTAGTCGCGCGAAGGCGCTAGGTTCTCCTTATCCGCCTATATTTTTCTTCCGATTGGGCCCACTTAACTACGCACGAGGCCGCTTTCGACCTCACCAGGCTCCGCGCAAGCGCAAGCCCCACCTGACTGCAAGACGACTAACACCTAGTATTTTTTAGAACAACGACTCAATCTCAACTATCAAGCCTAATGCTGAAAAAGTTAAATGACTATTTTGCCCACATAAAATAACATGAAACTAATCAAAAAGTGCATAAACAAAAAAGTGTCATTCATGTGACAAAATCACAACAAAAATACACTATCAAGATGCTCTAGATGGCAAAGTGCAAAGCCTGTAAAGTTCATTTGACAAAGTATAACAAAAAATAGTGTAGCTCTCAAATTCAAAAATCTGTCATAGTTTAGATGGCAAAACCCCCTTATTATTTTCAGTTGGGGGTAGTGGAGGTGGAGGAAGGTTTACAAATGACAATTGATAAGAAAGTTGATTTATGGAGTTTGCGAAAGGCAGTTTGAAGCTAAATAGAGATATGTTTATGCACACAATAGATGAACAACAGGAAAGAATGGTCGAACTATCTTGACAGCAGTAGAACCTCACATTCCCACAAAACAAGGATTAATTACAAAAACGACCCCTAAGGTTTGGGTTAATTACAAACAAAAAGCATAGGTTTTTAACAATTACAAAAAAAAAAAAAAAAAAAAACCTATATATTTGATTATGTATTACATTTTACCACTTTATAAGCAAAAACATTTCAAACACCCCCTTACATTTTGTAAACATATTACAATTATCCCCTTATATTTAACAGAATCAAGCCCCAACGAATTTTTGTAATTTTCAAACATCTTTGGTTTTTTTTTCTTTTGTAATTAATCCAAACCTCAGGGTAGTTTTGTAATTATCCCTTAATGTGTTTTTGCTAGGGCCACTTGGTAGACTTTCAAAATATGAAGGGTGACCACCTGCAGCAACATAAATGACATTCAGGATTCATATCAAATAGGGTTAATTACAAAATGTGTACCCTTGAGGTTTGATCTTATTACAAAAAAAACCATCCAACTTTCAAATTACAAAATATACCCCTAAAGTTTTATTTTGCCTAACATTTACCCACTTGATAAGCAAAAAACATTTAAAAATCACCCATCATATTTACAAAAATATTACATTTTACCCCTTAATTTTAACATCTTTGAATCAAACCTCAAGGGTACTTTTTGTAATTTTGAAAGTTAGCTAGGTTTTTTTGTAATTAGATCAAACCTCAAGGGTACTTTTTGTAATTATCCCTATCAAATGACAATTTACTAGGAAAGATTGAAAGGAAAAAAAAGCATATTTTTCCAACAATTTTTTGTTTTAGAAAAAAGGAAGTACTCACAAACATATTGTACATTGAAGTATTTGGCTTCCAGAATTCACCTCCAGTGACTACAAAATCGCACGTATAATGGTTCTCCGAACACAATCGGACAGATTCCTTTCATGAATTTTTCGTGAGGAGCTTCAGCCTCCAGTTTGTCGATATTACGCAAAACTATAACTTCAGTTGCTCGATTTGTTTGTAAATACTTTTTCAAATCAAGCCCCTCTCAACCAGAGTGTCCCAAAACATATCTAAACTGTTGCTATCACTTGCAAATGAAGCATTGATACTTCTAAAGATTTTAAGAGTCACCATCAGTCTCCTTTTATACATCTCATCTAACAATGCTGAAACAGAAATAGCATCACCGGCTCTAAAGCACGCATAAGCCAGATTACTATAGATAATGGTATCTCCTAATATCCCCATTCTTTGCATATGTCTGAATACTCTTTGTGCACAATCAATTCTTTCTTTCTTACACAACCTTCGTATTATTGCCCGATATACAGTGATGTCAACACAGAGACCACGTTGTGCTAACTCATCTGGCAATGTCAAGATACCTTCATCATCGTTTCGGTTGCAGTAAAAATCCACAAGCCACGCGTAAGTGCAATGACTCGGGGAAAATCCAGAACGAATCATATCAAATAACACCTCTTTAGCACTGTTTACCTCGTGTGCCTTGCAAAATCCATGAATCAATGCCTTGTAGGTAAACTGATCGGGCCTTAGCCCGGCCTCCAACATCTTACTTCTAAGTTTCAACGCAGACCTCATATCTCCTATCTTGCAATAGGCATTAATCAACGTGTTACATGTGATATTATCGGGTTCTATTTTTCTCTCCTTCATTTCATTTAATAGTTTATTTGCATCCTGTATGCGGCCCTCTTCACATAATTTACGTAGAATCGCGTTATAAGTAACTACACCGGATACAACTCCTTGGCCTCCATTATATCGCAATTGTAAGGCTTCGTCAATATCACCAACCCTACAATACCCATCAATCAAGGTAGTATAAGTAACACGATTAGGAGAAACACCCTTAATTTCCTTAAAAAGCCTCAAAGCCTCTCTCATTCGGCCTTCTCTACAAAAACTATAAATAAGTGAATTATAAGTTACGATATCAGGACATACTCCTCCTCTTTCCATCCTATCTTGAACACACAAAGCCTCGTAATGCATACCCTTTTTGCAATACAAAGAAATCAAAGGTATTATACGTGAAAAAGATCGGGATATATGTTTTTCGACTCCATTTCACTCAATAACTCCTCTGCCTTCTCTACATCCCCCGACTTACAACAAGCATGAATCAAGACATTATAAACATGTATATTAGGAATAACCCCAACTTTCATCATCTTCTTATAAGTTTTCCAAACAGTATCAGTCAACCTCTCTTTCACCAATGAATTCAAAAGCACAGTACAAGCATGCAAATGGGGCTTATATCCACACACACGCATATGATCGAACACTTGGAGTGCATCCGGGTTCATCTTTGAATTAGCATAAAATATCACCAACCAACTCAAAACATGTGAATTCACATCCAGGTCACCATAACTATTCACAAGAGCATTCAAAACAGTAGGAGACGATAAAAAATCTTTCCGGGCAACCTTCTCGAGCAGGTTTTGAGCAGTTCTGAAATGTCTTTGTTTTGTGAGAATGCAAATCATTGTCCAGGAAGATTGCAAAGAATGTTTGTACTGTGGAATTGTCTCGACCCATTTGAAGAATGACCAAGAAATTGAAAACCCATAGGGAGATAGATTCAACAACGACTGGTTCATAACAGATGATGTCACAAAAGAACCGATTCTGGGTTTCAAAATTTTGTCCCAATATCCCTTTATTACAATAGCACATACAGTTTTAACTAGCTGGCGTTCAGTGCTTGCAAAATTTAAGCTTTCCATTAAGAATAAAGGTAATTTGGGACGAGCAGAACTTTTTTCCGTGAGAAAAATCGAGAGATTAATGGAGAGAAAAACGTACCAGTAATATACTGACTGTCAACTGAAATCCACAGATTTTAGTTGTACCTCTTCGATGTGTTTGATAAATTGACTGAAACAGCTGAAAGCAGAGGGTGGAAACTGGGAAAATGACGGAAGAGAAAGGGCTTTCAGTAGAGGGTTCCGGTTGAGTTGGTTCAACTTCAAAGTTCTATTTTAACGATGCTTTACAATAGCGGGAATGTGCGAAATGATTCAATATTTTTATTATTTTTTGGGATAATTGTAAAAAAGCCCCAAAAGTTTGAGCTAATTACAAAAGAAATCAGGAGATCTTTGAAGATTACGAAGAAAAACCTTGATGCTTATTATGTCTTAAATTTAAGAAGGTAATTGTAATATTTTGATAAATGTAAGGGGAACGTTTGAAATATCATTTGCATATAAAGAAAGAAAATGTAAAACAGATCAAACTTTAAGAGTATTTTTGTAATTTTCGAAAATCTCTGATTTTTTTGTAATTAAGCCGAATCACATGAGATTTTCTGTAGTTATACAAACTTTGTGGGTTTTAAACTATATGTTGAAATCATACAAATTTTGCGGGTTTTTAACTTTAACTTTGGAATCATACGAACTTTTTGGGTTTTTTAAACCCCGAGTCCACCAACAACATAATATTTCGTAATATGATAAAGTTATTGAACTTTGTCATCCAAATTTTATATAATTTGCATTTTATCATATCTAGGGCCGCAATCGAACCGAATCAAAGGAAGTTTTTGAGTGTTTGAGTTTGCTCGTTTATTATCGAGTCGAACTCGAGCCTGAATTTATCGAACATATTGATGGCTCACGAACTTTTTCGAGCTTAATCGAGCCTAAACAAGCTTAGTAAATATTAATTCAAAATTAAATTATTCTTCAATTTATTACAAAAAAATAAAATTATTTATATTTAGAATTCATAATATATTTATTAAAACTTATAATTTTATTAAAAAAATAAGTTTATTGAAATATTTTTATATTATCTTAAATAAAAATATGAAAAATTAAATTAAAATCAAATTATTAGTTTAATTTATACGAGTTTACTATCGAGTCTATTCACGAGCTTATTAACGAGCATGTTCACGAGCTAACGAACCGAATATCTCTAAGTTTGAGTTTGGTTCGTTTATTTTAACGAGCCTCATTAAACGAACTCGAACGAGCTTTTATCGAATCGAGCTCCGAATAGCTCACGAGCGGTTTGGTTCATTTGCAGCCCTAATCATATCAGAATAAAAAAAATTAATAATTTGTATATACATGTATATTTTCTTGTATCAAACATCGACCAATAAATATAATTTAATTAACGTGTATTTTTTAAAAAATCAAGAATATTTATTTTTATAATCTGAATTATAAATTTATCCTTCATTTAATTTTTAAAATTTTCAATTAAAATAAATAAAAAATAATTTCAATGACTTACACATTTTATTCCAATAGACATTCGTTAAATTTACTTTTATTTAGAATATAGGATAACAAAGTGAAAAATTATACAAAGTAGAGTGGCAAAGTGTAGAATTATGCAGAGTTTTAGATGACAGTATAAAATCTTTAGCACGTGCCATGTGGCGAAAATTTAGATGGAAATTTTTGAAGGAATATTCTGCCGGCAGTCGACTCTAGGGGATATTATGCAAAACTCGCAAAGTTTGTATCCTTTAATGGGTGGGATGTTTTTAATTAGTATAAATATAGTTAGAATTTAGAAATACCAAATTTGATTTGATGACATTTATTTTGATGTTTATAATAAATTAAACAGATAATTGTTAGAGCAAACTAAATAAATTAAACAGATAAAAGCGTTGCACCAGATTAAGAAACAAAACAATCAGCAAGCAAAGTTTGAACTCCAAAGACAACACACATAACAGAGATATAACTAAGTTTGCTCAATGACTGATCGAGAGCCATGAGCAATTATTTATATTGTCCTCCAACACTCAAACAACAGCTCCAAAGTAAAAGACGCAAATAATCATAAAACGAAAACAAACACGCTACTAAGTAGAGTCTTATGTCAAGAAACAAACATAACAAGTCAAGAAATCACTTCTTCTCAACTTCCTCATCCTCGTTCTCACTCCAACAGCATTGCAGAATCGACTTGGGCGACCCACAGCCCCTCGCGCTAGTAAAACTGCTATAGATAATCGAGCCTCCGTTGCCCAGCACTTCACAGCTCCTTTCTCCACAGTTATATCCCTCCATGTCCAGTGTGAACTCAGAGTCTAGTTCCTTCCCACCAACAGATGCATGCAAAGATACAGAAAATTTTGCCGGCTGGAAGCAATCCAACACCCTCTCCAGTAGGAGATTCAAATCAACCGTCTTGAAATCATAGCCCACCGCTTCGAAGCTTGCATAACTGAACCCATCCTCTGGGGTGACATGGATCGTAGAAATAGCACCGCCTTCTATTGAATTCATGGAGTAACCACAGGGATCGAAATCAAAGTCACATATCTTAGAATCGGGAAGAATTTTCCTGATGCCAGAAACTTCGGTCATGACAGTTGCGGAGCTAGATTGACTCTTGAAGAATACAGAGGCCTTCTTGGGGTCCAAATTGGTCATGCACATTTCCAAGGTATAAACGGGAGATATATCGTTTGTCAATTTGGCGCAAGCAGAGTAAACGTGCCACTTCTCGTATTCATCAGCACCACCCATCACATAGGCGTTGCTGCTCAGACCAAGTTTAGTGAAATGGTTATCAAGAACAGCAACTTCTTCAGAAAAGCTCCGATGGGGGAACGGCTGGGCACCTGGAAAAATGAAAGTTCCACGGGTGTATCTAACGGAACTCACGGTGAGTCCGAGGGTATCAGCCATCTTAAGTATGGGTGGGATGGAAAGCAGCAGTTTTGTAGTCCCACAAGTTTTCAGTATTATCTTGTATGGGTACACAAAGAGGCTAGACTCTGATAGGACATAGGAATCAACTTCATCGTTCTTTAAAGAGGAAACGATGGTGCATTGTGCTGGGTCTAAGATTTCGTCCAATTGGCTTTTGAAAGAGATCGGAGGCCGCATCCTCCAGGATCAGCAAATACTCCAGGCTCGGAAAATGAAATCTCGAGCCTTTTTTCATAACCTTCGAATCCAATCGCTGAGAGTGGCGTGGACATTTTGACTAAAAAGATTGAAATACTGTTTCAAAGCGTTAATAACAAGGATGAGGAAAGAAGAGAAAGAAAGGGGAGAGCAGAGTTTAAAGATTGAGAGAAAGTTCTTCTGAACCACTGGATGTGGTTACGGAAAAGCTTGACGAATCTCAGGATGGTTTGCGAGCGCACTGTGTAAAAGAAGAAAAGCAGTAATTAGAACTCCTATAATGGTTAAAGCAAATAGAATTCATGAACTGACTCGAATCAGAGAGCAAAGAAACATTAATACTCACGTTGGAGTATGCAGCAGATCTGAATTTCTTGATTCCTCCGTGTGGTCGAACGTCTTCAATGCTGTATCCAAGGGGAGCTTCGTAGAATAGGGATGATTTACTACTACTGGACTTCTTTTTCCCACCCTTTGACTCCATTAGATCATTCAGTTCTCTGTTGGTCATAACAATCAAATAAGACTCGGAACAGAGATAAAGCAAAAACTTTGATGGCATCAAGAAAGAGAGAGAGAGAGAAGCAAATACTACAACAACAATAAGAATGTAACTAGCAATAATTAGTAATTAATACCATAAAATTTGCCCTCTATCTATATTCACAAAACAACTATTTTTATAAGTTGTTTTTTCTAAATAATTGGCTATAGCATAAAAGGATATAAACAGAAATCAAAACATTTAAAAAGAAGGCAATCCAAAGGTAATATCTATCTCTTCTATGAGGTTCATACAAGCCAAAAATTTAAAACCTCTCTTATCTGAGATTCACTTCTTTAAAAATACAGGTTTCGGTTAACCATTAGCAACTGAAGTGTAAAAAGACACTTCGTGCATAACACATTACCAATAAAGTATTTTAACCATGCAAAATCACATACTACCGATGAATTAGATTAATCTATTGTCTCGATAAATCAAGCATATGTGTACGATAATAACATCACATGGTATTCATATGGTCTTAGGTAAACAGAGCTAGAAAAGAAAGCAAATCAACAAAGAAAATTTCTGGTAAAGTGCAAGGTAGGTAGTTGGTACAAAAAGTCAAAAATTCCATTAGACCGAAAACAACATTGAGAGCTCCGGTTAATATTTTCAGTTACACATAAATTCATCTATTTTACATTTCTAAAAGAAGACATATAGCAAAGAAAATAAACCAAATATCTATAATTGCAAAAGGAAAAAAAAGCATAGAAAGATCAGCCAATTAAAATTCAAGCGATAAATATGAAAGAACAAAATTATAGATTGAGTGAACCACCTCAACTTGATCTCACCTCCAATAGGTGAGGTCAAGGGTTCAACTCTATCCCTCCCCTCCATTATGTAATGGTTTGAATTTGAATTCAAAAAAAAATGAAAAAAAAATATATTGAATCTATAACCAACAAATTCAAATATATTATTTCCTCAAAAAAAAATTCAAATATATTATCAAATCGTAACAACATAATTTAGTCGCGATATCCTCCCCAGGACACGATACGTATTTTGTGTATGCAGTACTAAAAGGCCTTACCATATCCGGCGCATAAAAAAAGAAAAGAAAAAGAGATCGCAATTACTTACATAAATTGACGATGAGTATACGACGAATTTCGACAACCGATCAAGATTCACTTTCTTCAGCAAGCTTCAACAATCAAATCCTACAAATTCAAATAAAAACACAATCTCTTCAACATACCGTACATATAAACAACAAATCAAAACATACAAATTCGAAGAACACATATAGAAAAATAGACCGAAACTTACAGATCCAATCCACGAGTCTTGGAGGCGATCTAAAACACAAACCCTAAGATTGATTAAAATTGAGAGCTCTCGATCGAAGAACAATTATCTAGAATGCAGAGGAATATATAGAGAAATCTAGGTTTCGATGTGTGGAGAAGCGAATTAATTGGAGGTAGCGAGGACGTTGTAGCTCCCTTAAATAGGGGGAACGATAGAACCGAGTAGAAGATGTGTTTGACACGTGGTTTCCGTGTAATTACAATCTTGCCCTCCGCTTAATTATGCCGCTGATTTTCTTTTATGACTAATTTGCCCCTGCGAAAAACGTGGGGTGTGAGCCGTGAATTGCGCATCACGAAAATAAACCCTTGGGAATAGGATTCTTTTCTTATTGTGATTCTCTAATTTATTATCTTTTATAAATTCCGTTTTCTTCTTTTGGTTAGAGTATCTCACGAGATTATAAAAAAATTGAAAAATGTATAATTACAATTATTTTATGTGTGATATGACTATTATACCCCTCATGGTTCGATAAAATATCAATATTATTTGGATCTCCTAATCTTTTTTCTTATTTGGAGGGATGCTCAACTGTAAATGTAGAGATATGTGGGGGGCAGATAAGGATGCCCAACCATAAATGTCGAGATATGTGTATTTTTAAAGTACAAATTTGGGGGAAAAAATAAGGTAGGAAACACACGCACTCACACGGGCCAAACTCAATCGATTCAGTTAAAACACAAGCTTCTACATATAGAGATATGAGTAGGGTATGAGACGTGACATTTGATTTTACTATATCTCTATGTGACCAATGTATATAAATATTGATGGCAGGAACTTTAGCCAAGTGCGGTCATTTTTTTTAAATTTAAATTTGGGCAATTATCTAGCCGAATTTTTAAAAATAGAAAATAAAAAATAAAAAAAGACAAATCTGAATGTCGTGCCGTTAGAAATTCTTTGTCGGTTTTTAATTTTCATTCTCTTCAATTCTTTTGGCCTTTTAAAATTTAATTTAATTTTTTAAAGGTTGAATTTTTAGTGTAGTCCAACCCAAATTAAACGGTTATGCGGTTGGTTCAACCCAAATTTAATAGGTCAACTCAAATCCAAAGGTGGTCTGTCGATCGACGGTCCTCATGTGGCTACGCCATTGAATTTTTTGTATGAGATATTAATAATTTTATGTAATTACTTACTTTATTAGTTCTTTATGAAGTTCGATTTCACCTAGATCGATCGAAAAATTGAAACACCCGTCTAGATAAAAATTACACAAACAGAAAATTTACAGAACCAAAAATACAAAAAAAAAATGAAAATTATGAAACTAAAATTTCTACATATGATACTTATATTTTACAAGATCAACAATGCTACCCCCATAGCAATGGGGTAGTTTTGCATTTTCCCCTTAAAGAAAATGCAAAAAAAGAAGAGAGAAATAAAAATTGGGAAGAAGTTTAACACGTAAGTTGTTTACTATCCTTGGAAATCTGTGTGGTCCTGTTTGGTTAGGATTTGTTGGGTTGGGTTGATTACAGGCCCACCACTCAATCTTTAAAAGCCCTTTAAGAAGAAGGTACAAATAAAGACAAAAACAAGTGAGAAATAGCTGGATTTTCACAACTTTCCACACTCATATTTGCATGGCTGATCTTCTTTATATATGACCCACCAAACCCAAAATTGTCCCCTAAAATTTGACTCTCTTTCCTATATTTGCTTTTGCCTAAACTAACCCTTCAATCAAAGGTTTTCTTTTTTTTTTTTTTGAGTGGCAATCAAAGCTAATTTTACATCATAGAATATAATTGTAATTCATATTCTTACACAAAGGAATGTGATTCCCAACTTCTCTTTTCATATTGAGTGTCCCTTCAAATAGATATTCAGGGGCAAATATTTATTCCATGAATTTAAAAATAGAGTATAATTAGTGACGTAGTCGAAAATAAAGTTTAGAGGCGAAATTTAATTTTTCTCGAATGAGACATGATTATAAAATTCAATAATTTTATATACAAAATTTATATCAATTATAGAAATAATGGCCCCCGTCCCATCATATAATATAGAATAAGAATAATGAAAAACAAGTTTTGATTTGATAAATCATATGATAAAAGCTACTTATTCTAAAGGATGAAACCCATCCATGAGAGCCATCACTATCATGATCCAGAGTTTCGTGGAGAGTTGAATCGTGAGATATCTTCAAAAGTCGGTCTTGGAGTTCTTTGGCCGAGTCACAAGAAATCATCATCCAACCTGTTGCAGGTGAGAATTGAACCTCCACGATCGCGAGTGCTGCGAATGGACATCACATCATAAGTCTTTTACCGATTAAGCTATATCCAGGGGCAAAAATACCTACTTATTATGAAGAACATATTGTTGAAAATTTAGGTGTTTATTTTCAGAACCTGAATTACAAAGATAATCTATCTATTACGAGAGAATAGAAAATTGCGAGAAAAGCGAGGCGAGTAAATACTCTATCAGCAAGATAAACACGTCTCGTATAGTGCTAGCGAACAGGAGGCGTGTTATCCCCAAAGAAACAACGACTTCGTCTTGAAATAAAAAGATCGCAAATTTCAAGGCACCTTTCGAATGGAATATGAAAAATCGAGTACACTTTATGCAAGTACAAGAATGTAAAAATGTTTATGAAAGTGTAATCTGAACAACAATAGTGCTCCTATGTATAGGACTTCCATCCAGGCCTTGGGGTCTCTTTACTGCAGGGGAGTAACTTCAAGATAATGGGTTGTAACCTCCAGGGTAGTGGGCACTCCTTCAATGGTCACTATGTTGTAACTTCCAAGTAGTGGGCGAGTGGTGTTGTTTCATTTTAAAAGTCTGCGGTTTAACTTTTAAGTTGCAACTTATTTGTTTTTATTCTTTAAAAATAAAAAACAGATGTTTTCTGCAAAACTAGGCCCAGTCCGGTCGGGACACGGGCACGGGCTTGGGCCACGGCCCTCGGCCCCGGGCCGGGCGGGAGCGCGCGCGCGTGTGGCGTTGTCCACCACACCTCACATGTGTATAGTTATTTTATCTTGCACGCTCTTACAAACCCACTTACTTATATATTGAATAAAATTAATATTTTATTCCCATGTGGGATGGTGTCTTTTCACCTTCACATCATCCATTATCCCATTTCCAAGTGACTAACTTGTAGATTTTATTCCTCACTCACCACTAAATGATTTTGAAAAGTTAAATATACCACACTCATCTACTCGAAAGGTATAATTTTATTTTAATATTTAATATCTCCAAAATTAAATAATTAGTCACTAAAAAATTGGTCAAAGTTTAGGTATTAAATCATCACTTCTCAAACCAATTTCCAACAATCCCCCACATGAGTGGAAATCAAATGCACATGAAAATGCAGACTCTTGTACTCAGTTTAATTGAAATCATATTGTATCAGGACAGGTAGTTTGCGACTTTGAACCTTTCTTTGTAAATATCATCGGATATACCGGCGGCCTAGTGGACGCAATGCCTTGAATTATTCCTCCTTCGTGTACACCTAGTCAATGGCATTTACACAATATGACTTCTGTCACATTCTGTTCTTCAGTTGTGTCATTTTTGGTCATGGACAACATCTTTGGATTTATAAGTGTTACATTGAAGCGGCCCTCACTTCTCACTTATATAGGTGATCTCTCTTGACCGAGTCAATTTATCATTAAAAGTTCTTATGACTTAACCTTACCACAACCAACAAGTTTTATTGCACTTGTTTTGCCTTCCAGGGATGGGTTAACTGATTTACAAGTGCTTAACAAAACTTTAAAGTTTAGTTTTCCCATTGAACCAAGTTTTTGGGATCTCCAGTCACCAAAGTTGGGTTACCATTTTAATCGTTCTTTAAATTGTGGATTTTAATCTCATTCCCTCTAGCAATTTACTCAATTGATCTCTGTTAAGCCCTTTCGTGAGACGGATCCGCTATGTTATCCTTTGACTTCACATAGTCAATTGATATAACACCATTAGAGATCAATTGTCTTACGGTATTATGTCTACGACGGATGTGTCTAGACTTACCGTTATACATATTACTTTGTGCTCACCCTATAGTAGCTTTTTCCATCATGGAATATCTTCTAAGAAATTACGAAGTCATTCAGCTTCTTCGCCAGCTTTATCAAAAGTTATAAACTCAGATTCCATGGTGGATCTAGCTATACAAGTATGCTTAGTGGATTTCCATGATACTGCTCCTCCTGCAATTGTAAATATATATCCACTAGTAAAGTAGGAGTCCTTTGAATCTGAAATCCAACTAGCATCACTATATCCTTCAAGTATTGGAGGGTATTTTGGAGTAGTGTATTCCATAACTCAGGGTATATTTTACATATCTTAGTACCCTAGTTAGTGTTTTCCAATGCTCTTGACTTGGATTGCTTGTATACCTACTCAACTTGTTTACAGGATAGACAAGATCTGGACGTGTATAATTTATAATGTACATCAAACTTCATATCACCTTCGAGTATTCCAACTGAGCTACTGGTTAAGCTTTATTTACTACCAGATTTATGCTCAAATCAATGGGTGTTTTGCATGGTGGACCATAAAAAACATTGAACTTCTTGAGCACTTTTTCCACATAGTGGGATTGTGTCAAACTAATTCCTTCAGATGTTTTGCCAATTTTTATTCCGAGAATCATATCATCAATTCCCATGCCTTTCATGTCAAAATTTCTTTTTAACATCTTCGTAGTGTCTATGATTATATCGTGACTACTACCCATTATTAACATATCGTCTACGTATAGACAAACTATGACAAACACATTTGATGTGCCTTTAACATAAACACACTTGTCACATTCGTTGATTTTAAAGCCATTTAACAACATCGTTGTGTCAAATTTAAGATGCCACTGTTTCGGGGCTTGTTTAAGTCCATACAGTGATCTTATCAATTTGCACACATTTTTCTCTTGACCAAGTGCTACAAATCCTTCAGGTTGTTCCTTATATATTTCTTTTTCTAATTTACCATTTAAAAACGCAAAGGTGCAACATATTATTCACCTCTATCACTCCGAATTATTTTAATCCGACTGCCAAGTTGATTTTCAACCTCATTTTTATAATTTTTGAAGGCTTCCAACACTTCATCTTTGCTTCTTAATAAATATAAGTAGCAAAATCTTGTGCAATCATCAATAAAAGTGATGAAATATTTTTTACCACCTCTAGTTTGCACAAATTTCAGATCACATATATCAGTATGTATCAATTCTAGAGGTACTGTATTTTTTTCAACAGAATGAAAATGTAATTTAGCCATTTTAGCTCCAATACAAATTTCGCATCTCTTTGAGAATCAATTTTTGAAGCTGGAAGTAATCCCAAGTTCATTAATCTTTTTATAGCATTTAGATTAACATGCCCTAATCTAACATGCTACCAATCAGAATACTCAAGCATATAAACAGAAGTAGGCTCAATTTTATTGCTGCTTGAATTGGTTACACGACGAACTGCCATTACATTCATTTTGAACAATCCATTATACAGATAACCTTTTACTAGGAACTGTCCAGACTTAGTTAAAATAAACTTTTCAGACTCAAACATCAGTCTAAAACTATGGTTTACATCAGTCTAAAATAAACTTCCGGATTTCTGGGACATGAAGAACATCCTTCAGAAGCAGCTCTTTTCTAGAAGTGAGCTTCAGAACCACGTTGCCAAAACCTGCAACATCAGAAGAGGAAGAATTACCCATATTAAGTTTTCTACCTGTACAAGGCGTGTAGGTAGAGAATGCATCCTTGTCAGAACAGACATGTCGAGTGGCCCCCATGTCAATATACCACTCTCTTGGATTATCCACAAGGTTTGCCTCAAAAACCACTGCAGATAGATTCATATCAGTCAGCTCTTGGATCACACCACTGTGCTCAACCACATTAGCATTAGGCTGACTATATTTTGGTTTTTTAGGAAGCCGACAATCCTTAGCCATGTGGTTGGGCTTACCACAATTGTGACAATTTCCTGTAAACGGTTTTTTGTTTACAGGCTTCGTTCCCTTGTAGTTGTTGTTATTGTCATGTTTCCTTTTGCTGCTATTACTAGAACTGCCATGTTCTAGCAAATTCGCCTTTGCATCAACAACACCCTTTTCAAACCTTGAATCTAATTTGTGATTACCTTCCTCAATTCGTAAATGCATAATTAGCTCTTCAAGATTTATTTCTTTTCGCTTGTGCTTCAAATAATTTTTGAAGTCCTTCTATCCAGGCGACAATTTTTCTATCATGCACGCCACTTGAAAAGCTTCATCCGATTGCATTCCTTCTGCACCAATACCATGCATAATTAACTGCAATTCTTGAGCTTGATCCATGACAGTTCTAGAATACACCATCTTGAAATCTAGAAACCTTCCAACCACGGACTTCTTGGAACCAACGTCCTCAGTTTGGTATTTATTTTCTAAAGAATCCCAGAGCTCTTTGGAAGATTTCACTTCACTATACACATTGTATAGCGAATCAGACAGTTCATTTAGGACGTAGTTGCGGCACAGGAAGTCACCCTAGCCCCAAGCATCGAAGGCATCCCATTTTTCATTGTTGGTTTCATTTTCTTCCACCACTGGTGGATCCTACTTCAGGAACTTAGCGAGGCTCATCGTAGTCAGATAAAATAACATCTTGGATTGCCATCTCTTGAAATCAGTACCTTAAAATTTTTCCGGCTTCTCAGCAGCAGCAAGAGCATTAAGAACATTCACCCTTGAAATAGACGTCATCGTTTACAGAAACATAATGTTTATCTTGCATTGTTGAAAATATCTGGTGTTTATTTCTGTGAACTGAATTACAAGGAGAACCTATCTATTACAGAGAATAGAAAATTGCAGAAAAGCTGAGGCGAGTAAATACTCTATCCGCAAGATAAATATGTCCCATATAGTGCTGACGGAACAGACGTGTTATCCCCAAAGATACAACAACTTCGTCCTTGAAATAGCAACACTGCAAATTTCAAGGCACCTTTCGAACTGGAATATGAAAAACTGAGTACACTTTATGCAAATACAAGAATGTAAAAATGTGTATGAAAGTGTAATCTAAACAACAACAATGCTCCTATGTATATGACTTCCATCCAGGCCTTGGGGTCTCTTTACTGCAGGGCAGTAACTTCAAGATAATAGGTTGCAACCTCCAGGTAGTGGGCACTCCTTCAATGGCCACTATACTGTAACTTCCAAGTAGTGGGTAGAGTGGTGCTGTTTCATTTTAAAAGATGCACTTTCAGCTTTTAAGTTGCAACTTATTTGTTTTTATTCTTTAAAAAATAAAAAACAAATGTTTACTAGGCCTAGTCCAATCGGGACACGGGACACGACCCTTGGCCCACGGCCTCGGGCCGGGCGGGCCCGCGCGTGTGGCGTTGCCCACCACACCTCACATGTGTATAGTTATTTCATCTTGCACACTCTTACAAACCTACTTACTTATATATTAAATAAAATTAACATTTTATTCCCACGTGGGATGATGTCTTTTCACCTTCCCAATCCATTATCCTATTTCCATATGACTAATTTGTGGATTTTATTTCTCACTCACCACTAAATGGTTTTGAGAAGTTAAATACACTACACTCATCTACTCGAAACGTAAAATTTTATTTTAATATTTAATTCCTCTGAAATTAAATAATTGATCACTAAAAAATTGGTCAAAGTTTAGATATTAAACCATTACTTCTCAAACCAATTTCCAATACATATCAACATCATTGAAGGTGTTTTCTTTGCAAGTTCGTTGAACACAAACCATTTTACATTTCTTATGTTGTTCTTCGCGTTTTTTCTATTTTGGTGTAAATAATGGGACTAACATCTTTTGCGTGTTCAACTTTATATTCTTGGTATATTAGGTCAAATGGAAATTAGGAAAAGAAATTCTTGGTTAAAATGATGAATTTAATAGCATGCACATCTTGCTTTAGCACAATTCTTGGTTCACACTTTACAAATAACTTGTGAGCAATCCTTTTCACGTTGCTCCGTTTCCAATCAACCTCTAAATGATTAGCTAAGGGATTAATATAAGCAACCATGCAACAAAATTAACAACTAAGATGGTGTTTTTTGTTGAGCTTATATAAGCTCTCAATTATTCTTTAAGCTCCGTAATTTTACTTTATCCAAATACTTCAAAAACTTATTTTTAAAATAAGCTTGTAAAACATCTTGTAAAATATATGAGCTTATAATTTTTTTAAAATGAGCTAAGCCAAACACCCACTAAGCTTCATGGTCAAAATCAATTCTATTATTGTATGTACGTATGAAGTATGAACATGTTTTAATTTGCAAAGAATTGTGAGTGACTCCTGTAGTCGATTAGGAATGGCAAAGAATTTGAATCAAATTCGGGCGCATCCAAATAAGACGGGTTATAACAACATAAATAAAAAAATATATATGAGACGGTTTCATTAATATAATCCATGAGACGTATTATATATTAATTTGAATAAAATTTCACTCCAAACCTAAATCCATGAAAAGAATCTCTATTTTGATATTATTTAGAATCCGTCTCATAAATTTCGATAAATGAGACATAGAGGTGGAAAAATCAAGCCGACACGTGGACCGCTCCAACCAACCCGATGTTTGGCCATGAGCCATGTTATTTCAGGCCCAAAAAAGTCAGACCTATTTGGTCCGGTCCAAATGACATGATGGGTCGGGATTGGCTCGGCCCAATATTTTTATACATAAAATATATATGGATTGGAATGGACCAACTATTTTTCTGGCCTGACCGAAATTGGCGGCCCGACTCGGCCAATCCAACCCAAACCCGTTGCTAGCTCTAATGAGACGGTTCCATATAAGATATCTGGCCCTCACAGATGCTTTTATAAAGAAGCGATATATGTTGGCATTACAATTAAATTATTTGTTGGATAAGAATGACATATCAACAAAACAATCATTATGAGCTGGTATCCATGAACATGAAAATAATATGGGGCCCGTTATACCTCATTTTGCTTAATGAGGAGACAATATACACCTTCTCTAACATAATTAGCATTAAACTGGTATTATCTTAATCTAATACCAAACATGTAGATTAGTTGATTAGTCCAACCATTAATCTTTTTTATGTAATGTAAGAAAGCTGTCGGATTAATTATTAAATAGGGATCTAATCCACGGAAGGCAATTAACAATAATTTTTTTTGAGGCAATTAACAATTAACAAAAAGCCCGCTCTAGCATTGATATATATTTGACAATTAACAATAATTAGCATAAATATGGTTTGTTTAATCGACTTTTTTTTCGTCTCAAAAGGGTTTATCCGAATGCGAAACCTCCCATCCGTATTTTCCCCGGTCATCGAGGCCCCTTGGCCAAATTAGAACTGTTAAAAATGGCTCGGCTCGATCGTCTGACCCGATAATAGGGTTATATTGGGCTACGATTTTGTAAGCCCAGAAAGATTGGGGCTTATTTGACCCGATCTATTAGGCCCAAATACAGGCCCGGTCGTGCCGAAGCAAATCAAATGTATTTTTAATACATGGGTTTGGTTGGGCTCCCCGATTTCCCCTTGGCCCGATGGGCCGACAACCGGCCCCGCCTGGCCCGGATAATTTGAGAGCTCTAGACTAGATAGGTTGTAAATTGAGGGTATGCACCAAGTGATAGTATTGTAAATGAGAGAAAGCGATACTAAAAAAGAATTATCCTTTTGTAAATTTTTGATGTTGCTTTGCAAGCTATATCCTATTTAAAGCTAAAATAAAGACTGTTTTGTGTTAAGTGGGGGTCATGATCTTGACATCATGCTCATAAGATCAACTTATATATTTGTTTGTCAATGACAAGACATTAGGAGATTTGATTATATGTCGCATTTGTCATAATTAGTGGTATGTAATTATTTGTTTTTTTTTTTAACAATTATAGCTTATGGTTAAAGTCGTGTGTTTAGCCAAGGGTTTGGCATGATCCCTATCACTTTGATGTGCACTTTATGCATTTATGCTCACTCATGATTGGTTGAAAAAAATTATTGTGTATCTTATACTAAAACAATAAAAATTATATTTTACATGTTCGAGTCGCCACGCCACCTCGCTCCTGATCCGTGATGAGTGGACTCGTCCTGCCCATGGGATTGACTTGGGCGGGTATGGGTCTTCGAGTACCTCGCCCACGCCCTATTGCCGTCCCAAATATTGGAATTTGTGCAAATTTTGCAGAGAATTGGGCCTTATCTTTCTCCAATTTCCAGTGCAGGGCAATAAAAGCACAATGCAGGCGTACAAAATCGTGGAGAATATTGTGGTGCTTATATTTTGAATTTTATAGGCTAACCTAGCAAGAATTTCCACTCACTAAATGATCAACAACATTATAAAGACTACTAAGAATTTCCACTCACTAAATGATCAACAACATTATAAAGACTAATTGTGGAATGATCTTTTTGAATATTAATACACAAGAAGGGTTTTAAAATAAATTCTAAACTCTAAAGTGTGTTGAACTATGCTTGAAGACTTCACGGGTTTGGTTTGAGAATGATTTGGCCAACTTTTTGTTATTGATCTGCTGACTGTGTGAACTTAGCCCAGCAGGTGTTTATTTTATTCCAAATCCATCCTTCTGGTCAGTTTACTGGACTGGGCTTGGTAGACCTTTATGTATCATGGCCCATCACTAACTTATGTTACAATATTAGTAAAATTATATTAATTACTAAGCGATCATTACTAACATTTAAAAATTTGATTATTTTATTCAATCTAAACATTTCAAGTAATTAGTTATAAAATAAAATTTAGCATTTTACAAGCTAAAAAATCTCTAATAAAATTTATAAACTGGTAATTGTAAGAGTGTTTTAAATAAATTTAGTCAAATATCCTCTAAATGCATATTGGGGGCAATTTAGCAAAATTTTTGGAATTTATGTACTCAAACTTAGAAACAAGACTGTGATTGGTTGTGCTTTTGTTCCGTCCACTTTCATTTTCTGAGTGAATAGTGGTGAAAATTTTTGAAAATGAAAGTAGAATGAATAGAGAAAAAATAATAATTGTGTTGATGTGATGGAAATCTTTTAGAGATATTGATTATTTGTGGAATTTTTTGTGAAAATAATAATATAAAACATAATGTAAGAAATTGAATAAAAAATAAAAAATTGAACAAAAAATAAGCAATATGGATCTAATTTTATACCTTTTATTATCAAGATTAAGAGAAAAATAACAAAATTGTGATAATTTAAAGAAATTACCGAAATTATTTAAACAAATAGGAGGAGGATAGATAAATAAATAGTATAGTTGGTTTGAGAATTGTAAAAATAAAGAGAAAAATAAGTTAATTTTAAAAATAAATAAGATTTCTTTAAAAAAAAAACTAAATTATTTCACAAACAATCACCCTCTCTAAAAAACTCTCTCTCAAAATTACCCCACAAAAATACAGAAACTTCATTCTCACCCCACTCATTCCCAAAATCGATTGACCATGGCCCTGCCAACACAAAGATAAAAAATCTTCTGAGAACCCATATTTGCTCTTATCTTCCCCTTCAAAAGAGTCGTTAAAGAGAGCCATCTCTTCAATCTCCAAATCAAGAACACAAAATCAAGGTATTCAATCATTTCTTGGCCCAGTGAAGGTAATTTTACACTTCTCAGACCATAGAGCACTTTATTTTTCATATTCTTTCAGTAAATTTCGGCAAATCTTGAACTGGGTTCATGGAAACGTGTTTTTACTATTCATAACACGATGGCGTCTTTACCTCTTGCTTGGAATAATGGATTCTTGATTGCCCAAGAAAAGTTGAATATTCGTGTTGGCAAATCCGAATTTTTTGGGAGACCGAGAAATTTCTCTTATCCACTGTCCAAACATTGCTTTAGCTTTGTTAATAATCCGTTTCTGTTGACTAATTGTCCTCATAAATCTCAGAGTAGGTTGTTTTGTAGCAATAAGATTAAGCTAGTGGGCAATGAGAAGATAACTATCGATACTCATTTGGTTAAAGGGAAAAAGAATGAACTACGAAGGAAGTTTTCTTTGAGATTGCGCCCTAGGTTACGATTATTGTCAAGAAGATTGAAAAGGGCTTCGATTAAATCGTTGTTAGATGGCGTTGCTACGTTTCTGCGCAAGAATTTTAAAAGAGTGACGCTTTCTACTTCGATATCTGTTGTATTAGGTCTTTGTTTCTTGTTTCTCAAAGTTACCGCAGTGCCGACTCCAAAAGTCGTTCCATATTCGGACCTGATTATGAGCCTACAGAATGGGAGTGTGGCCAAGGTTTTGTTTGAGGAGGGTACTCGTTCCATATATTATAATACGAAATTGTCGAACGATAAATTGTCGCCTCATAGTGAGAGTGTGGTGGATAATAATGCCGACAAGGATGTTGCACGAAATAATGTAGAGGGAAAAAATGCGTTTGTGAAACTGAAAAAATCTCGAAATTCCTCCCCTGATTGGGAGTTTTCTACGAGAAAGATTGATCATGATGAGGGTTACCTTCTTAGTTTGATGAGAGAAACGGGGACTTCATATGGCTCGGCACCTCAATCTGTTCTACTGACCCTGAGGAGTATGTTGATCACGGTGCTCACGTTATGGATACCTTTGACTCCGTTAATGTGGATTCTTTATCGTCAACTTTCTGCTGCAAATAGTCCAGCCAAGAAACGAAGACCGAGCAACCAATTGGTTGGCTTTGAAGATGTGGAGGGTGTTGATGGTGCAAAGGTGGAGCTGATGGAGGTAATTTATCTTCCCACAAAAAAAAAAAAAAAAATCCAGGAATTCTAAAGTTTCAGTATTTCTGTTTAACGTATAAGTAATTCATTGAATGACAAAAAACATAGACCAGTTTAAATCAAGATACTAGCTGTGATTTTTTTTTTCCTTTCATGCCTTCTCCCATACTTGGGGATGATAAAAAACATGTAAATGTTTCAATGACTTTAATTTCTTTAAAATTTAAAAGCACAAAATGGGTTCTTAGATATGAGTAATTTCCAGTGAGAGAAGAGACCAGCAGAGGGCTTTATAATTATGACATAGGTTTAAAGAGATATAGTCGTATTCTGGCCCACTTGCCTCGCCGTAGACAACAAATATGATAGAATTGTGACAGTAAGCCTTGTTCGTGATGTAATGTTAACTCTCGGAAACAAGTGGTTAATTTTAAGAGAAAACATGGGAAGTAAAATGCATTTTTATATTGATTAATTCATGTTAAACCATTCCTGAAGGGGGTCGGTTGCCTACTTGACATTTGGCATAAATATGTACAGTACTGTGTCATCTGATATGAGAACTTCACAATGTCATATAAAATGTACGGGATATCCATTAATTGGTTTTAGCAATACTACTTAAGAAATTTGAATATGACACAAAATGCTATCTTTCTCTCAATAGATAGTATGTTGCCTCCAAGGAGCTATTAACTACAGTAAACTTGGGGCCAAGTTACCCAGAGGTGTGCTCCTTGTGGGCCCTCCAGGAACGGGAAAGACATTACTAGCCCGTGCTGTTGCTGGAGAAGCGGGAGTACCATTTTTTTCAGTTTCTGCTAGTGAATTTGTGGAATTATTTGTTGGAAGAGGGGCTGCTCGCATAAGAGATCTTTTCAGTGTTGCAAGGAAGAATGCACCATCGATTGTTTTCATTGATGAACTTGATGCGGTTGGTGGAAAGCGTGGAAGAAGTTTTAATGATGAAAGAGACCAAACACTGAACCAGGTATTTTCAACTTTAACTCTGTTAAAACTAAATATTCCTCCTTTTTTTTTTTTTTGTTACTTTTTGATGTACATTACACAAAAAGTTTACATCTAGAATAAATATGTATGATACCGAAGTTGTGTAGGCCAACATATGCATGATGCCGATATTGTGTTTTAGTGTAATAGTAATTACTATTATGGGAATTGTGCTTGACAAATTAAAGCATGGTTGAAGGTTGTTGATAAAACATGGAAAATACATGCACTCGCCGTTGAAAATAACATAATGACTTGGAAAGTAAAAATAAGCTGAAAATTGTTGGCCCCTTGTGCTTAGTTTTCACGAAACCAACTCTGAACACTTTCCAGGTGGTAGAAAATGAATTGCCAATTTCCTGGGTCGAATTTTCATTAAAAAATAGGACAGGATATAATGATTAGGGATAATTACAAAAAAAAACCCTGAGGTTCACGTTAATTTACAAGAAAACCCATAGATTTTTGAAAATTGCCCAAAAGAAAAACCTTCAGGTTGGATTCTCGTCTTACATTCCCCCTTCATAAGCAAAAACATCTCAAAAAACCCCATGATATTTATAGAAATATTACAATTACCCCCTTAAATTTAAGGCATAATCAATCCTGAGGTTCTTTTTGTAATTTTGGAACATCTTTGGGTTTTTTTGTAATTAGGCCAAGCCTGAGTTTTTTTTTTTTTTTTTTTTTTTTTTTTGTAATTGTCCTTGATGATTAAGGCAATTTTATGAGTTAAACTGAAAATGCACAATTCGAAAAAAAATTGCACGCATGGGTTGTTTCTCATTTTAAATTTCTTCACACATTGCTAATGAACCTTACAGGTAAAAATGTTCCTATAAATGTGTTTAATGATTTCTATTCTCTTCGGCATGAAAGTGGACCTAATGATAGTTGTTACTTTCTAGTTACTGACAGAAATGGATGGCTTTGAGTCGGATATAAACGTGGTTGTTATTGCTGCAACGAATAGACCAGAAGCTTTGGACCCAGCTCTGTGTCGACCCGGTCGGTTCTCGAGAAAAGTATATGTTGGCGAACCAGATGAAGATGGAAGAAAAAAGATATTGGCAATACATTTGAGAGGAGTTCCTCTTGAGGAAGACATGGGCCTTATTTGCAACCTAGTTGCATCTCTTACACAAGGCTTTGTTGGGGCCGATCTTGCAAATATTGTCAATGAGGCTGCCCTGCTCGCTGCTCGCAGAGGTTAGATTGATTTTATCAACTCTCGGAAATCTTCGTTTGTTTTACTGTCTGCTGCATTTTAAGAATTTGATGATTTGCACTCTTTTTGCTCCCACCTTCTTAATAATGGAGATCAGAAATATGTTTTTGCGAATAATTGTTAATTTTAATACTTCACCGCCAGAGCTTCTAAATGTGGTAGTGGAACATCCAAGATTAGAATGCTGGGAGGAATTAGGGGTGCATATTTTGTTCGACTGAACTTCGGTCAACCAAATTTTTATCGGTTCGGTTATAATCGATTTTTTTTGGGTTAAATCGAATTTTTATTTGACAAAAAAATAGGTTATAAAATTACAAATTTGACTTTTATATTTTTAGTTTGGTGAGCGAAAGAATTAAAAAAAGTCGTGTAAAAATGAAAATAACTATAAAATATTTTATAAAGTGCATATATAAAAAAAATATAAAAAGTACAATTCGGTTTTTGCAATTCTGCTGACCGACTCCAAAAAGAAAAAAGGAAAAAGGAAAAAAGAAACCAACCGAAATTTACAGTTTGGTTTCGGTGCAAACGGAAAGTTCGGTTTCAGTTTTGTTCGGCCAGTTAACTAGAAATTGACAATGTTGAGTCCTTGTTCTCCATATTGTCGATGTTGAGAGATGAACAGTAGACTAAATTAATTTGCCATTGCAATAAACTAAATACGCACTTCAGATTTCTGTCATCCGTCTCTTTTTCCATCTCGTCGCATATAGATTTCACTATGTATGCGTCATATTTTATTGTGACCATGTGGAGAGTTTTGTATCTGAAACTTCATGATTTGTTTACTCCGCAGGTGCCGAAAGTGTATCAAGGGAGGATATCATGGAAGCAATAGAAAGAGCGAAGTTCGGAATAAATGAGAGACAAACAAGTCCTAATACAATAAGCAAGGAACTTGGGAAGTTGTTTCCATGGATGCCTTCTTTTATGAGTAGAAATGGTTCTAGAAGAGATGGATTGCAAGGGCCTCTGGGCTATCAAACATTAAGCTGATAATAAGTATGTTTCTGATCTTCCTTTTTTGTTCATGGAAATGCCTGACATGGTATTGAGTGCATAATGGTCAAATGATTACATTCTGATCATTCATTAGCTGAGAATTTGGGTCACCAGTTTGGTGATTTGCTGCTTGATTGTTTTGTTACATTGATTAATTTTTGTTTCTCAATACTCATTAGGCTAAATCTTAAGGTAGTATTTGTAATTATCTTTTCAAACAGTTGGCAATAGAGCTGGCTAATGTTGGGCCAGCCCGATTTTTTTCGAGTAGCAAATCAAAAACATAGACTAGTCCAATCCATGTAACATTTAATTTTGTGTGCGAAATCTATCATTTAAAATTGGGCCACACCTGGCCCATTGGTAGTCTGGCCGAGTGAATCGACATGGATGTTTTCGGGTTTGAAAACCCTATCCCAGCATGGCCCATGGGCCGTGTTGAATTTTCCCATCTCTAGTTGGCAATCTACTGTTTGTAAGTACTGACGGATTCAGGGCTGGTCCAGTCCTCTCTTTTTTTTTAAAAAAAATATTAGTGAGAATTTTTTTAAAAGAAAAAATTAGTTATAATTTGTATTATTTTTTTTGGATTTTCTATCTGACCCACTCCATTTCGTGTATAGGCCCACCCTGTTAGAGTCTCATGGCTTGTTTGTGAGCATATAATAGTATCCCATACTCAAAATATGGTATCCATAATTTAAAAAGGTTTCCAAACATTGTTTGGCCGAATTCAATTGATTATGCAATAATATGTACCATTTACTACACCTATTATTAGGCCAAATTTGGTATGCATTAAATATTTCCAAGTTAATTGGGGCAAAGAGATGTTTTTCTTTTTATCTTTTTTCAATCCTATAGTAAGACATTATTAATTATTCAGTGTTTGGGTCCTACGTTTCTTACGAAGTTACGATGAATGATTATTCTAGTAGTGACTGAATAATTTTCCCCAAAATAGTGATTTGAAATTTTGAACAACTTGTAGCCCCCAATTGCTTACTAGACTTCCTTACACATGATTTGACATCTCAATTGTCCAAATCTCTAATCAAGACTATTAGGTTATATATAGAATTGTTTTCAAATCCAATTTTCCAATTTCCAACTATTCCAGAAAATGAATTTATGTTTGTATAAGAAATTTTCAATAGAAATAAAGTCATTTCCAATTTTCATTTTTTATGAAAAGATTCTTTTGAAAATACAACCAAACAAGTTTTCACCACAATCACGCATATCTATGTCAAAAATACTATAATCAAACATATTTTCATTTCTAAACAGAAATTCAGACAACAAACCAAACATATTCTCAATTCTCACACGAAAACCAATAAAGTTTGAAAATTCATTTTCCAACACTAGAAACTAGAAATTGGACTTGGAAATACATCCATACATCCCCTAAATCCAAAATAATTGGAATTTTTTTTGTTCCGTGGAGCATTTTGCTTTGCTTTTATATTGGTTTAAAGCTCATCACAATTCACAAATACCTTTATCAATGGGGCCACTGTCCATTGTGTTTTTCCTTTTCCTAACTTATTGGATCTCTTGGTGGGACAAGATAATGATCAAGAAAAAATGGGATGTTGACTTGCATCATCTATTGATCATCATAGTACTAGAATCTGCTCAAATGAATCTTGTCCTGGTTTCATTTCAATATTAGTTTAATATTAAATTCTCAAGGGGTTGGGAATTTTGATCAAATATAAATGTATTTCCAAGTCCAATTTTCAGTTTCTAATGTTGGAAAATGGATTTTTAGATTTTATTTATTTTCGTGTGAGAATCGAAAATATGTGTTTTTTTTTGTTTTGTCTAAATTTCTGTTATGACATGTTTAGAAACAAAATATGTTTGATTATAATTTTTGAAGTGTATTTTTGGCATAATTTTGTATGATTGTAGTGAAAATACACTTGGGTGATTCAACATGCGCTTCTATTCAATTACATATTTCACATGCGAAAACACGGTATCCTCTTGTTCTCTCAATACTTCAAAACACAACTACAAGGTTGTAACAAATTTTCTTACGTATAATGTTCGTAGATGGATCCCACAAAACACAAAAAATATGAATCTTTTTATGAGTTTGGGTTTGAGTCGGAATTCCATTCACATGTAAGATCAGTCTCATTAACTATGTAATAAGACTGTCTCATACACGTTTTTGTCATATTCAATAGTTTGTTTCGAATAAAGAATTCCACATATACACATACAATATTTAAAAAATAGACCTTGCATAAATCTTGCAACTGATTACACGAGGAAAAACACAAAACAAAAAAATAAAAATTAATCTAAACCTTAATAATAAATGCTAGCAACACATACTAATAAAATTAAAGGTTCTTCTGTTAGGCAGAAGAACTTGGGACAACTTCGTATGTGCTGGTTTATTCAAAAGGACTTGAGAGAGAGACAACAAACTAATTTTCTTTCTATCATATTCTTAAACATCCAAACAATTCCTAAACTTTTTTATTGTCCTCTCTCAAATCTATGTACAATTTAGACCAATATCATAAGCCTCGCAAATTCTTGCGCTTCCAATTTGTATAATATCCACAAAATAAATTATTAAGCAATCTTAATCTCCCCAAAGCAGATCCATACTGAATAAACATGTCATGAGCCTTTGCATGTTAATCTCCTCATCAATTCCTTCCTGCACATACAAATTAAATGATTTAAACTTTATATATTTTCAATAAAGAGAATTTAATATTTGGGATAATTACAAAAAACACCCTAAGGTTCAAGCTAATTACAAGAAAAAATCCAGAGATTTTTGAAAAGCAAAAGACCCTTTGACGTTTAATCAAAATATTTCAAAAGCCCCCCTAACATTTATAAATATATTACAATTACCCCTCTAAATTTAAAACAGAGTCAAACCTGAGGGATTTTTTGTAATTTTGAAACATATCTAGGTTTTTTTGTAATTAGCCCAAACCTCAGGGGTGTTTCTGTAATTATACCTTTAATATTTGGGATAATTACAAAAAACACCCTGAGGTTCGGGATAACTACAAGAAAAATCAGAGATTTTTGAAAATTGCATAAAGGCCCTTAAGGTTTGATTCCGTCTTATATATTCCCCTTTCATAAGTGAAAAATATTTCAAAAACCCCACTGATATTTATACAAATATTACAACTATCCCCTTACGTTTAAGCCAAAATCAAACTTCAAGCGACTTTTTGTAATTTTGAAACATCTATGGACTTTTTTGTAATTACTCAATATTTCAGGGGTCTTTTTGTAATTATCCCTTGATATTTGGAATATTTACCCCAAAAAATCTCCTCAGATTCGGGCTTATTACAGAAAAAACCAGAGATTTCTGAAAATTGCAGAACATCACATTTCCTCCTTTTATAAGCAAAAACATTTTAAAAATCCAACTGGCCCCTTAATATAAGCCAAAATCAAGGTCGAGGGGGCTTTTTGTAATTTTGAAATAATTATAGAACTTTTTGTAATTAGCCAAAATCTCGGGGGTCTTTTTGTAATTATCCCATAATATTCCTTAGCTAGGTACCTCATGAGGAATCTATCAAGGGATGAGGTAGACAAGAGTCCCCTGTTTTCTTCAGCCCTTCTCAGAAGATAAGGCATAATGTGCTCAACAGGGCCGAACGGCAAATATTTGCTCACACGAAAACCTGCATTTTTCAAACCAAAAGAAAGAGCTTCTGCCATTCCATAGAGCTGAGCGAATTGGAGATACGGGCTATCTTTTTCGATTCCCAGACTAACCGCTTTCGAAGCTGCCATTTTTCCTACACTCCATCACCATTTTTGTCAAGAAAAGAAACATTAGATTGTAACAAGTTCCATTTCTATGGTTCCGATATTTAGCAGAAGTGAAAAATAGCCGAAAATTAGAATTCGGTAGTGTTTGCATATAGAAACTAAAAGTGGAATAAATAGTAAAAGTGTTTTATTTATGCATAAACAGTCAGATCATAACGAGAATCAGAAATCTAAAGCATATCTTTGCAAAAACTCCCTAAAATCCATCAACAACTTGTTAAAAATATCTGCTACAAGTTAACTACATATAAAAAAGGGATTATTACAAAAGACCCTCTAAGTTTGGGCTAATTCACAAAAAAAAAACCAAAAATATTTCAAAATTATAAAAAGCCCCTCAATTTTGATTTTATCTTAAATTTAAGGAAGTAACTATAATATTTCTAGCAGGAGGGTTTTGAAAATACTCCCCAAAATCCATCAACAACTTGTCAAAAATCTCTGCTACTAAACTGCATATAAAAAGGGATAATTACAAAAGACTCCCTAAGGTTTGGACTAATTACAAAAACAACCCAGAAAATATTTCAAAATTACAAAAAACTCCTCAAGTTTGATTCTGTATAAAATTTACGAGGGTAACGGTAATATTTCTAGAAATATCAGGAGGGTGTCGAAATACCTGATTCAACATTGTGGGTTGCTAGAACGACCGAACCCGATCCACTAGCAATCTCCTCGATCAAAAAATCAGCACATTCATTATAACAATCATGAGTATCCTGGATACTATCATGAATGGGGGACTTCACCCCCAACAAATCTGCCCACCCGTTTTCGGTCGACATATAAGCGCCCCTGACCAGCTTAAACCCCACGGGCACTCCCATGCTATCCGCGGCTTCTTTTGCTATCACCAGTCTATCTTTCGCGTCCTTCAGGTACGCCTGGACCGTGTTGAATATCACCGGATCATCATCACCGCTACTGCTGTATTCTACTGCAGCCGAGTACGTGAAGTAGTCTATCGCCGGCTGAATTGATGTATCCTCTGCATCGATCAGCACGGGAATGTTTGCTTCTATTGCATTCTCACAAATCTTTCTCAGTCTCTCGTAGCCTGAGTTGAGATCGCGCTCCTCGTCTGGCGTTAGAGGCGCCGGCCGTTGTGGCGTGTGGTAGAGCGGACTGGAAGTAGCGAAAATCGGGAAAGTGTTGCGTTTCCATGGGAGATGCAAGGAGTTGTCCTTGTATTCCCATCTTAAGAGATCACTTATTCTCCTGAGTAATGTAGGAGGACATATCGCGGTGATTTTCACCGCGACGTAGCTGACCTGCACCATTGTCATTCCATTTTTACTGTTATTTTCAAATCTTTGAACATGAACAAGAAAATAGGAAAAATCTTACCAAACTTTGCATTTAGAAAATGTTTGGTGAATAAAATAAGGAAAATTACAAAAACACTCCTAATATTTGGTCTAATTACAAAAAAAAACTCAGAGATTTTTGAAAATTACAAAAAAAAAAAAAAATTAGGATTTGATTTTATCCTACATTTTCTTCTCTATAACCAAAAAATATTTCAAAAAACCCAGAAATTTTTGAAAATTAGAAAAAAAAAAAAACTTTTAGGTTTGATTACGTCCTACATTTCTTCTATATAAACAAAAAATATTTCAAAAAAAAACCCTAACTTTTGTGAAAACTTACAATTACCCTCTTAAATTTAAGGCAGAATCAAACATGGCAGAGCTTTTTGTAATTTTGAAACACATCTGGATTTTCTGTAACTAGCCTAAACCTCATAAATGTTTCTGGCCAGATATTATAAAATACTTTATTTGTTTGTGTGTAAAATATAAAATTTCTTTTATATTCTAATTAAAATATTTAGAACCACAAGTAGAAGTTTATCACAATATGGAGAGTGTCAGCAAACTTTAAAAGAAAGTAATTCTAACTTCTAAGTGAAAAAAAAAAAGTGATTCTCGACCTAAAAGGTGAGGATCACCTTTTATTAGGGTATGCCTAAAAAAGTGCTTATCAGTTTTTTGGCGGAAAAAATAATCCTATTTTAGCATTTGCAAATATTATCTTATTTTTCTGATTTTGCTTCATTTAATTAAAATTTAAAAACAAGAGCTCACGCTTTAGATTTATGATTTTTTTCTACTTTAATTTTTACAAATAAATAAGTATTTTTATAACGTTTCCAACAAACAATCTCGACTTCTGATTCTATTTATTTACAAATATTAATCTCATCTACTTTTACTTCGGCTACCAAAAATCACTACTAAAAAGAGAAGTGTATGCAAAAGCTCCTAGAATCAGAAACACTCTGTTTTTTAATTCTGACTAAATTATTCAGAATCAGAAGTAAAAGTTGAACACGATTCTTTCCCGAAAATCAAGATAAGAGAAATCAAAACAAAACAAACTCACCGGAGAACCATGGAGTACCCTAGCGAAATTAATAGTATGAATAAACTCCTCCAAATTTTTATCACACGACTCGCTATCATGCGCATGCTCCAAACCATAATCCAACATAGCATAAAGTCCTGCATCCCAAAGTCTCTCCACAGTCTCACGCGCCTTCTCCAAATTCTTACCCGCGCAAAAGTGCTCATAGAAAGTGCGCTCCGTGACACCCAACACCGCTTTCTTAAAAAGCGGGTTTCTCATCAGGCCCGAGCCCATCACCTGCGTCCCAAAATCGACCATGGGCCCGTACGCGGCCACGTGGAGCGTAACGGACGATTTGATCAGTTTTCGAAACGTAAATGACGAAAATAGCCCCTTGGTGTCATCGAGGTCGATTACGGGCCCGATTATGGGATTTACGGGTTTTTTCTTTGCCGGGTCGGGCTTTGCGGCGAGTTTCGCCAGTGGGACGGCGGATGGCGCGGCGGAGTTGAGGCGGCGGAGGTTGCGAATATTCTTTGGGCGGACGCTACGGTTGACCATGGTTAAATTGATCGCTTTTGGGAGAGTTTTTGCTACGAAAATGAGAATAAAAGTGTTTTGGTTCTCTAATTATATTGTAAGTTAGAAAAGGGATTATTTACTTATTACAGTTTGGAGCAGCACATATTTATCGCCGAAAAGAATGAGGGCCGTTGGATGGATGAATCTCGTCAGATTCGAGAAACGGTCAAGAAAATTGGTTTGTTACTTAAATTTTATCCTAAATAACTAACTTATGCTAAATAAATGTCCATTTTTCACGCGTGACAAACATCTGTGCGGGATTATAGTATATACTTATCTGATTGAATCTAAAAATGTGTTATATTTTTACCGAGTCGGATAAATCAAATCAAAGTGATGGAGTTGGAGCCACAAAAGTGACCAAATTTTGAGGATCGTGTTAGCTTGATCTGATCTGGAGTGCCTTATTAAACGGTCTTTGTACACGTAAGATTGTGTACTAGAATGTGTTGGAGGAGTTATCCTAGTTAAAGAGATAATTTGGGTATCATGGTGACGAAATGCCACGTAGGAAAATTAGTTTTTATTATATTGTATAATAACTTGTTTTATAAATTAACACTCGGTGGATTCAGTGGCGGATTCAGCCGGCTCGGTTACTCCTAAACCTAAATTTTTAACCCATATTTCAACTATTTTTCCCCTTAAAAAAAAAGAGAAGGTCTCACGTGAGACCGTCTCATGGACTTAAGTTCGTGAGACGGATCTTACAATACACAAAAAAACATGGGTCAGTTACATGGATTTGGGTTTGGATTCAAATCTTATTTACATATAGGATCCGTCTCATGAAAAATGCCCGTGAGACCGTCTCATACAAGTTTTTGCCTAAAAATAATATATAATTTTTCATTTATTTTTTTTTCTAATAGAAAAAACGAGACAAAAAAAATTCGGGGGTCCCCCAGGATCCGCTACTACTTTTATATATTTTTTTTCATGTTTACTTAAGTTAAAAGACTAACTTAATGATTTCTATAATTCTATTTTATTACAAGATAATGTTTTTAAAGAAATTTCATATGAATCTGTGTTCCCATTCGTATCATAAATTAACAGATTCTTAAAATTAAGAAATATAATTAACTATAATACATTCTCAACGCATTAAAAACACGTTTTCAAAGAATCTTCATGTGACAGTCCATTCATATCATAAATTAACAATTTGCTATAATTACAAAATACAATTAACTACTCTATATTTAAACTAGATTACATTCTCAACGCATTGTCTATATTTAAACTAGATACCTTCTTAAATGAAGATGGAGAAGGAAACGTTATCTTGTTTTTTGGTATATTTTATATTTTATTACTAGATATGTATCAAAGATACTTTCAAGAAAAATTCCATCAATGTTTTAGATCTTTTCTAGAAATCTCTATGCTGATATCTTTTCCGAAAATATGTCACCTAACTTCTAACAAATTTCCTTCATAAGTGTTTAAAATTATATTTTTGTACTAGAACAACACCCGTGTATTACATGAGATTTATCCAAAAATAAAATTTTAGTGTCATATATTTGAAAGATAAAAAACTTAAAAGATAGTGTAGATAGAATCCATGATTTTTGGATTATTTGTTATCTTTCAAATTTGTATCTTTTAAATTCGAAAAAAATATATTTATCAATAAAAGTATCTTCAGATATATTTGATCAACATCAACTTTTCCAAAATAATTGTAAGCAAACCCTATATTTTTGGGATTATATTTTATCTTTTTGAATTTTGATTAAACATGTTATCCTTAAATTTGTCATCATTTAATTTTGTATATAGGATTGCCACATAGATAAATGTGAAGCCGCCATGTGGAATTGAGAGAATGAAAAGTTGACAAATATCCAAGATTAAGGAGGTAATGACATGTGTTAATTTTTTTTTTCTTTTAGTATATAGGGTAGATATGGGATAATTTTTTTTATAGTAACTAGGAAACATGAAGAATATTTGTTTATGAAAACAATTTTCTTGACTAATTTAATGAATAAATAATGGATAAAGTTAGATTCTTTTTTTTTTTCATTTTTTGAGGAAGGATAAAGTTAGATTCAATTAACTAGATTAGTATTACCCACACCAGAAAAAAAAATTAGAAAATACTTGTATATTTCATTAATCAGTCGCATAGTGTATTTGGTTAAGTTTTTTTAAAAGATCTTATAAACTCTTTAAGATGTTTTTAGAACTTATAAGGTCAGAGGCGGATCTATGAGTTGCTAGCACTGGGCTCAAGCCCAGTGCATATTTTCATTAAATTCCTTTTTAATACTACAATTTATATGTTATTCATAATTAGCCCACCCCAAAATTCAACTAAAAACTCAAGTCCGCCTCAAAATTTAAATTCATTTTAAAAATCAAGAATAAAGAACTTAAAACTTTTGTGTTATCATGATAGCTTTGATGATATAATTTAATATATTTTTGATCTCTATACACTATTTTTTTGGTCCTTAATTTATAATTAGTACACTTATCATGTCATTACTTTTATTATTTTAAAATATACTTAACTATTTGTATTGATAATTTATGAGAATATGTATTCTAAGGTCAAATATATTTAAAAACTCGTATGTTTAAAGGCCCAACGATTTGTCCCCCCTAAATGTCATTATCGGATATGGAAACGGAAAATTATCTATTTTTAAAAATAAAAAGTTATCTATTTTTTAGCCTTTTTATATTTAATTATTGGCTTCTTGTTGTTTTGTGAAGAAACCAAATAATATTGAGAATATGATATGTGCATTTGATTGCTAATATAAAAATATCACTATGTTTTTTTCTCCAAGGAAGTAGTTTATACTCTTTATTGAGAAATAATATAGTATTGTAATTATTTATTATATATATAATATATTTTCTATATATATATATGTATATATATATATATATAATTTTTTAGAAAAAAATTTACTTATTAGCCCACCCTACTACTAATTCCTGGATCCGCCACTGAAGGTGTTATATCTTTTTACTTCAAATAAGTTGTTGGAGCTTTTTAGATGTCAGTAGTGACAATTTTGTAATTAATTAGTCAAAATTAGAGGAAATTTTTGAAATAAGATTTTTTTCGAAAAAAATGTGAGATGGGCTTATTTTTTAAAATACAACTTATAATATCTTAAACAACTTTTTTAAGAATTTATAATCACTTTTAAAAAAAATTAAAGAGGTTATAACTATACTTATTTAATAATAACTAGAACAACACCCGTGTATTACACGGATTTTTCAAAAACTAAAATTTGTGTCCCAAATTCTAATAGTTATAAGAGATCCAAAATAATAATTAAAAATACTAAAAAAGAAATTTAAAATTTAGAAGAGTAGTTTGCTTGTGCACAAAAGCTAATAAATTAGTTATGGTAAAAATAATGAATCTTTGACATGCTTAAAAATAATTTTAATATAATTGTTATACCCCCTACCCCCGTAAATGATTTAAATCACAATTAAAAGTATAATAAGTATTAGAGAAAATAACTGGAATTATATCCTTGGTTTTTGTATCATAATAATTAATATTTAAATCAGAATTAATTTGCAAACTCAAAAATAACTTTCTAATTTTATATCTTTAATTTTTGGAATTATTTAATTTGCCGATTAAATGTTTGATTGGATTTTAGTAGTTATATACGGAAATAGGAAATTTAATTATTAAGTTGATGATAAATTAATAGTAAATTGATATAGCAAATCATTATAATTGAATGAATAAGGTGGTGGCATAGTGTGCCGCGTGTCTAAATATGATGGTGACACATGGATTTGGAAGAATAAGGTGTTTACACATGTACCAATTTGCTCAGGTAAAGACAAGTGACAATTTGTTTTTTCTTTTAGTATATAGGGTTGATTGCTCACTCAGTTGTCTTTTTTTGCTTGTTGCCCCTCACCATTCGTGTGGGTTCCCGAAATTTTCCACTATGGATAGAAAAACTTTTAATCTAAGTTACTTTATCAATAAAATAACAAGATTTTGCTTTAAAAAAATTGCCCCTATTTTTTTCCACTCAAATCTATTTCTAATTAACCTAATTGAGATTTGTGGGATCCTAATCAATAGGCTAAAGTATTTGATCCTTAAGTATAGGATAAGGTAATTTTCTGGCCACATTTAAAAAAATTAGGCAGAGAATTGGTCACGGCGAGCTATATATAAATACATTTACACTTTCTTGCCAACAAAATATTGGAAAATATCAGTTGAAGAATTAAAAAACGTACTTGGGTTTCTAGCACTTTTTGCCTAAAAGCATAAATGGATCAGGCTAAAATCAATTACCATGCGGGTGAGGCCAAGGGCCAAGCTCAGGTGAAATTAATTTAATTACTTCATTCCATAATTAAATGTTATATCATTATTTGGTGAATTTTAATGTTCTAATTGATCATCATCGTTTTTTATTTTTTATTTTTTATTTTTGGCTCTAATTTTTCAGGAGAAGACTAACCAGACGATGGAAAAGATTAACGACAGTGCTCAATCTGCCAAGCAATCTGTTCAGGAGGTTCGGAGTTTCGCCCAAAACAAATAAAAAAATAATTTTTTTATAGGATTTAAAATAACAAACACAAATATAAATTACTATAAATGAGCTTAAGGGTGTCAATTTAATTTTGACACGACACGAACCTAACATGTTAGGTGAATTAGGGTTGAGACTTGACAAGTTAAGTTTAGAATTAAGTCGAACTCGAATAACACGAATAACAAGTTTAGTGATGTTATTATGTTGCTTTTTTCAATATTTTTGCAATATTGAATGTGTTCTAGTACAATATTGAAATTTAAAAAATTACCAAATATATGTAAATATAATTTTCGGATTAAAATTATCTCATACAACACACATAACTCATATAAATATATGCTTAAGTTGAATTTTAAAATATACAGTCATTTTGGGTCGATCCAAAAAACATGGATAATAAATAGTTATGTTATGGTACTTGAAAACCTTGACACGAATAATTAAACAGATTGGGTTAGGATTGAGAAATCTGATACGAATAACATGAACGGTATGTTTTGACAGGACACATGAACCCGAACATGACACAATTTGCCAACCCTAGATGAGCTAGTACGCTTACGAAAAAATAATAATTAATTTTCACTTAATACGTAATTTCCATTGAGATTTAAACTTATGGATTAATGAGTATTTTTGTTTATGTTTTTTTTTTAAATTTTTGCAGACTAGTCAGCAAATGATGGCTAAGGCACAAGGAGCTGCTGATGCTATTAGGGATTCAACTGGGATGAATAAATAGCAAACCCAAATATAGATATTCTTGTTTTTATATCATGTTTTAGTCTGTGTCAGGGCTACTATTTTTACTATTTCACTTTGTCCATACAATATGCTCCATTTTAAGTGCTGCTGCAGATTTTTTATCATCATTTTGCAAAGAATGTAACGGACAAGACAAATTTGACTTTTTCATTGCTCTAATTATAATAATTTATGCAGTATTTAATTCTGGGATATTTCTTCTTTAATTATTCACATTTTTCACATTGACTATATAGATTATTATGTTGAATTTTCTGGCACTATAAGAAAATTCTAGTTTACCGACAGAGTTTACCGACAAAAATGATTTTGTCACTAAATTTTACAGTTACCTACAGAATACCTACAGAGTTTAAATATTATTTTCCCCAAATTTTGCAGATAGATTACCGACAGATTACCAACAGTGTTTCAATTTACCGACATATTTTATGTATGTATTTACCAATAGTTTTAGATTATGTAGGTAAATATTTTACCTACAATGATTTGCCTACAACAATTTTACATACAAATTACAATTTTCTTAATATTTACCTACATATTTTTCTGTAGGTAAACTGGTTTTTTCTTGTGGTGTGGAATCTTTCTCCATGTTGTTGTGTATAATCATTTGATAACATTGATAATTTTTAAGATAACATGTATTAATTAATGATTTTTTTTCCAATTTTTTTAAGGAAATTATGCTAAGCTTGAATCTTGAATTTAAGTGAGTAAAAAGAAATAATTTCTTTTTACAACATATAAATTATAAAATTGTAACATTTGAACTCAGGATGCAAAGAGAAGGGGGGACTTGTGCTTGTATTTTTTTGACTAATTTGCAAGTAGCCGACATGCATAACATGCATAACATGGACGCCATGGCTTCGGTCTAGATAAATGGTTTAATGGATCCACTTGAAGTAGGCTTTGTATTCCTGAAGTCAAGATACAACGCATCTTTTTTTATTGGGCTTTGATTCAACTGGACCGACCACTAGTATTCAATATAATTGATTCAACTGGATGGTACAACACGAGATTTAAAACACTAATCTTAGGGTTCATTATTAAGTTTGAGGTGCATTTGAATCTACGGCTGCTGGGCTGGCAACAGCCAATATGACAATATCTTAAGGACAATCGTATTTAATGTACTAGCTTTTAACCCGTGCGATGCACGGGGTGCGGATTTATGAATTTGTCTTTTACCGTCGTACATTGGCTTCTCATAAAGGGTGATGAATACAGTTAATGTTTTTTTTCCTTTGAAATGCTTTTGTATGTGGACATTTCTTTGGGATTTTTTTAAATACTTTTAAGATGATGATATATTGATGACTATTTGTTTGGTTGTTAATTTTAAAAATAATATCATTTATTGTATATGCTTTTATATCAATAAGTTCCATAAAATCATATACCTAAATAAAACTATTTCAAATATCGTATGTGTTGTTATAGTTACTGTACATATAAAATATATGAAAACAGAGAAAGAATTGACAGAATAGATATTATTTTTAAGATTAACAACCAAAGAATAGTCATCAATATATCCACACATATATATCATTTCTTATATATGCTTTTCTTGCACTAAAAACATATGTATGTTACTATAGAATAATATTCTATGATATTCTCATAATTTCTCTCCATTGGTTAAATTTTCTTTTGACTTAATTTATAATAATGCATGGCTTAATAATAACTCTAAAAAAATATATTAATTGTATTCAATACATTTCTATCTCATATCCATGTATTCTATCACCCTGCAATAAAAAAAACTTGACATTTTACAAATCTTTTATGATACAATCAATTTAAAATATTGATACGATATTAAAACAAAAAATTCCAGACCTCTGCATCATGGAATACACACTCTAAGTTGTTCACATTGTTTCAATCATTGTATGATGGTTTCTCGTAGGGTCGAACCAAATAGAGTTTCATCGCCCATTTTTGCTTAACCATATCGACATCCTTAATCAGTGTGAGCATAGATGTTTCATTTCTTTAGAATGTGAGAGAGTGATTGACAGAGGAGTTTATTAATATGAGTACTAAAATTGCACAAAAAATTTGCAATAAGAAAAACTACAATGCAAAACCATATTTATAGGTGAATTAGCAAGTATAATTAAGGAAAATATTTGCTATAATTATTTATTATATAATATAAGCTTAATAGAAGATTTTAATTTACTATATTCTCTTTCGAAATATCTTATTCGATATTTTGTATTTTGAAAGAAGTCCGGATTTCTAGTTGAGATAAGAATCTTATATTTCTTGATATTTGTTATGCAAAACCTTAATATTAGATTTTGATTTCCTATATAGATTTTCGGAATATTTTTCTAATATTTTGTATTTATCTTTTGTGAGAGTTTTGAATTTGTAATTGAGATATGAACCTCATATTTTTGGAATATTTGTTATGCAAATAATATTATTACAAAATCATCAAAGTAAATAATCGGTGATTCCTTTATTTTCATTTTTATTTATGGAGAGAAATTTTATTGTAATCAATCAAATAGTCAAACTTTCATATAATTGCAAAATTTACTATAGTCAATGTATATTTTGAATAAATGAAATAAATGAATAATATATAATCAAAAATAAACTAATTAGAATCCCAAAAAAAATGTGTTTTGTAGTTTTAACAAAATCAGGATAAATACTGAAATCGTGTCTGGAAATATTTTGACTACAATTTTTAGGTGACTTGGTTATTATATATATATATATATATATATATATATATATATATATATATAGAGAGAGAGAGAGATTAAACAAAATCATGTTTTATATTTGTCATCATAATTTTAGGAAAAATGAAAAATTTCAAAAGGAAAAAAATTATTCTATTTTTATATATACATAGATATAAAAAAGTGTATCATGTTTAATTGTTAAAATATACTACTTTGAAAGTTGAATAACAAAATACGTCGATAAGTATAAAAATAATTTTTGTTAACCTGAAAAGTATGTTCATTAAATATTAAAAATAATTTTCTATATAGAAAACATTATTATGAATATAATTTTATTTGAAATATAAATTTAATTTAATATTACATAAATAAATGTAATGTCATGTATGGATATATGTGATATATATAAAACATATACTTTTGGATACATTTTACGATATATTTTCTTCAACTAAAATAAATATTTTTAATTGGATTTAATAAACTTAAAAATAATTCTATATAATTATGAAGAAATAGGCTATGTCCACCTAACAACTATACATTTATCACAAATACCAAAATACATGAATTTACAAATTAATGTTCCATATCCAAAATGTATAATTATTATAGCCCATTACAAAATAAGTTTTCTAGTCAATATAACTTATATCTATTTTTATGTGTATTTTTTATTTTATATATGCAATATGGGTGTCAAATCGATAATCGTAAGAAGACGATTAATTTAATATATTATACGTCAAAAAAGAATAAAAAAAACAAAAAAATTATTAAATTTTACAAAAGAAAAATAAAAAGACAAATATAATAATTAATGCAGTACACACTTAGATTTGGAAAGTTTATATTTATATAATGCTTTGCTATTATATATACATATAAATTTTCCAAAATTAATGTACTAATTACCAAAATCAATGTTACTTGTTATAATTATATTTTACTAATTCTAGAATGATGTTTTAGGCGGGAAAAAGTTTTGGTTACTATTTATAAGTGACTCTCTTTTTATATATACTAGTGTTTCACCCGTGCGAGGCACGGGATGTGTAACAGTAGTGTGGTGTTGCTTGTTAAAATGAATCCATATAAAAAGATAATCTACATAAAAAGATATACAATATAAAGCGTAAAAAAATCAAACGACATTAACGTTCCTTGAATTACACATTTTGAAATACTTATTTGTACACAACGTTTACTGTCTGTTTGTTTTTAGAAGCATCATTGCCGCAAACTAATATTTTCAAACCCTTTTGATTGGTAACTCGCGAAACTGCGACATATAATTGACCATGACTAAAAACCGGATTCTTTAGGTACAACCCGAGCGTGAAAAAACTGATCGCCCAGCTCTTATTTATAAATGCATAGATATGAAACGATCAAAGGAAAGCTGTCTCATTTGAAACTTGAAAGGTATCACGAGGTCGGAAGGGTCGATGACATTCGCGGGATCAACACTTTTTGGCCTGCATTGGCACCTGTGAGAATTTTAGATTCGAGCACGTGTGCACCAAGTCTCGTACCGTTACACAATCCAATTGAATTATCTATGTTCCTCAGAAGCATAACGGGAGTCCCAACTTTCAAATGTAATTCGTGATTAGGAACACCGGAACATCTTATGTTGTTTAGGAACTCCGGCGTGTGGAGATCATGCAAGAAGTCAACATTGACGTCCGATTTGCAGGTGCTATCAGAACTTAAATAAGTGTGACCCTCGGATGAGTTTAATGAAGTCATATATTGATTTATGGACTCAACGACATCGAGGGTTGGCGCTAAGATAGCTTTGTCCTTCAAGTATGTTGGATCATCAGTGGCATCTTTGAACATTGGATAGGTGTTTTCGACAATAGTAGAGATTGGATCACCCGATGCTTCGAGCAAAATATCTTTAGGAATATCAATGGTTGCACAACCATCATTAGCTCCTCCAAGCGTTCCATCTCCAATGCTTGCTATCCATTTGGAAAACCCAACCAAATCAGCAATATCATCAGTTTCACCTAGTCTCTGAAGACGCATGTTTTTAGTAAGTCTCAGAACAGTACAATCTTTCCATAAATAGGAAGAATTTATCGTGGCATTCACGATGTCCTGTCGGCTTCCCTTAGGCACAACAAAAAGATTCTGTCCAAGTCTCCACCGAACACAACTGTTTTACCTCCAAATGGGATCTGACCATTACGGGCGTTAGCGACTTTCATAATATCTTTCAAAGTTTGGTCCACCGCCTCAAAACAATATTTGTGCATCATTGGAGCTTCATCCCATATTATGAGTTTGCAACGAAAAATCAATTCAGCCAGCGGGCTCCCTAGTTTTACTTCGCAAGTCGAACCCTCTTTTGGGTTTAATGGAATGACAAATCGAGAATGTGCAGGGCTTCCGCCGGGCAAGAGAAGAGACGCTATCCCACTCGACGCAACGTTCAAGACAATTCATCCTTTTGACCTCAATCCCGAAGATAAAGCTCTCCACAAATATGTTTTACATGTCCCTCCATAGCCATATACAAAGAACCTACGACCTTGATTTGAGTCAACTGCACGCATAATTTCAGTATACACATGACGTTGTTCATCAGTTAGGTTCGAAATAAGATTACTATGCTCCACGGCCAAAGCCTTACGATCGTATCTTAACTCATCGTATACCAATCGATTCCGGCATGTGTCAGTACTATCAACATCTGGAAAAGGCATAGTATCAAACTCATGTAAGCTCCTACCACATTTGCTTGATAATGTTTCAATCTCCGATAGGGCAAGATTCTTGATCTGGTCCTCATTCAACACCAATTCTATAAGAAAATAACAAAACATTTTTAAAAAAAAATATTAACAAATAAAACAACTATAAATAAAAATTAAGAATAACGAATATATATCTATATAAATTTAATAATTAATGAATAAGGTATATATAGTGGTAGTTTTTATACCTTGATGTTGCATAAGGAGTCGTCTTTTATATAAAATATCATCCGAAAGATATTCCCAACATTTCTCCCATACCACTTCAGGCCTGCTCAAAGAATTCGATGACATTAATGATGCAAACAAACTCCTAAGATGTTCTGCAGATGCTCAATGACTCGCTTCAGTGATTCCATCAATATACTCTCTATCATCTTCTAACAATCCCAAAGCGAAGCAAGCTTCACGATATGATGAGTGTTGTACACCTTGCGTCTTCTTGTAATCATCATAATAGGTAGCACCACGGACTACATTGATAAGACACCTCAAATAGTACATGTCACCAGAACCAGGAGGGACGTAATAAACACGTCCTATGGTATTTCCACACTTTCTTGGAACCCATTTCTTAATTTTTGCTTTCCATGTAAATTTTGTAGGAGCTTCAGCATAAGTCAACTCTCGAGCTTCAGGATATACCTTATTGGCTTCCATCCAAGCGAGAAACATGCTTTCTTTAATAGTGTTTCTTCGTAGAACATCATCAAGTCTTTCGGAATCATTAAAAATCACAGGTTGCTCGTTCTCAATATGGAAACTAAGACGTTCCACAGGAGGATACTTATATTGTATTTCATATCCTAATAACCTCCATGCTGCCTCACATGACGAAACATATCTACAATCATAATACATGCTGACTTCATCAACAGGTTTTCCTGATTCATCATCGCCACTGCTTTGATAGAATGATGCGGTCACACGATCATGTCCTTTATTGACATATTTAAACAAATATTTAATCGATATCGACTGATTACACCATTCTACGTTGATGTGTGCACCGTATTTAAGCAACAAACGACGATTGTGCGACACAACAAACCGATTGTCAAGAGGGACTCCATTCTTCATAACAACTCTTCCATTATTTCTACGTTTATATCGTGGGTAACCTTCTTCATCAACATAGGTTTCATCAACAAACTTTTTAGGAAAATACTTTGTGCAACGACCATCAGCCATGCACGGAGAATTTTTTCTCACATCACCACAGGGACCATGAATCATGAAGTCCCTAACCGCATCATAATAACATGGATCCTCTGATTCTTCTGGTATCTCGGCTGATATAATTTTATCTATGTCGTCAGGATTTGGGAATTTATCTTCTTTCGCCAGAAACAACAAAATGTGAGCGTGTGGCAATCCACGTTTCTGGAATTCTATAGTGTATATTACTGTACAGTGAAAAACAAAAAAAAATTAGCAAAACATGCATGATGAACTATACAAAAATAAAACAAACTATAGAAAAATCTATACAACCTGCTACGACTTTACCAAACAATTCATTATGACGAATATCCTTGATAAGCGCATCTAGCTTGACCTTGAATATCCTGCAAATAATATCTGGATGGTCCTCGGCTTTCAAGTTTCTACTCTCAAGGAAACGAGCTATTTCTGGCCACTTTGGATTTGAGGTGAATGTTATAAATAAATCTGGATAACCCACCCATCGACATATAGCCATTGCATCTTGATAGTTTTGTATCATGAACCGAGCACCTCCAGTAAAACTCGAAGGCAGTATAATTCGTTTTCCTCGAGTGTTGGGATCAGTATCTCCATTCAACACATCATCTGCAAGTCCCTTATATATATCACAACGTAATTGTTTTTGATGTAAACGAACATACTTTAATCTGGCCGATTCAACCATCGTATAAGCATCGACAACAAATTATTGGAACAATCTTCTCGATGAAAGAATAGTTGAAGATTCATGCTCCCTTTCGTGCATCCGATAAGCAAAAAATTCTCGAACGCTAACTGTTTTCCTTCCACCTTGCGTTTTTTTCTTTAGGTCCGAAAATGGGATGTCTTCTCTGAAACCATCTTCCCCATAAGGCAACAACAAAGGATATTGTAAGGCCAAATACGAAGCATTTAATTCATTTATCCGTTGCAACTGCCCCGTTCTTGTTTCGATCAAAATATCTCGGTCTCATTATTGAATGGGTCTCATTATTGGTGGTGCGAATCCTAAGTAATACAAAAAAAATTGTATAACTAAAGTAAAATTAAATTATAATAACAAAGTAAAAAAAAAAAATATTGGTTTTTAGTTTAAGAAAATACCTCTTTCTAAATTCATGAATTTCCTCTACATCTCCGTTCACAATCATTTTCGTAACATCAAAATTGTTTGTAACCTTCACTTCATCTATTATTAAGAGTAAATCAAACCTCATGCTACAAATCGACATACTAATTACATTTTAAAGATTTTACCTCTAAAAATCTTGCCCCTGCACATTTGCGAGAATAACAATAATTGGTGAAAACCATGATCCTCCGGATAAAGGCGAGAATTATATCCACATATTCCTCCCACAAAGTGCATGTTATGCGATTGTTTTCATCAAAAATAATATATAAAACATAGCGAGAAATAAAAAAGTAATACACAAAAATAATAATTAATATATTACTCCAAGTCCTCAAGAGTTATGTCAATAAAACGGATGGTCCTCCCTCCTATTTCCTTTTGTTGCGTAATTTGCATTGAGACCACCTTTCCAATGATATCTGTTTATTTACAATCAAGTACATTATATTAGTATCTGCTAGCATTTTAATTTGGATATATGCCGATTTTGAAATTGAAAACAATGTATTACCGAAAAACATGGTTTCATCAACGTTTTCCACCCTGGCTAATTCCTAAAATCCTTTAGAACATACATAAACCTGGGGAAAGCTTTGTCAAACATCTCAAATACATTAGTTTTGCCATGAAACAATATTTTGTACTTTCAGTAGCAATTTTGTATTTGTCAGTAAAATTTGCCACTATGAGTTCTCTACGATAGCATAAACTCTTCCTTCCCGAAACAACTTTTTATCTTTTGTTCCATATGCGCTTTCCTAATTGTTCCATGGATTATGTCCCCTACATTAGTAAAAAATTATATTACATCATGTGTTTGAGTTTTAAAATAATATTAAACTAAGGAAATATATTTTATACCTCAAAGCATCATGGAATACACATTCCATGCTCGAATCTGGCCACGATAGATTCGGACAGGCGTAGCTTCAAAGCCCAATGTGTCTTGGTGATGTTTAAGTCCTTTATGATTTGAACATTGGTGCCATTTGTGCAGAAATTGAAGTAGTAATTCTTTGTTATAATGTAGAGAGAATTTTTCGTTTTTTGCTATCGTATTCGCATATACAAAATTTTGAGAATGCCAAGAGGTATTTATACTGGCAGATTATATTTATTTAAGGAAATTTCTTTACATAAAAAATTGAACGATCTACATGCAGTAGTGATTATTATTCGATTCGATTTGTATATAGAAATAAAGATTTTTGAATGTGGTCAATTTTAAACTTGAAGACATATCGGCAGGTTTAATTTTGGGAATATTAAAAAATAATTAATATTTCTGTTGACTTATTTTTTAGTTACTCGTTTTGTGTTCTTTAAAACCTGTAAGTAGTATATTTTCGAATCCAGCAACAATGGCAACTTTCAAAAATTAATGGATACACAGCAGAATCAGGTCAAATATTGGAAAGTTTTAATGAATCAATTATCTTACTACCTTTTCCAATTAATTACTCACGTCAATTAATTGTTCAATGCAATCACAAGTTGAATTTTAAAGATTCTCACAATTCTATTTCCTTATTAATTGATCGGCAGCTGGCACTTGCAATTATAAATAAGAATTGGTCAACTTACCAGAATAAAATCAAACTCGTTTTGTAAAAATAACCAAAACCAAGAGCAATTCACATATTCCAAAGGATTTTACAAACATTCATTTTTAGCAATAGGCAGTGGGCGGGAAAAGCTTTTATTTGCTATTTATAAGTTATTCTCTCTTTATATATATATATATATATATAGATATAGACATGACTTCTCTTTTTCCATTATCCAAGATCCTGCTATTTTGTTTGTTTGTTTGATATATTTTTCTAATGAGTATTGGTTGGAGGGGAGAAAATAAATTTCAAAAAAACTAAAAAAATACCAGGTTCAAATCCCGATTAATTTCCTTATAAAGGGTGAGTGATATCACTTGAGCTAACAAATATATGGTAAAAATTGGGAGCGTTAATATATTAGGTGTAGGCACTAATTGGAGTAGCGCCTGAAAGGAAGGCGCCATTCCGATAGCGCCAAACATGTTTTTTATTTTTTTTTCTTTATGAATGGGCACTAGTTTGACTAGCACCCATGTTAGTTATTTTTTTTATATTTTTTTTATTTTGATTTATTTAATATTTAATTAATTTATGAAATTTTAAAAAATTAATCCATAAAACAAAAGTATTAAAATCATTCGATTAAATTTCTAAAATCGAATCATAGAAAAAAAATATGTCCCGAAACTGTACCGAAAGTTAGGGACTCGGGACGGAGATTCGGATCTAATGGAACAATACAGTATGGTTCGGAAAGAAGATTTGGAGATTAGTCATGAATAAAACATAGAAATTGAAAAAAAAAAAAGGGAAATCAATATGAAAATCACCAAACGGTATTATTTAGATTACCAGAATTCATAGCGGCATTAGTACATGCAAACTATGTCAGAATTTGTTTAAAAAAAAAATCTATGCTGGAATTCAGCGAGGTGATTCTGGATTTATTTAGATTTTTTAGGAGTTTTTTATAGCAAATTTTGGTGTTTTTTTTAGTTTTGCTTCTTTTCACGTGGTTGGGGTAAAATCGTAATTATATTTATTTTATTTAATTACATCATTATTTAATTATTCACCTACGAATATTCATCATTTGATCCGAATATTGTCATCTGACTAATGAACTAGCCCAAACTATTATTGAGCAGTCAGTGAGTCTCACTTCGCTATATCCAGCCCCCGCGATCCACTTTATCCTACAAGACCGGTGCGACATATTAACCCTAGAATAAAAAGATCCATTCGTCCTATTTTTAAGTATTCTAAGTCAATTGTTCTCAATTGTTGTTTCATTTGCTCTAAATTTTCTTGTTAACCGATGAATTGAGCGTCAGAGAGACCTCCCCAAAAATAAATTCTCATCTCAAGAACTACCGACTCCGAGAAAAAATTAGACTTTTAATCAGAATACTTGACTAACACTAATATGCGGATTTAAGTAGCATATCATTATTCATTTGCAACTATACACTGCTCATTGCTCACTTGCTTTACGTGCTTCCCATCTAGTCACTTTTAAAATCTTTCAACAATGCTTTGCAAAAGATCTTGTTTTTATCTTTTTGAACTAAAATAAAGCCTAAAAAAGGCTATTAGGTGCTGATGAATATCCACAACATGATAAGAAAAAGCAGACCAAAAGCAGATAACTTTAGAGAACTATCATAAAATTCACTTGTTGGTGGTCACTAATTGAAAGAAAATAAAACCATATATAGATTACCTTACTAATTATTTTTCTCATAAATGTCCCAAGATTATTTCATAAGTGTAAGAGAGATGTATGTAACAAGACCACGTTCACTATATCGCAAATTTCCAGGTGCTATCTCAATTGAGCCAAAACAGGATGTTCCATATTCAGGCAATTTAGTTGTTTCGGACGAAGAATCAGAGACAATGGACTCTTTTTGCTGTGGGATATGGAAAAATGATAGGATCAAAAGGCTGCCATTCCCTTCGGACAAGATCTTGCAAGTGGTTCACTCATCGTTACACGAAGAGGCAAGCGTAACGTATGTTTGGTTCGTGCCTGTTCTTGATCGCCCTCTTTCGTCAAATCGATACTATGTTATCAAAGCCAAAGGGAGACATAAAGGGTATTTGAATTTCAGTTTCAGTTTCATTGTTTTTCGCACCAATTTCTTGTCTTTTAGATACCTCAAGTTGTTTATGTATCTTGTCTCATATTCCATAAATTAATTCTTTCTGAATCTTGGATGGAAATTGTACATAGTAACAAATATCATATTTGGGAATGATTTGTTGCCTTTAAAATTCGTATTTCAGGTATTATTCGGAATAATTTAGGAATAATTCGACAAAATATGTCAGTTTATTAATGAGAAATCCAGGTGATTTTGTAATATTATTATTTAAAAATTATATATATGGGATATCAATATATTGCAGAGAAACACTGTGTTTATTCTAGTTATTTTAAAAAGAATCGGAGAATTTTGCTACTATGAATAATGGAGTTGTGATCCTATATATTCTTGTCACTATTTGAACATTTTGTGTTTAATATTGCTTTTTCTGACATGTTTCTTACTTGTGTAGACAAGCATATACATGTTCAAGAGAGGGAGATGTGGGAATATGTTGCTTTAAGACTTCGCGGGTGGATCCAAAAATCAGACCATTCGATCACAGAGATAGATACCAACAGTTTGAGATTCGACCTTACCACACTGGTGGTTTCTTTGCCAGATCAGTAGAATGGGATGGTTATCCTCCAAGTTTCCTTAGAAAAGGTGGATGGGAAATTTACATCGCTCGACCATCGTTAAAACTCCGTCTATCTGAATCACCAGGCCTCCAAAATTCCGTCTCATCTGAATTTCCTGAACAAAATTTCCCATTACACTCAAAACGCTCATCGCCCATTGTGCTTGGAAAATGGTACTGTCCTTTTATATTTGTGAAGGAGGAAAATTTCAAGGTCGATGATCAAATGAGAAGATCTTTGGTCTATGAATTGAGTCTCGAGCGGTGGTGGGAAAGGATATACTTCGACGAAAATATAAATAATAATAGGAATAATGTTGTGTGTGTTGATGCAAGAGTGAGAAGGTTGATGTGTTTAGTACATGGGATGGAAGGTGAGAAAGATGGTAGAGAGGATGGGGATGGGTTTGTTTGGTTTAAGGTTAAAGAAGGGTATATGGTGAGGAGGGGTTGTGTGGGTTTGAGTAGTGCCTTGTTTGAGAAAATGAGGTGGTTAGAGGAGACAAGAGGGTGGTTTGATGGGGAGAATGTTGTGAGAGTTAGTGGTAATAAGGAGATTGGAGGTAATAATGGATGGAGAAGGTTTGGATGTTATGTTTTGGTGGAAAGTTTTGTGTTGAGGAGAATGGATGGGAGTTTGTTGGTTAGTTTTGGTTATAGAAATATAGAAAAGATTGAGTGCAAATGGGAGTGAGAATTGGATTAAAGGTATCATTTCTATGTGTCATCTTGTTATTTATGTTTGGCAGCCATATGTAAGGATATTAGTAAGGTAATATTGTACAAATTTGGTAGAAAGATGCACAAGTTCCTTAAGAACACAAAGTCCACCTTACATGTATAGTTATATCTACTGACACACATTTCATGTATTATCACTTGCACACACGGTTGATTCCATGTCAGCCAAGTAGATAGCTACTTATATGACACCCAAGTGGGTGAATCACCCTTGGTGTGTGTATGTTGATCCAAGGGTGATTCACCCACTTGGGTAGCTACCCACTTGGGTTACATGAACTCCACACAATATGGTTATGAAAAAAATACTAGGGTTAATTACAAAATACATTATTGAGGTTTAGTCTAATTACAAAAGAGCCCAGCTATTTTTTAAAATTGCAAATACTCACTTGTTATTTGTCTTTATTTTTACAAATTGCACCCTCAAGAGGGTATTAATTTGTTAAGAAAAACACAAACCTTAAGGGTATGCTTGTAATACCTTAAGGGGTATGTGTAACTTTGAAAGATAATTAAAAAATTTATTTTGTAATTAGGTCAATAAACCTTAAAAGGTAGTTTTTGTAATTAATCCCACAATACTATGTAATTTTTTAGGTTTATGAAACCCACCCTTCCATACAATCTCATAATGATACCATTCTGATGATAAAATGACTTATGATAACCTTTTTTTTTTTTTTGAGAAAGACTTATGATCACTTATATAGTTATATATGCTGATAAAGTGAAAATCTAATGTTGGTGTTGGTGGTTGCTCTATATTGTTTTGACACGTGAATCCTTTTCTTCTTCTTCTTTTTTTTTCAGAAAAAAAATTATTTCCATCCTTTGCTATATAGGATTAATCAAATTTAACAAGTCCATTAATTAGCCCAGTACCCAATTAGCCCAATTATAAGAATACTATTTATAATATAAATGGGTGAATTTCATAATAGGGTCCAAATTTAAGAAAATCTATCATTCTAAGACTCAAAATTTTTACCTTCTCAAATCAAGATCCAATTTTTATATTTTTCTCAAATTGGGCTCTCTCTCAAATTTTGGATTCTCACTTCAAGACCCAAAATTTCAACTTTCTCAAATCAATTACTCAATTTTTAATTTTTTTCTCAAACATGGCCCTCCCCAAATTTTGGGTTCTCCTTCAAGTTTTAGAATTTAACAAACAGAAAAATATTAGTGTAATCTATCACGTCAACTACATAAAATATTTTCTTCCTCTTTTCGTTTTTTCGTTCATTCTTTTTTACTTGATCCATATTTATTAACAATTTTGTTTAGCGTGTACAAACCAAGATCTATAAATATAAATGTATGTAGCTAGCAAGATGAAAGACGCCGTAAAATATTTATTGATTGCTAAAAAAAATAATATATACCAAATTATGGATGAAACAGAAGTAGTAAAATATTTTTTAGTTACTAAAAAAAATAAGATATCCTTATGATTGAATTTTACAGTTTAAAACAAGTATCGATTAGGAAAAAAGGAATGATCAAAAAAATAAAAAGAGAAAGAAAATTAATTTTTGTGGTCGGTGTGATAGATTACATTAATATTTATCTTTTTGTTAAATTTTAAAACTTAAATTGAGAGCCCAAAATTTGGGAGAGGATCTGATTTGAAAAAAATAAAAATTGGGTCTTGATTTAAGAATGTTGAAATTTTGAGTCTTGAAGTGAGAACATAAAATTTGAGAGAAAGCCCAATTTGAGAAAAAAAAATAAAAAATGGGTCTTAATTTGACAAGGTTGAAATTGTGGGTCTTAAAATGATAGATTTTCTTAAATTTGGATCCTATTATAAAATTCACTCATATATAAATTAGTAAAGCCCACACTAAAGCCCACATGCCTTAAAGTCCAATAATAGACCGTATACCCAATCCGCTAGCTAACTACCAAAATCAAAAACTCCATAAATATCATAATTTCTCATTCAAAACGGGTGCGTAGGAAGGGCTAAGGAGTGACCATGGTGCGGTTTTGACGTTTTGTATTATTTTTCTAACAAATTTCAAATCAAATTATCTTATTTGATCTTGGGCGGTAGCACGCGATAGTAAAATCAAATGCACAATTATGGGGATGGCGTGTGGTTTTAATAAGTAAAATCAAATGTGCAGTTTTGGATTGTAGCAGACGATTTAGTGGTTTTGATAAATAAAAATACCATTTATATCTATTAGGATACTAAGAAAATACCAAAAGTGTAAAAAATTGAAAATGACTTTTGTCTTTTGTTTTGAAAACAAGATAAGTTTTGAAAATTGAATGCATCTTGCATTCTCTTTTAATTAATTACATTAAAAAAAACAATGCATTTTAATAGTATTTTATTTTGAATGCAAAACACAATATACTTTCATAATATTAAAATAAGAATATAAAATGCATTATTTCTTGAATGCAAAGGGTTTACTATTCATCGAGTTAATTATTAATATATGTTACCTAATTATTCAATTAAAGATGGAATAAATATTTTTCATTTTACTCTTTAAATTATATAAGCGCGATGTGGATTTGAGCAGATTTATTAGTTTCGAAACCACAACTGCACCAATAAACCGGTGCGGTTTCAATTCAATAATTTAACTTGCATATTTAATCGAAAATCAAGATCAACGGGACGGTGTGGTGTGGTTCTTATTTTTTAAAAAAAATTGTGATCACCCCTGGAGTATGGGATTCTTCTATATGAATTAATCTCTCTACTATGTTTACTTCTCATTTTCTCGAAGGGTTTTCGTCAGGACAACGGGTGTCCTCGGAAAATTCAGGGTTTCGTCGAGACAACCCGACACCCTAACCAGTGGTGTAGCCACCTTAGGATTAGTACGGTCAATGCATTGCACTGAAAATCGGTCCAAAGTCTAATCCTTACAAAAATAAATTGAGTTAAAAATTTAAAGGCCAATAAATCTACTATTGACGTCAAAATAATTAAGAATCATTTAGCTCAGTTAATATACATGAGTAGATGAATGATTGTATTTTTTATTAGAGGAAAAAACACTAAACTACTAAAACTATGCTATTTTTTGCATTTTACCATATGAACTAATTTTCTTTACACTTTACCATACATACTATACAAGTTTCGCACTTTGCCCTATAGTGGTTATCGCCGCTGGAATATTCTCCAAATATTCCAGCAAGTGCCCTCCACATGAGGGCAAAATCGTTTTTGCCTAAAATTCAAATAGAAGTAGTTACACTTTACCATCTGAACTTTGTTAAGAACTTCACTTTGCCATCTCAATTTTGCGCAATTTTTACTTTGCCATATCAATTTAAGAAAATTTTTAAAAAAAATTATGTGTATATATATTTATTTATCTTATTTAATACATAAAATCACAAAAATAAGTTTAAACCATATTGTGAGCGAATCGAAATAGAAAACTTAGCATATATAAAATTTTACTTTTATATTATATATATTCTCGTATATATTACTTATTTTTATATTATAATTTATTTTTTGCGTAATAAAATTAAAAAATACTAAATAGATATTATAATTATGATTACAATTTTTGTGCAAAACTTTGATATACCGAAGTACAGACCAAAATACAAAATTAATATCGTAAAAGTTTGAGTCGAACTGATTATTTTGGTACAATATTCATCACACAATGCATGCCGAATTTTTTTGTTCAATTATGGTTTTTGTTCGTTCACCAAATACCTATTGAGTTTAACCTCTACTTGTAAGAGTACGAGAGTAATGCAGTGTGGTAATCGACCAAAGTTGTCTTACAAGAAAAGTTTAGCCAAGCGTGTAATTATTTGAATTTATGAAAAATAAATAATTCTTAACACTATAATCAAGTTTTGCATATGCAATTAAGAATTGAACTAAGAATTAAAAGTACATGTCTAAAGCAACATCACATTAGAAAATTGGGATGAAATCAATATAAAAATGTCTAAACCTTAGAACAATTCAAAATGTCTAAACCACAAAAAACAAATCGATAAAATATCAATGATATTTGTACACCTTAATTATAAACCTAAATGCTAAAATAATACCATTGATAGTATATTTTACTAAGGTAAATCTATATATATATAAAAGCAAGATAGTTTCCAAAAAAAGAAAAATCCCGCCAAAATTCACTTACTAAAAATAGGAAGTAAAGTGGTGTATTTAATTAATAATATTTGCAATATACTGCATTGATTACCTAAACTAGCAGGTTTTAATAAATAATTTGGTAGTATAAATGCATGCCTATAGCATTATGACTGCTTTCTTGGGCACCGAGATTTTCATATAAAATTTGAAATTTTATTATTATATTGTATATCTGAAAGCAAAAATTCAGAGTCCATTTCTAGAATGTATCAAAAAACATAAAAAAAAAATTAAAAACATTAATTGTGCTACTTTTCTGATTCCCAAGAAAGAAAATACAACAATCATCAAAAATTATAAATGATACTCTGGGATATATCTTAATTAGTGGTGTCCACTGGCCAGCATGCCTTTGTCTTGGGCCTCAAAAATGACATTCAAATATTTATTAGTTTATCATGCCCAACCTTGAAAATACAAAGCAATAGACACGGTTGTTACTTTATAATACCTTTTATTCTATTTTAAATATTTACATAAACTTTTCATGTGTTTCGATGCAAACATAATTAAAAAAAATTCAAATGTTGTTGAATGAAAAATGGTTCACAATCAATACAAAAAAAGGATGAACCCCATCTCTGAGGGCCCCCACTGCCCTTGCCCTAGAGCTTCGTGGAGGATGTGAAGCGCGGGTTATGCCTCAACTAGTCAGGGTCCTTGGGGCCAAGATCGAGTCACCACACAAGAAGTTCTCCTCCACCTGTAAATCGTTACGGAGGATTCGAACAACCACACCGCTGTGGGTGCCGCAAAGCCAGACATCACGCGTCAAAGAAGCGGGTTCACAATCAATACAAATGCAATGGATAGCTGGAAACTCATTGAAAGTTGAAACATTTTATATAATTACAACTTGCATTGGGCAACTAAAAATTGTCCTGGAAGACATTCACGAGAGAAGCATAAATAAGTCGAGTCCATCATCCAAAAACCTCTCATATCCACCTGCAAAATCAAAGGTATGTCCTATATTCTAATTTTTCCTTTTTGCTTATATAATGAGTTCTATTTCATTTCTTCAATCCTATTGTTATTGCTTATCATGGATCAATAAAATATGCGACAATCAAGCACTAAATAATTTGATAAATTCCAGCTGATATAAGATTAAATAAAAAACCATTGTTAGTAAAATATATATATTTTTTTTTGTAAAACTCTTGACTGAATTTTTCGGCTTTCTTATGGATGAATAAATGCAAACATTTTTGTCTTCACCCAGTAAGAAGTGCTTTTCTTGGCGAAGGGGAAGAGATTGGAAAAACGCCTGAAATCTTTGTTTGTTTCATTTTTTTGATATTGTCTTATGGTTTATTGACAATGGATATTTAATTGTTAAGAATTTGTTAGGCGTTTGAGTTACTTTTCAGTAAATTTTTAACTTTTAAGTTTTGTATTCTAATTTTATACCCATATCTTTTTATTTGCAGTATTTAAATTTTGATTGTGTTGTAAATTTAAGGATTATTGAGGCTTATCCGTCAATAATTTTTCACTATTAAAGGGAAAAGAAACTGTGACGATGCTCAGGTATATTTTTTCTTTTGTCTATTTATCATTAGTTATAATTTTATGATTCATTTGTTTAATTTCTTTTAATTATATGTAGGTCCATTTTTTTGAGGAAGACGTTTCATATCTGTTGAAGAAATGAAAGAAAACTAAAATGTGAAATTAATTTTTCTCCCAAGCTAAGGAAGAGACATGGAGGCCTGATGTAATTAAACAGAATGATTGGAATTTTTTTTTTTGCTATGTTTTTTTTATGTTATATATTGATTGAGTTGTGAATTTAAGGATTATATATTTGGTTAGATTTTGTTATGGTGAATATATATTTTTACTGGGGTTGGATACTTGGATACTCATATCTGAAGCATGTATATTAATGAAGATAAGCAGTCCCCAATATAGATGTTAAATTTTTTAAATAACTAAAATTCATTTTAGGTGACATAAATTGAATTGAAGGGTTTATAATTCATTTAATGCAAGAAAAAAGTCGAGGAATGAGCAGCACATTTCCGTACTCAATTGGGCTAACCCGATATATCATACAAATTATGTAACCAAACTATTGCTACTTTCTACTAAATGACTGTAAAGACAACACAAAGTTGCAAACCAAGAAACTGATGCAGTAGCAAATAAAAGTAGAAACATACCTAAATGGTAAAAACACTTTGCAAGTTCTTAGTCTTGATGGGTGCATTTAAAAATAACTGCAAATCAATGTCAAACTTTTTTCAGAAATAACAATAAAAAAATGAACAGTGAAAAAGTTATTCATTTAAATCTTTTGTTTGGAACAAAAATCTGAAAGTTTTTAATTCGAAATATAAATATTTTAGGTCACATAAAACTTTTTCTAAGATTTTTTATGGATTTCATTTAAGAGAAATAACTAAAAAGAACGGATCGAATTTATAGTGGAAATAATATCTGAATAATATATATACCATAATAAATGGATTAGTAGATTTTAATCTTAAAATTCTAATTATTTGTTAAAAATCACTCTCTTTAAAAAAAATTAAAAATCACTCTTATTTATTACAATTTCATTTCACGTAACACATGCTTATACAATCATGCCAGATTGTTTTTTCAAAGTTGTCCAATTACTCTCCCTAATAAATAAAGTACGAGAAGAAAAAAGAGAATTCGAGCATTATATTTTCAAAGAAGTGGACACAAATAGATAAAAAAAAAAAAGATCTTTAATAGTAAGAGAAATATGATCACAAAAATGTAAGGTAATATCAAACAATCGAAGAAGTATATTTCAACAAATAGTGAGTTTTTAATTTATTTGAACAAATTAATTTAAATGAAGATAGATGGCTTAGAGCATCTCCAGCAGTCCCTGAAAATAGGGGAATCCGCCAAAGTTGAGGGAAAAATCATCTCCAACAATACTGCAAATCTCACGCTACAATCAAGGAGATGAACAGTGTGCCACTACATCTAGCGGGCACTGTTCTACGCTAAACTCTTTTTTTTTTCTTTTTGGTTTTTTTTGGCAGTTTTTGGTTTCTTTATATAATTGTATTATATAATTTATGTAATTACTTATGTGGTCTATGTTTTTTGTATATAAATCAATTTGTTAAAATAAGTTTATAATTAATTCCTAATTAGTGTTACTTTTTGTAAGATAATATTTTATGAAATATTAATTTTATGATCAAATTAATTTTATTTTTTTGTAAGGATTTATATAAATTTTCAAATTAATTCATTTTTAATGCAAATTATATTTAATAAAATCATCAATATAACAATATATAAATATAAATATGCTATTTTATTAATTGATAAATATATTAATTTAATATAACAAAGAATAAAAACTAACTAATAATGCAAATTGTATTTGTATTTAATTATATTAGAAAAACTAAATATTACACATTAATATATTAATATATATGCTAAATTATTAATTAATAAATATATTATTTTAATATAACAAAGAATAAAAATGGAATATTCAAATTTAGAACGAAATATAGAGTTGACTGTTGGAGTTCAATCTTAAATTCCTCTAAAATTTCCTCCAAAATAGTGTAAACACACACAAAAATGCGATCAATCTTTGGAGATGCTCTTACCCAATATGCAAACTAATCTATTTGTACATACGTGCATTTGTAGAAAGCGTCGCTATAGAAAGACATACAAATCTGGAAATTTTGTTTGCTTCCTACATATCCAAAGCATATATGGAAAACCAAAAGGATGGGTAGTTCTGCACAATTCACAATTGAAATTTGGTTTGGTTTTTCATCCGACAACTTTTTGTTTGCTTCTTACAAATACAAAAGATATACACATAAATAATGTTAAAAATCAGTTTATGGGTCTCTTTTTTCTTCAAAATAGATCCATAAAATAAAAATAAAAACACAAAATGAGAAGCTAATTAAAAAACTGAAACAGATATGTTTCCAAAAAAAAATTTCTATCTGGAAATTTTAATTTTCTACCTAAAGATCTGAACAGGGATAATAAAATTAATATTTTTTTGGTTATTTTTCAAATAAAATAATTAAAACACATCTATTATTCATTCAAAACAGACTATAAATCAAATAAAAAAAAGTAAATTAATATAGTAAATATAGATCTGATTTTCTTTCTTGAAAGTTCCTTAAGAAAAACAAATAAAAAGCACAAAACACTCCAAACACGTCTTATATAAAAAAACATAGATCTGGAAAAAAAATTGTTTGATACTTGCATATCAAAGCACGGATAAAAAATAAAAAAAAACACAATACTATAGAAGTATTTTGAATTGATCGGAAATATTCATATTTGTTGAAAAAAATACAGATCTAAAAAATTTTGGTTCGCTTTCTACAGTTCCAAAGCAAATATACAAAAACTACTGACAAATAAATGTTTTCTATTCAAACAGATTTCAAGTTTTGATTTTGAGAGAGATGAGTTTGCGGTAGAAGAAATTAAGCAGAAGGTAGGTTTTTGAGTTTTGAAAGAGGACATTTTGTGTAAGAAGAATAATCTAGAAATAGCAAATATGATTCTAGAAAGAAAGCATTATCAGCAAAACTCAATATCATTAAAATAAAAAAATTCAAAAAAAAAACATTTTGTGTAATTAATATGTTTTATATCTCTAAAATCTTCGATTAATATGTTTTTGTGTAATTAAATGTTTTTGGGTAGTAATCTTCATTTTCTTTGATTTTCAATCTATTTGTGTCTCTCTCAGAAAAAAAAAAATTCTATTTGTGTCATTTAATCACCAGTTTGTGTAAAATGAATTTATAATGTGTTTACCGTAATGCATGGTTTTATAATTCAATTCCTCTTTTTTATCTTGCCTTTGTGATCTATTATTCTTTATTTAATTCAATATGTTTATTTTTACATTTTATTATTTATATAAATTTTAGTCATTTAAATATATTAAAAAATAAAATTATTTTTATTAATATACACTCCGTGCATCGCACGGGTGGAATACTAGTATTAAATAAAATTTTAAAAGAAACAGTTAAACAAATGTATACAAACATAATGTGTTTAATTTTCTTAAAATGATATGACAAAGTAAAAATTGCACAAAGTTGAGATGGGAAAATGAGGTTCTTAACAAAGTTCAAATGGTAAAGTGTAACTACTTCTATTTGAATTTTAGGCAAAGACGGTTTTTCCCTCATGTGGAGGGCACTTGAAGGAATATTCGGAGAATATTCCACCGGCGAAGACCGCTATAGGGCAAAGTGCAAAACTTGTATAGTATGTATGGTAAAGTGTAAAGAAAATTAGTTCATATAGTAAAGTGCAAAAAACCGCATAGTTTGAGGGGTTCAGTGTTTTATCCTCTTTTTATTATGTGGAGAGATATAAGTTCCAAACTTAATAATGAACAATTTATTTTGGGAGTACTATTGAAGTTAACTTTTAGATTTACGAGTCAATTGTTCATAATAATAATAGTTGTGTGATAGTTAATTTATAATAGACTTTTGGATAAGTCATTTCTCCAAAAAAATCAATTCTAGAGAAGTTAGAATTGGAAAGTATGAAAACCTGCAAAATAATTTTTGCAAGGTACTATATATACTACGAAAAAAGGGTAATTTAGCGTCATGCAAAAACGCCACTAAATAAGTATTTGGCGTCAGTTACACTAATTGCCGGCCGCGCTCTAGTTTAAAATTTTTAATTTTCGAAATTTTGGCCTCTAGCATAAATATTTTCGACAATCGAAAGTTAGCAGCGTTTAAAACCGCCGTGATCCTTTTGCCTATAATATTAATGCTAGGCGTTAGTGGCGGTTTATAAAACCGCCAATACATTGTAATCGAATACTAAAACTTACGGTATGATTTGGTATGAATGAATGAAATTAGGTTGAATGAAATGAATTTAGGAATGGAATAACATTAGGAATGGAATGATGTAGTATTACTATTCTTATGATTGGTATGTACAAGGAATGGAGAAATGAATGGATGACGATTTTTTACTTGATTTAAATATCTTGATTGGTAATTATAAATTAATGATAGTAATTGAGAAAAATAATTTTAAAGTATCAAATTATCTTAAATAAGATTTTTAAATAAATTTTATTAAATATGTTATTCGTAAATCGATATAATTATTTTAATGTGTGCTAAATAATATATATATAGATTTATATCTATGATATCAAAAATATTTTACATAATATTTTTTAGGGATAATTACAAAAATACCCCTGAAATTTGGGCTAATTACAAAATAATCCAGAGATGTTTTAAAATTACAAAAAATCCCCATCAGGTTTGATTATGTGTTAAATTTAAGGGGGTAACTACAGTATTTTTATAAATATCAGGAGGTTTTGAATTTTTTTTGCTTATGAAGGGAAAAAATATATGACATAATCAAACCTTAAGGTTTTTTTTGTAATTTTAAAAAATCTCTGGGTTTTTATGTAATTATCCCAAACCTCAGGAGTATTTTTGTAATTATCCTATTTTTTATAAGAAGATATAGAAAATCAACAAAAGAATTTTATATCAAAATTTTGATTTAACTATTAAATATTGATAGAAATTGACTATGATTTATTAAAATATTAAATATAACTTATATTTAAATTATAAATAATTTTTTATTTATAACACTACTTTTAAAAAATATAGATTATATCCAATATTTTTAGTCATTTATAGAAATATAATTTTATTAAAAATAAAATTTGAGTCGGTGATTGAGAATAGCTAAACCCATGGGGGAGATGAGTAATGGTAATTCCCATACTTTTGGGAATAGAGATTATCATGGGAATGAATATTCTCACTACTAAAGCATACTAAACATGTGAATGAGAATGAAACAAGGAATGCTCATTCCATTCCTACCACATTTCCACATACCAATCATGCCGTTAGAATTTTAAATGAGAAGCAATATAATAAATAGATATTAGTTGTCAAAAGTAAAACAAATTAGATATTAGAAATTAGATTATCAGTTCAAGAGAAGTCTCTTCGTCTCCCGATCTCTCTCCCCTTCCTTAACCCTCCTACCGCCGTCGCCGATACCGTAGCACCATTGTCCACCGGAGCTCAGATCTCACCACTCCAGCCACTAGCCGCCTCCAGCGACCACATCTATCCACATTCAGATCTGTTAGCTAAAAAAAAGGTAATTGTTACTTTTACTTGTTCGATTCTTTTGATTTATTGAAATTAGAAATGTTCAAATCCTTCAACAAAGTGTTCTTCTGAAATACAAGTGCAGCTTGTTAACTTTTTTGTACTATGAGTTGGATTGCTACTTTTTTTCTTAAAAAACTGTTTAGGATTGTAAATTTTTTATATATTCGAAGTTTAACCTCTCTGTTTGCCGATGATTTTTTCGCCGATTTCCTGCACAAACCAACAACACTTTCGTGCTTGTTTTCTACGAGCACTAGTTACTGTGTGTTTGCAAACCTTCAGCTTGTATGTATGGTTTTCATTTCCATTTTCAGTCTCATTTTGGCTTCAATGCTCTGTACTTCTTCCTCTGCTGTGATCAAGGCCGCGACTATTAAGAGGACGTTTCGCGTGTCGTTAGCCGTGTCCAGGGGCGTAGCCAGCCCGGCTGGCTACCCCTAGCCCAAAATTTTTTCCCCTCATTTTCCCCCTAGCTCAATTATTTTTTCTCTTTAAAAAAACACATAAATTTTTTTTTAATTTTTTTTCCACTGAAAAAACGGGACAAAAAAAAATTTGGGGTGTGCCGGGGGCCCCCCTGGCCCCCCCCTATCTACGCCTCTGGCCGTGTCCGTGTTTTCGTTGTAGCCTAGCCGTAAAAAGCTGCTTCTTCTGGTGGTCTGAGGAGGATTAGCCATGCTGGTATTTTTTTGGAGGGAATCTAAAGTTGTGGTGCAATGTGTGTGAGTGTGTGTACAGGGGAAGTTGTAATTATATATAGTGCGTGTTAATGTTAAACATAATTTTGAGTATATATTGAGATTTTTAATAATTTTTTTGTGGTCAATGAAGGTTTGGTGTAGGTTGAGAAGTTGAGGACCTGAGGAAGTTTGCTGAAGTTTGCTGAGTGAAGTTACATAGAAACAGAAACTGGGACCAGGTTAATGTTAAACATAATTTATGTAATAATCTCTGACTGTGATTGTATTTTCTGTTATTAGTCTGCTCTTTCACCGTGGGTAATTTTGATTAACTTTTGTACTGCCCCTTGTTCAGATTTGACTAGCCTGACTTGATAGCTATGCATCTCTTCTTCAAGTGTTCTCTTCAAGAAGAATTTGAGCACTGATTGAGACACCTTTGAATGCATTGCTTTCCTCTTAATCAATTTTCTTCTCTTTACTCCAATTCTTGTGTGATGAATATGGTGATTTTGCTATCCATATATCAATCTCGGTACAATAATTGCATCAGGAAGTGATTAAGTATAACTCTTTTTGTTCCTTAATCATTTTTGTTTGAATGGTGTTCGTCAAAGAAAGGGAATAATGCTGAAAATGGAACAATTGCTATATGAATCCTTAATATGGATATATGCCATCAACCAGTGGATTCTGCTTATTACTTTTCTGCTGTTGTTACTGGAAGAAGAGACAGTAAATGCTTTTGCATTGTTGGACATGTGTAATTTGTAATTGTCAATTTCATTGTGGGTTAGTATACTTGTTGTTTGCTGTCTTCTTCTCTATATAAGTTTTTGACATATAAGTTCTTTTTTGACAATTATATGGGGTGCATCATGCATGTGGTGTCAGCGTGTGAGTGCTTCTCTATATAGAAGACTACGTGGCTAGTTTGGAGAAGGAGTCTGCAACAAAGTCTAAATTGGAAGCCCAAAATCATAAAATGGAAGCTCAAAATCTTCAAATGGAAGATATGAAAAAGACTTTGGGTTTGTATTTAAGTAGTAATTCTAATCTTGTAAGATTTTTATCTATGCAAAAAGTTTGATCAAATAAGTTTTAATTCCATCTTGTCGCTAGCCACTCGGAGGTTGAATCGCTTCGGCAAAAATTGCACCACTTGCTTCATCGACGGCCTAGCCAGCCGCAACCTTGATCGCTCCACCACCACACAATACCGCCACATGCAACATTTTCACGAGTTTATCCTTCGGACGAGTCCCATAAATCAGCCGTAAAGACATCCTTAGTCATACCTTGATTCAACATCATGCACTCCCACGAAACGATGTTAAATCCATCATCTTGCAAATAAAACGACGGATCTAAAGCCCTCTTATCTGACATTAATTCCAAAAGCACCACATCGTAGCTGTAAACATCGGCCTTGTTCGACACTCGCCCTGTCGGCCACGTATTCGGCGCTATGTATCCCAGGTCTCCATTTACACGAGTGGTCGCGTGCGTCTCGGGTTGCGAGAATCTTACGATCAGAAATCGACAAATACGCATTGTTATCGTCGTCCAATAATATGTTACTCGGTTTGATGTCTCGATGCAGGATGCGCGGATTGCACTGGTCGTGCAGGTAAGAAACCGCGGATGCGATATGCAGGGCGATCTTGTGGAGTATGCTCCAGTCAAAAGCTCGTCTCGCTAGGTCTCTGATGAACCGGTCTAAATTTCCGCCTGGGAGATAATTGTAGATCAGGAACATCTCGGCCTCACTGGCATAGTACCCGATTAATGTAATGAGATTCGGGTGTTTGATTCGCCGAAGAATGCTGACCTCAGCATGGCGCACCTTGGTGTAGTAAAAATGCATACCACATCAGGAGCGCCACGGTTTCACGTTGAGGTCAGCATTCTCGGGTGAATCAAACACCCGAATCTCATTACATTAATCGTGTACTACGCCAGTCTGGCCGAGATGTTCCTGATCTACAATAATCTCCCAGGTGGAAATTTAGACCGGTTCATCAGCGAGCGAGCGAGATGAGCTTTTGACTGGAGCGTACTCCACAAGATTGCCCTGCATATCGCCTCCGCGGTTTCTTACCTGCACGACCAATGCAATCTGCGCGTCCTACATCGAGACATCAAACCGAGTAACATATTATTGGACGACGATAACAATGCGTATTTGTCGGATTTCGGATTGTGTAAGATTCTCGCGACCTCGGAAACGCACGCGACCACTCGTGTAGCCGGGACCTACGGATACATAGCGCCGAAATACGTGCTGATAGGGCTAGTGTCGAACAAGACCGATGTTTGCAGCTACGGTGTGGTGCTTTTGGAATTAATGTCGGATAAGAGTGCTTTAGATCCGTCGTTTTATTTGCACGATGATGGATTTAACATCATTTCGTGGGCGTGCATGATGCTGAATCATATGACTAAGGATGTCTTTACGACTGATTTATGGAACTCTGGTCCGAAGAATAAACTCGTGAAAATGTTGCATGTGGCGGTTTTGTGTACGGTGGAGGCGGTCGGCGCAAGGCCGTCGATGATGCAAGTGGTGCAATGGTTGAAGCAGATTCAACCTCCGAGTGGCTAGCGACAAGATGGAATTAAAACTTATTTGATCAAAACTGCATAGGATAAAAATCTTACAAGATTAGAATTACTACTTAAACACATCTGATGTGGTATGTATTTTTACATATTACATTTATTTTCTGTGTAATTAATAATCCCTATTTGTCATAATTTATATATGTGGTCTGTCATCAGTGAGGGTTTCATCATATATTCTTTCAAATGAATTAGTAAATAAACTTTGAGTTTTCATTCTTGTGTCTAATTGCCTTTGTACTTGGATGAATATGGATTCACTTGTAGATGTTTGTACAGAGCATATAAGAATCGTGCAAAAGTTCTTAGCAGAAGTACTTCTTGGCCCTTGTTGACATCTTCTATTTATATATAGAAGATGTGAAAAATGCTTGTTATGAAGAGAGGCAAGTTTGAAATCTTTAATTATCCATCAAACCGGGCAGTGTGCTCTGGCTCTTTGATGTGGCAGTAGTTATGTATATATTGGTATGACAAAATAGGGATTGACATGTGCATGCATATAATATGTTTAAGGAATAGTATTGATATATATTTTGTTTTAATTGTAGGCACCCCCAGATGAAGGAAGTGGTCATCAACCTTCAGCTGGGAACACAAAACAATAATCGAGGAGCAAGTCCTTATTATATTGAGGAACATGTACTTTTGTAGTTTTTTTTTCTAATCGGTATGTACTTTTGTAGTTGCTTTCTAATGACTGTAATGTGATACCTGACTTGATGTTGAATGATAAAGTTGGGTGATATTATTGGATAGGTATGAATTATAATTAATTTTCAAAGATTAGTTCAATGCATGTACAGGGTATATTTACAATTGCAATGTGATATTGAATGTACAAGTTTAGAAAAAATATATAATGTTATTTAGCGGTTATAAAACGGTACAAAAATATAAAAAGTATATATGACAAATTTTAATTTTCCAATGTAAAAAAAAAAGTTTTATGTGAGAAGCTATTAGCTATGGCCATTGCGTCGTGTTTTCAAAAGTCATTTTCCAATGTGTATAGTACGCATAGACAGTAGTAATGTAAAACGTGGTTTAAGAACATATACTTGATATCTTTGGTATGTTTGCAAAGCGAGTTATAGTCCAAGTTTGCTAAAGATTGCTAGTTCACCCAATTTTCGTGTATCGATCCAAATTTTTTCCTGGTTCCGTTGAAACAAGTTTTTGAGTCTGGCCAATATTGAGCTAGCATTAAGCTAATGGATAATTTCAGACCAAATTTAGTCGAATAGCCTTATGTTCAATGGGTAGTAATATATTTTGTCACATCAGATGAGAACATTATTAAGTTGTGTTGCTTTCAAGTGTACTATTGCAATATCGATTCTTATCATCAAAATATGGCCGGTTACTCAGTGTGCTGTTCGATTGCTATTTGTGGGCAGTGTCCCTGTTATATTCAGAATAAATCACGTAAAAACACTTTTCAGAATATCAATTAGTAAAGTGTTCATAATAATTCATGATAAAATGAAATCACACACTTAAGTATAAAAAAGAAAAAAATATTGTAAGGAAGAAAAAAAAAGATAAGTTTTGCATGGAATTATTTCCAAGTCCAATTTCGAGTTTTCAATATTGAAAATTGAATTTTCAAACTTTATTGATTTTCGTTTGAAAATTGAGAATATGATTGATTTGTTATCTGAAATTTTTTCATGGTATACGTTTAGAAATTAAAATGTGTTTGTTTATAGTTTTTAAAGTATTTGTGTGATTGTAGTGAAAAATTGCTTGGTTATAGTTTTGAAGGGAAAATTGCAAAATTAGTCCTATAACTATAAGCAGTTTGCAATTTCGGTCCTGTAACTATTGAGTTTGCAAAATTAGTCCAGTAAGTTTGAAAGTTTTTGCAAAATTGGTCCTTTATATTTTTATGCCTAAGCAATTTTGGTCCGGTAAGTTTCAAGTTGTTGCAAAATTGGTCCCCTGGGGTTATTTCATATTTTCAAAATACCAAGAATACCCTTATGCACATAATTGGTTTATTTGACTAAGTGTTTTACCTAAAATGTTATCAGAGTCCGAGTTTATGAAGAACTTTAAGTTATATTTATTATTTTATATAATTAACAATTGGTGAGGAGAATTTTCTCCGAAAAAATAGATCTGGACGACTGTTCAAGATGTATACCCTACAAGAGATATCGTCAAATTTTGACGATGTATGCACAAAAACACCATGACAAGATAACATATTGGAATAACCAATATGTTGAAAAAGAACTCGCAGGAGCCGATAGAAAAATCTTGAGACAATGTGAAAAACAAGCAAAGATATTTATGCAGGTATCACTCCGCCCGCAAGTACCCGCCCCGCCCCGCCTAGAATTTTTAGTTGTAAAATATATTTCAATATATATTTTGCATATATAATATATATTATAATATAACTTTTATATATTCTTATATTACATTTAATATTTATAAATTGATATAATAAATTTTGTAAATAATATTTTATAAATATATATATATATATATATTTATTTTTTTAATTTAATTTAATTTAAAATGGGGAGAATGGGTCGATCCGTCTCGCCTCGTTCTAGACATGGGGCGGGTCTGGGTCCTGACCAACCCGCCCCTACCCGCCGCCCCATTGTCATCCCTATAACATTGCGAACTTTAGAAATATAAAGGATCAAAAATGCTATTTAGCCAGAAGGGCAAAATTGTCCAGGACCAAAACTGCAACTTTTAAAGATAAAGGACTAAAATTGCAACTACCCTAAAGTTACATGACTAAAATTGCAATTTACCCTAGTTTTGAAAGTATGATTTCACATGATTCACGTGATTATGGCGAAAATTTAATTGCTTGTGTTTTAAAAGAATATTTACATAAAGAAATGAAAATTGAAAATGGTTTTATTTACATTAAAAAATTTCCTAAACAAATACAAACTCATTTTCCGGAATAATTAAAAATAACTTTTGAAAACACGAAGCAATGGCCATAGCTAATAGCTTATCACGTAAACCGCCGCTAAATAAGTGCCGTTAAAATATTGTTTGCAGACCGATATTGTTTAGCGACACAATTTCCACCGGTTTCAAAAAATCGCCGCTAAATATATCGCGACACATGTATAGGCGGCGGTTGGCAAAGCGCTGCAAAACACTATGGTGGCGGTTTGAAACCGCCACTAAATGCGAAAAAACCCGCCGCTAAATAACATGTTTTTGGTAGTGATATATATTCAAATTTGCCTTTTTTTATTGCAATATTTTTATTTTTGAAATTTCAGCCGACAATCAGGCCGCCAAAATTGAAAAATCTGATCGTACTAATCGGAAATTCTGGCTACGCCCACTAGCGACTTTTGTGATACAAGTCCCGAAGTGCAATCGTAACTTTGGATGCTAAAAATAACTTACCTGCAATCCAATTTTTCTTCTTCTTCCTTTTTTCTTGGCATTATCCAAGTTTGTACACATTTCACAGTCCGTTGACTGGGGTAGACAACATGCCGAGAGCAAAAATCGGAGACGTCACCAATGGCACGTCCTTCACTTTCAGCATTCAATAGATGTTGAATAAATTATTTATTATAGAACTCACATTCATACTGTAACCTACCTCACTTGCGGCTTTCTAGTTGCTCTGATAATCCTCATATCAGAACTGAGTACTGTGATTCAGAACTAATCGTCTCAACCAATATCCCAATGGCACAGTCCACGTTTCTTTCCGCATCTCTCAAACCACAGCTTTCCTTTAAAGGTAAAAATCCCCTTTTTCTGTAAGGTCCCAATTTTTTTATGCGCTCTAAATATTCTATTTCTCGATCTGAAATCTGAAATGTATCTTAATGTTTCTAGTGAGCTAATACAAAAATTTTGGGTGGAAAATTGGTATTGTCATCTGTATTTGTGTGATTTTTGTTCTTTTTTGTGTTTTTTTGTTTTGGTTCCTGTTTTTTTGGCAGTATATGAAGCATTATTGATCAGTATTAGATCTATTTATGTAGCTCCTTGTTTATAAATGTAAGTGCTCAGGTACAATATGTTGGAGTTGTACTCATTTTTCATTCTGCTCCTCTTTTAGGAAAAAAAAAAAAAATTCCTTTTTTGACATTGTATTGATGATCTGTTGACATTCGAATAATCCCTAAGTTTGATTTTAGGGATAATTACAAAAAGCCCCCTAATGTTTGGGCTAATTACAAAAAAACCAAGAGGGTTTTCAAAATTATGAAAACCCCCTTAAGATTTGGTTGTCTTAAATTTAAGAGGTAACTGTAATATTTTCATAAACATAAGAGGAGTTTTTGAAATATTTTTTTGCTTATGAAGTGGGAAAATGTAACATAGATCAAACCTAAAGGGTGTTTTTATAATTTCCGAAAATATCTGAGTGTTTTTGTAATTAGCCCAAACCTCAGGGGTGTTTTTGCAATTATCCATTGATTTTATGGACTTCCGACAATATACATTGGGTTTGGGAGGAGTGTTTGCAAAATCTTCTACTTTTAGAAGAAGTGATTTATTATAGCAGAAGTAAAAGTAGTTGAAAATCAGAAACTGGTAATGTTTGCAAATAGAAACAAAATAGAGAATAAGAAGTTAAGAGTGTTTGGTGAAAAAATTATAAAAGTGCTTATTTGTTTGTAAATATCAGACCAGAAGCAAAATCAGAAATCTAAATCACCCATCTCTTTGCTTTTAAATTATGATTAAATGAAGCAGAAGCAGAAGAAGTTGGCATTTGCAAACACCAAAATGTGATTTTTTTCATCCAAAAGCTGAGAAACACTTTTTTTTTAGTGATTTATTAGGGAAGGATTGAGGCTCCCAGTTTTGAACTTGTCTAATAATGCTCATTTTGCGACTCGCTTAATTGATCACTAATCTCTTTTTTGCTCAATAGGAGATGAACAATGGCTGGGTTGTTTTGGGCCAAAGAAAAATCCATGTCATCTTAGACTATTATCCAACTCCAACTTAGCAGTAAGAGCAGCTTATACGACTGATTCCAGGTCAATTGAAATTCCTCGCCAATGGTACAATCTAATTTCTGACCTTCCAGTAAAACCCCCACCCCCTTTGCATCCCAAGACTTTCGAACCGATTAAACCGGAGGATTTGTCGCATTTATTCCCCGATGAATTGATTAAGCAAGAAGCTACCAATGAAAGGTTTATTGACATCCCAGAAGAAGTTATAGATGTTTATAGGCTTTGGCGGCCAACCCCTCTGATCAGGTTTGTTCTGCTTGTCAATTATGATTTTAAGTGTAGTTAATTTCAGGGGAAAATGCAAAAATAGTCTTGTATCTATAAGGGTGTTGCAATTATACTCCAGTGACTTTTGAAATTGCGATTTTAGTCTTGTATGTTTTGCTTTTTTTTTTTTTGCAATTTTGATGTCGTAAGTTTTGGATTTGTGTCATTCTGATCTTATAAGGTTTAAGTTGATTCAAATTTGGTCATAAGGGTTATTTTAACGTTTCACTTATTCCCAATATGTCATTGGAGCCAAAACATTCCATATACCTAAGATCAAGTAGAAAATGGTATCAGTGCCTCTCTTTTATTTAATTATGAGTTGAATTTTTTATCCTACATCCTATAGATTGCCTATTGATAGAAGATTTCAGAATTATGAATCCGGATCAAAACCTGATACGAGTTCTGCATGTATTATTTCTTAATTATGGAAAGCTGGTACAAATTTGCCAAAACTTGTTATTTTGATTAATAGGACCAAAAAATCCACAACTAAAACGTATAAGACTAAAATCGTTGAATCCTGAAAATAGGATTAAAATTGTTTTTTCTTTTGTGGAGGGGAAAAATTGTCATAGGACTAAAATTGCAACTTCAATATTACCGGACTAAAATTGCAACACCCCTATAAATACAGGACCAATTTGCAATTTTCCCATTAATGGTAAAGAAATCTCATGCCTGTCAGTTGAATTCAGAGCAAAGAGATTGGAAAAACTGCTCGACACACCCGCGAGAATCTATTACAAGTATGAAGGTGGTAGCCCAGCCGGTTCGCATAAACCAAACACGGCTGTGCCCCAGGTTTGGTATAACGCGCAGCAAGGTGTCAAGAATGTGGTTACTGAAACTGGTGCTGGTCAATGGGGGAGTTCGTTGGCTTTTGCGTGTAGCTTGTTTGATCTCAACTGTGAAGTAATGAACTTTTTAGCCTTTTGTTATTTTAGTTATTGTTTGTGTTTGTCTTGTTATAGGTCTATTGATGGAGCAGTGTTGTTTTGATCGTTAAGTTTCTTGGTTTTTGGTACAATTTGTCTTTTTTGATCAATAGGTATAATGGTACATTCTCATGCCTGCAAACACTTAAAAAAAGTGATTGTCAGCTTTTGCTTGAAAAAATATAGTTTTTATTGTTTTCAAATGCCAACTTCTGCTTCTGAGACACCACCAATTTATATCTATGATTCTTCTTCCGGTTTGATTTTTATAAACAAATAAAGCACTTTTACAACTTATGCACCAAACACCACCAATTTCTAATTCTCGACTTCTTTTCGCTTCTGTCACTCATTTACTCTAAAAGCAGAAGTTAGACACTCTCTGAACAATTTAACAATAGTTTAAGTGCTTGATGAGACATGTCTTTTCATTTCCGGCTGTAGGTGTGGCAAGTACGTGCTTCTTACGATCAAAAACCATACCGTAAACTAATGATGCAAACGTGGGGAGCCAAGGTACACCCTTCGCCTTCTAATATCACCGAAGCCGGTAGAAAAATACTCGAAAAAGATCCCTCGAGCCCAGGAAGTTTAGGAATTGCCATTTCTGAGGCTGTGGAGGTTGCAGCTAAAAATGCCGACACAAAATATTGCCTGGGGAGTGTTCTCAACCACGTCCTCTTGCATCAAACCGTTATAGGCGAAGAGTGCATAAAACAGATGGAGGCCATAGGAGAGACTCCGGATGTGATTATTGGATGCACTGGTGGTGGATCAAATTTCGGAGGACTTGCTTTTCCGTTTATCCGAGAGAAGCTTAGTGGGAAAATTAATCCTCTTATTAGAGCGGTTGAACCGGCGGCTTGCCCCTCGTTGACAAAGGGCGTTTACGCTTATGATTATGGCGATACGGCCGGGATGACTCCCTTGATGAAAATGCATACTCTTGGGCATGATTTCATACCGGACCCCATTCATGCTGGTAAGCTGTGAGCCTGTGACTTTAGGGAGTTGAATTATCTTGTTTACGGTTGATTGGTTATTTCTGTTAGTTATTTGGGTTAATTACGAAAAGTACCCTTGAGGTTTAACCTAATTACAAAAAATCCCAGCTAACTTTTAAAATTATAAAAAATACCCCCGATGTTTTATTTTGTCTAATATTTACCTCATTTATAGGCAAAAAGATTTCAAAATAAAATATTATGGTTTACCCCTTATTTTTGACCTAAGGGGTACTTTTTACAATTTTGAAAGTTAGCTGTTTTTTTTTTTAATTAGGTTAAACCTCAAAGGTACTTTTTGTAATTATCCCTAGATGTTTTTCATAGTTCATTTTACATGCATAATGCAAATGTTTTGCCGACTTCAGAATATGTGTTGTCTCTTAACAACAACCACGATTTAGTTGAATGTTTGCGAACATAACAACGCTCACTTTTTTCGAGTTCTATGTAACATATCAGGGTGTTATTATGGTTTGATCAAAAAGTCACGATTTTGAATCAAACAAACTACATTGTACTGAGATAGAATTTTTATACACCCCATTGTGTTTTAAGACGATCATTATTTTTGTGTCCAATGCCTTAGAGATCATTCATATTCACATTTTTTTCCAGTCTAATTCCCCAACAATTTTGACATCTCCTCTTCAAATCACTCGTTTTACAGGGGGTCTACGGTACCATGGCATGGCACCACTGATTTCGCACGTCTACGAATTGGGCTTCATGGAAACACTCGCAATTGGTCAGACCGAATGCTTTGCAGGTAATTAAGTGATTATGTCACAAATTAAATCTGTGCAAAATTTATGAAAATTTGCTAAGACTACTAAATGTCAAGTTGGTTGCAATAACTGAATACTTTGATTTTCTTGTTTATTCAGGGGCCATACAATTTGCTAGGTCTGAGGGGTTGATACCGGCACCAGAACCAACTCATGCTATAGCTGCCACTATAAGAGAAGCTCTTCACTGCAGAGAAACGGGCGAATCAAAAGTTATTCTGATGGCAATGTGTGGACATGGCCATTTCGATTTGCCAGCTTACGACAAGTATTTGCAGGGGGGTCTCGTTGATTTATCGTTTTCGGAGGAGAGGATAAAAGCATCACTAGCCAATATTCCTCAGACTGGACTAAAACAAACTGTTTAGGTGGAGAATATTTGTTGCACTTGTACAAATCCAAAACATTCCTTTGATAATCAGATTCGTTTTAGTTGAGCCTCTTAGATTGTTGAATTGTGTCAGCTTGTGAGCTATTAGCAAACTTTTTTTTTAAGTTTAGCTTTGTATTTTTGTAATCTTTACATGTGAGAGTTCCTCAAAGGTTTTACTTTGTGAGTAATTTTTAAGTTTGATCTCATAAACTGTTATCAATTGATGTTATGGATTATTTTGGTCTGCAGCAGCTACTTAATACTAATATTTTTTAGGTGAAAAACAAATATTTTTCAGAACTACTAAATACTTCTAAAAAAAAAAAAAATCATAGGACCTACTATATCTTTCAGTTCAACTAAATAGTTCACGTAAAATTGTAATACTTTTTAATTCAATATGTAATACTTTTCGAGTCCAAAATGATTCTATATCAACACAAAAATATTACAAAAATACCACCGCTTCCAGGATATTACATAAATGCCACTACATGTACCAGTTGGTTTGGATTTAGGTTTAGTGGATTTTGACCCGTAGGACCGTTGTCCTATATGAGTTTTAAGTTTTAACCATAAATATTATATTATTTGTAGTGAAATGCTTGTGGAAGTAGAAAATAATCTAAATTATATGCCTCGCAGAATCCCCTTTCATTAATTTTAATATTAAAAATTATATTTGCTCAACGAAAAGTTATTTTTTAAATTTGAAAGAAATAAGTCCAGATTAAGAGGGTTTTGACAAATGAGCCCAACCCAATCTAATTTAATTTTCATTGTGGGCCAAACCTTTTGAGTTGGGTCCAATCGAGTGCAGTTGGACACAATTGGACCCGAAGTTGAATATGGGTCAAGAAGGTCCTCTTGGAATATCTGAATTTAAAATTTAATGTAGTAGCAACTTTAACCTTAGTTGCAGAAAAATGTTCTACAAAATTATCTCATAATCTTAACAAAACCCTGACCCCCAAACCCCACCTGGAATCCGAATACCACACCAAGTCTGCCACCTCAGCTTCACGGCCATGACCACCGCCGCCGACGTCGGACGAGGATAAGGTGACTTCGATTTGTAAATTGGAGGAAATTGCGATTGTCTGAGGTCATCACACGTTAACATCTTTGAGGAAGTCTCTGATTTGCATCTCTCGTTGCTGATAATAAACTGCACAGGGTAATTTCTCCCCTATTTTTTTTTTTTTTGGTTAAATTTACGCTTTCATCTATGTGAATCTTAGGTTTTTCCTTGTCCTGTAGGCCTCTGTAAGTTTTTTGTCGGAAAATTTGTGCAATTTTGTTTGCATAAAGGCTGTTTATGCGAGGATGCCGGGTTATTCATTAATTGATTATTACTAGAAGAATTATGTGAAGGACATCGCCAGCAGATCTATCGCCACAATCATATATAATTTGTATGAAATTGCCTCGTTCTTAAACTCTTTATTAAGATAAAATTGTTGAGTAATCTAAATTGTTTAGGGGCTGTGCTTGTGTGTCCTTTTTCTTTTCCGTTTTGAAGTTCTTTTATAGAATCTTGTTCTTAACTTGCTTCTTATGTACTAGAAACCAATAAGAGGTATCAGTGTTGTCTTTTGAATATGTAATGGTGAGCATGCAGGTATATCTCCTTTGGAGCATGGAAAAAATTGTTTAGTAGTTCCGACATTCTTGTTTGATGCAGAAGTGTAGCTTCAAGATTAATACTATAGTACATTAGTACTTGCGAAATTTTCTTCTTTGTTATGCAATTCTTCGGCAAATTGGGTTCCGAATCATAATATACATGAGGAGAAAAATTCAAAAGATGTTCATGTAGGTGAACTTTTAAAATGTAGGTAACATATAGAACAGCTTTGGATTGGCTTCACATATATGCAACTGTCTATGAATGGGTCGTTATTTAAGACATGTTATGAAGAAATCAAGAAATTGGAAGAAAATGTTCTACTGGATGGTTGTTCTGAGTTAGTCTTGGTGGTTTTGGTTTACGAAGCATGGAGTTAACCTCACATCATGGTTTTATTAACATTACTTTACTTGTTATGGCTCTCACATCCCTCCATGCCTTACAGATCCTCCAATGATCTCAAAATTGGTGCTTTCAAACATAATATATTGTAGGTATAGGAAGTATCTGGATCAGAGTGAAAAGGGTAGGTTTGTTTTATTCTTTAGGTTGCAGGTGGAGAAAGGGCAATGGCATCCCTAGCGGTGGCTGTCGACCACTGGCTTTAATGTTTTATCTAACATCACTACCTTGCTTATTGGTTTATTTTTGTGAAGAAAGTGAAGGAATATTGTAAATCTTTTTTTCCTATAGTAAGCTATAAAGAGTTAAAAAATGGAGAGGGAATTGGTTTCTTGCAGATATTTTTTAATCCATGATAGAGAACCTGAACTCCAAGAAGAACCTATAAATGGAAATAACTTACAATTACAAGGAAATTTTCTTGGGTTGTGATGTATATTTTATATTTGCATTTTCTTGATTTCTAAATGTATTTTCTGATAATATTTCCTGAATTCGGTCAACTCTCCTAGTTTCATGCTTTTAGTCTTGGGCAATAAGCAAATATATGTAAAATTATGTTTTTGTCTTTAAATAAAAAATAAAAAAAGAACTGTTCATGTAGTGTTTGTTCATTTGCTAATGAGAGGATATGAGAGATACTTTGAGCTCATCATGGACGAAATAGGAAGACTCCATGAATAAATGTGAAAGGGACTAATTTTCTTAGCAGTTCTGGCCAAATATAAACCTTACGTGATGCACATAATGTGTGATGCTTATTATTACTTGCAATAGATCCATCAATAGTCTGGAATTTGTATGGACCCTTTCTTTAGGTATGCACTTATACATGAAAATACTCATGATAACTGCTGTGTTGTCATCGTTTTGCTGCGTGCTTAAGGAGTTTGACCATAAACTAATTTTTATGATGTGGTCAAGATAGGGAGTTGATTATGGCAAGCAGAGGTCGAGTCCCTCCTCCCCACCTTCATCGTCCTCTTCCTGGCCCCGGTGTAGTGCATCCCGATCCATATGCCTCGGCAGTTCGTCCACCATTTGGTGGTTTCCCACCTTTTGAAATGCTGTCTCCTCCTGAAGTAATGGCACAGAAGCTTTCTGCACAACATATTGAGATAGAGAAACTCGCAACAGAAAATCGGAGGCTTGCTTCTACGCATGGAACTCTGAGACAAGATCTTGCTACTGCCAAGCATGACCTGCAGTTAATACATGCTCACATTTCAGATGTGAAGTCTGAAAAAGAGCAGCAGATGAGAGGTATTATAGATAAAATGTCAACAATGGAGTCTGAACTTGCAGCAGCAGAGTCCATCAAAAAGGAGTTGCAGCAAGCACGAGCCGAAGCACAAAGCTTGCTTGCAGCAAGGCAGGAACTAATTTCGAAGGTGCAGCAGTTGACTCGTGACCTTCATATGGCTCATTCTGAGGCACAGCAGATCCCTCCTCTAATGGCTGAACTTGATAGCTTGAGACAGGAGTATCAGCATTGCAGGTAGAAACAAGGGTTCCTGGGTAGAAAACTTATATTTATGATGCTAAAAAAATATAGATAAAAGGCGAAGCTCTGAGGAGAAACTGGATTTTACAAATCATATGACATGCACATCCGTTACATATGATCTTACTGATAATTGGGAATAGTATAAACTAATTTAGCTATTGTAGATCTCTGGATGGGAAATTAAGTTATCAAAGCTTGCAAGTTTGCTTTTGTGAATTTTATTTGTTTTAATCTGGTATTACAGTTAAAATGGTCTGATATTTTTGGGATTTGATCTGCACAGGGCTACTTACGACTACGAGAAGAAGTTATACAATGACCACCTTGAATCTCTTCAGGTGATGGAGAAGAATTATATGGCAATGTCGAGAGAGGTGGAGAAGCTGAGAGCAGAGTTAACTAATTCCGCAAGCTTTGACCCACGAACAGGTATAGATCATTTGCAGATTCATGTCCGGGCTCCTGTATCTTTCTTTGCCTTTCTGTCTTTTTTGACTATTTGATCGCTCATGTATTGCATCGGAAATGAAGGAGGGCCCTACAGTGGTTCAGCTGGATACAATGAAGGTGTTCCAGTAGCGAACTATTCTTCTGGTCAAAATGTCTATGGTGTAGGACAGGTATATACACTAATAATATCTGGTTGATTGATAATATCTCATGCGTACATAATGAATATCCGAGTTCATGCAGTTTGCCAGTCAAAATGAACCTTTCAAATGTGTATACAACCAGTGTGTTACTGCAGTTTGTATATTGATAACAAGAGCTGGACTAGAATTTAAAAAATCAGAAAATGTGCCCAAATATGTGTAGTTGAGCTATCTTACATTTTAGATGATCTCCTCGTTCTTAAATATATTTTGGTTTGTTAAAAAAAAACTAAAAACCATATACATGTTTTAGAAATGTGCAGAAATTATCTGGTTCATGTAACTTAAAATTTTCTTGCGTGGTCCTTTTGTATTGAGAGCTGTGATTGATTTTTTCTCTTTGCCACAGGGCCAGGCCCCCCTTATGGGAGGGGGTAGTGGGGGTGGACCTGCTGGTGTAGCTGGTCCTGGGGGTAATTCTCCTCATGTGCTGGCACAGTCTGCCCCGTACGGTTCAGGGACTACCCGTGATGCATCGAGAGGGCCTGTTTACGGTGCACCTAGAGGAACTGGTTATGATCCCCACAGAGTGCCTGCTGGAGCAAATTATGATGCCCCAAAAGGACATACTGGACCGGGTTATGATGCTCAGAAAGTACAAACCGGACCTAGTTATGATTCCCAAAGGGGACCAACTGGACCTGGCTATGATGCTCGTAAAGGGCCTGTTTATGATGGACAAAGCGCTCCTACTTATGATTCGCAGAGAGGTTCAACAGGCGATGAAGTTCAAAGGGGAGCTAATTATGACACGCAGAAAGGTACTGTTGGGCCTCAAGGACAGGTTCCTATGAATAATGTACCTTATGCGTCGACACCGAGTAATAGAGCTGGAAGTGGATACGAGTCTGTGCCACGTGGTGGAAACCCTGTTCGTAGGTAAGAAGCTTTGAAACCCTTTCGTGTTTGAGTGGCTTCTAGAGCTTCTTAAGCCCGTTCTGGTTGTCACTGTTCAATGGGGATGAATGCAAGCACATTGCAAAGCAAGAGACATTGGGGTTATGCTTGCTTGCTTCTATAGAAAGGCCCATGCTATTTTTTTAAATTATGTTTTTGTTAGTCGACAAATCATCCACTTGTTTTGACTGGAATTTATATTTGTAGAACGAACTAATTTTTCTGTGGCAAAATCCAATTTTAAGTGTTATTCATTATGCAGCTTATGAACATTGAAGAGATTTTGAAATGTCTGAACTTGCCTGTTTGTGTTTGCATTCTGGTGTTTGTGTTTTATATGTATCCATATTTTTCTTTTCTGGAAGAAGAATATAAGTGGATCTTTGTAAAGAAATGTAATTTGATATATTAGTATCTACTGGTTTGGTGTCTATTTATCAATTTTACCAATTTAGTACTTCCTGTTGTGTAATTCTGTAGTCGTAGTTTGTCTCACCCAATTTGTTACCTCTCATTTCAAGGTGAGGTGAGGAAGATTGAATGAAAATTTTGAATGCATCTGGAGCAATATTATATGTTAAATTCAAAATATTGGATGAAAGGGGGTTGGGGGAACTAAGTACTAACTACATTTTTCTGGCCAATAATGGATCTATTAAAGAGTGCGACATAATTTAATATTATCTAAAATTGAGGATAATTGACCACAAAGATCAAAGTTGTAACAAAATGTAAAGAAAAGAGGGTGTTTAATAAGTTTAATATAAACCAATTTGGATCCACCATTTAACACTTCCAAAATAAAAATACTGCATATTATTTGATTTATTCGATCACTCAAAATCTGACTTCAATCCTATCGCACAAAACTTGACATCCTAAAGGAAAGAAAACTTGAATGGAAATCTTAAAAAGATAATTTTTATGTACTATGAAACCAATATAAAGCGAGGGAAATGGGTTGAAAGTTAAAGAAATGATTTATTTACCTTCTAATACTCACTACTTTCCATAAACAATTCATTGAAGTTTGGAATTTTGTATTTGTATGATTTTTCTTCTTTGTCCTACAATTCTCAAATCTTACAAAATATATCTAAACCAATCAAATCACTAAGGAAAATCAAACAAATTTAATTAGATTCAAATTAAAATGATAGATGGAAAAATAGGTAAATGGTGCCCCACAGATTGACTCAAACCGACGTTGATCCACCATTTTACGCATTATGACAGTTTAAAACTCTGACTTGTTGAGACACATCCCGCAGTTCACCTCCTCCACAAAGCTCTAGGGCAAAGACAATAGAGACACTTAATATTCATCCTTTTTTTAAAACAAAGAATAAAGACATGTAATTGTAATCCGGGACCACTTGACCCGACCCGTGCCACCCTTAAATATTAAAAAAAAATTGCAACCCGAAGTACATCACAATTCCAAATTCAAAATTTTCATTTTCCCGGCAGAGCTCCAAGCTCCCCTCACACAGACTCATCCATGGAAGACGATCCGCTTCAACATCAACACTTAGGTAAATTAAACCTTCAAATCTCTGAAGATTTAAATATTAGTCACACTTGTCCACTCAATAGTTCGTAACTCTCCACAGATTTTCAATCGGAGCTAGGGTTTCGTCCACCATCCTTTTTTTTTTTTTAAAAAAAAAACTCTGATATGCTTATATGATTATTAAATCATTTATTATTTTTTACTCTCTTATTAGTTTAGAAGGATTTTTTTTAGCTCCACCTATTCTTATTTTTATTGATTTGCCTTTTTACAGAATCTGTACATTTCCCTGTGAAAGGAATGGAATCGGTTATAGCCACAGTGACTGGATATCACGGCGCTGAGAGATTCAATCTCATCAAGCTGATTTCTCGTGCTGGCGCTAGTTATGTCGGGAATATGAATCGATCTGTTACTCATTTGGTCGGCATTTGGATTCGTAGTTTTCTATTAATTTGTTAATAGTTTGATATATGGAGTTACCAAATACCACGCCTGTTGAATTCTGTTACATTCGTTGTTTAGGTGTGTTGGAAATTTGAAGGAAGAAAGTATGAGCTTGCCAAGAAGTTCAAGATGGTGATAGTTAATCATCGATGGATCGAGGAATGTGTAAAGAAGGGAAGGCGTATTTCGGAGCAACCATACACCTTTCAAAGGTATGTTGAGTTTTGGAATTCAGGTTTTTGATTAATTTTCTTTGTGCTAGGATTATGATGTCGTTGTGGTGTTGCATGATTGTTCAATATGGAGGTTTTGATCGGTGGTTGTATTAACTTTTTTTTTTCTAGGAGGAAATGATCGACACTAATCATGAAACTGGTGTTACCTCTAATTTGGAGTAGGTATTCATTCTATTGAAATGGTATTTCTGGTGAAAATATTTGAATCTTTGTTGTCGTTTTTTTAATAAAATTGTGAATGCCAAGGATGTAGTATGGTAAAAGGCAATGTCTTGGGCGCAAACAGGAACAACTTGAATTGTGACGAACTAAAAGTATTGTTTTGCATTTTAAGATTTTGAAGTCTCTTCAACAATGCTGATTTAGCTCATACCTTTGTTTTTGTGTCATGCATAACTTGTTTGTTTCCTTTTGAGTAAGCTATACATCACTATATTGACTGCACATCAACAGCTTTAATTCCACATTCTAATGCCAAAACTGCCTTCTCATTGTTTGTTCCCATCTATGCTTTTTGTATGGCACTTGATGTGATGGACCAAACCACATGGTCCACATCTAATGATCCAGAATCCAGCACATAAAACTAATAATTTTTGGTTTGCCGTATATATATTCACTTAGTAATGTTGCTATATTGTTGCTTGAAGCTTCTCGGTATTGAACAATCATGCAACACAACTTTTGAAATATTACTGTACACAATTTAGCTTGTTTTCTGTATCTCCATTTTGAAAAATATTACTAGGTTTGAAATATTACCATACATAATTTAGCTTGTTTACTGTATCTTGATGATCATCAAATTTGTGTAAATTTCTCAGTTATGTTCATCTCTCTCAATCCAGAGTTATGGGAACAATGGTTGCTGTTTCTGTATGATGCCTTGTTCAGTAATTTGGCTGAATTTAGCCAAACAGAAACCACGATCCATTGGCTGTTGTTTTAGTAGGAAATCATATGCTTGATTGTATTCAACCGAGAAAATCCATTCTGCCAAACTTGCTTAATTTTCAATGTCCATATGTTTTGTTAATTTTCATGAACGCAACAACTGATTTTAGTTTTGCTACCCACAATTTCTTTTACTGTCCGTGGATTCAGTTTTTTTCTGGTATTGATTTTGCAGTGGGGAAGAAATGGGACCTCTGCTTTTGGACATCCCATTGGGTATTAACCAGGCGAAGGCTCAAACTAAGGCATTGAAGAACACTAAAGCACCTGTAATTGACATTGACTCTGAAGACATAAACAATGCTTCTTGGATGGATTCAATTCTTTTTGATGAGGTTGCGCTCTGTCTTTAATTTGTTTACGTTTAACATATGATTATAATATTAATGTTATTTGTTATTAATCCAACTTTATATGCTTGCATTATTCCTCATGTCCTTAGTTTAGGGAGATTTGCGAAGCCCAAAATCCCTTTATATCAGGTCCTCTTGATGTATTGTTTTATTTCTGTATGCAAACCTTTTTTCTTTATGTAATAACTAATGTGTCAATTCCAATATTCTTATGGATTATGGTTTCTCTTGCTAGTTGCTGTAGCCTCTGATTTCTTAGCAAAATGATAATTTTGATGATCTATATGAAGTTTGTGTTAGTCCTGTATATTGCTAGAATGTTGCTTGTGGTTCTGCTGTCTCTTGATTATTTCAGGTTGATCGAAGTTGTGATTTTGTTCATCTGATTTATTTCAGAATCTGTTTCCTCCGATGAGGCAGAACAGTCATGGTTCTAATAGACCAACTAGGAAAGCAATCAAAAAGAATTCAAGGACAGATTGTCCTCGCAGCAAGGAATATTTCCTTGAGACTCAATCAGGGCCAACGGTTGTGGAGGTATTGATATTTTATTCCTTCTATCTATCTTTAGAAGTACTAGAAAAATATATTTTTCTTTTCCCCACGTATTTATATCATTAAGGACTTCTGATGATTCTCTGAAGTACTATCAAAGTTTAATCGGCTAACTATTTTGGAGAACTGTTATAAAGTGTATTTATATTTGTTTGCTTGTAGTTTTAAAATATTTGATGTCCTGTTAGGTAGATAAAAGGTTTTCTTGTTAGAGAACTACGTCTGTAGCTCATGGAAATCTTGATTTTCCTTTGGATCACTACTTTAAACTGCATGGTCGATCTTGTTTGTGTTGATATCTTAAACTATCATAAGAATCTCTTCAAATATCTTTATGCTGAGTGCATACTTTAGAAATCATTTGGAACTTGTAAGTTTTATTTATATTCAGATCCCTTGCCTCTCTCTCTCTCTCTCTCTCCCCACACATCACAAACACACACACACACACACACCCACCTAAAAAGCTGATTAGTGTCCAATTACACCTGTTTTACAAATCGTTGCATTGTTTTCATTAAGTGTTCTCAAAACTTTTCATATGTTGTTGAGATTGGTTAATGTTGATTTATTTCTCTTTCTTAAATAGCTCGAGGAAGCAAGCACTTCTCAGCCTGCATATTCTCGTAGAGTGAGAAAAAGGAACTTTAGTTCACTAGAACCTCAGTGCAAGGGCCGCAGGCTGGTTAAAAAGCACATAAGCACAAAAGATTCATTATTAACTTCAACCGTGGTGGAGGGTTGCGAGGAGATAAAACCATTACCTGAGAATAAGAGCAGTGTAATCCTGTCTGATAGTTCAGATGTTGAGAGGCACCAACATATATCTAATAGGCACACATCTGATATAAGGAGCTTTTTGAGCAGGCAAGATAATAGTTATGCTCGTGATGATGTTGAAGAGACTGAGCTCTCGAATCATGAAAATCAGAATGCACTTGACCATGGTGCTCCATCTTCCCCCCTTGCAACTTCAGAAAAATTTCGTGAAGCTGCTTGTTTGGATTTCATTGACGTTGATCCTGGTAAAAAGCTGCCTGCATCAAGTGAGTTGTCATGTGTTATATGTTGGACGGATTTCAGTTCCACCAGGGGAGTACTGCCATGTGGCCATCGATTTTGTTTCTCATGCATCCAGAACTGGGCAGATCACATGGTATGCATTCTCTGCTTTTCATTTTCCTGATACAAAGTTTCTTATCGCTCTTAGTTGCTGTCTATCTTTTGCACTGCCCAGCGCTTCTTGTTGTAGTTTGTATTTGTTTTTTTGCATTTTTATTCAGATGTTGGTTTTTTCTATGTTAATTTTCTGGGTTCATAACATGAGAGCAGCGGCATTGTTATAATGTTATTGCCTTATGACTTATGAGTGCAAAATATGTTTAGTGCTCAGGTTTTAGTTATTAAATAACCACCTCATCAAAATGTTTATTCTATTATAGAGAGGAGAGACCTAATAAGTCTCTGACATGCCCTGACAATATTTAGTGTCTATGGCATGCCACCTCATGTGTTGTGTGCGTATTCATTTTCTGAGAACCGAGCACATGGAATTCTTCTTCATAAGTGGGGTGAGAGTGAGACTGAACCGATAGATTTGTAGTTGGTGTGAATTAAGTGTCTTACTGAATGATCATCTTGTTTGAGCTTAAATTGTTGGAGAAGATATATGTTTAATAGCACAATTCACATAAGAATTGATTGAGTGCAATATGTTCAGTTTTATGGTATGATAAATAGTTTATTATAGTGGTAACTTTTCTTCAAGCCGTATTGCTCACTGATGCTTGTACTCTTCACAGGCTTCAAGAGGAAAGTCTTCAACGTGTCCTCTGTGCAAAGCTAGTTTCATATGCATCACGAAAGTGGAAGATGCTGTTTCTTCAGATCAGAAAATATATTCACAAACCATTCCACATGACAATTCAAAAATGGATCTATACATTCTTCCTGATGAAACATATGTTCCTTATGGTCCTCCCAGCAATGTAAGTAATTCTGATATTTCAGTTTTCTGTTCATTAGTATTATCTTGTTATCCGTTGCTTCTCCAGTAAATCAAGATTCGTTTCTTGAAATTATATCTTTATAATGGAGAGATCAACCGTAGTCTCTTTCTTTGTATTTGATTACTTGTAAGTTTTGCCTGGTTCTCTTTATATATAATATGCGTTAATTAACAACTAAAAGATTCATTTGTTACTATGAGGCTAATAACATCAATGAGCCTTTTACAATGATTTCAGTTCTCTTTTAGAAGATTTGAGCCTTTCTTTATTGGGTAGTGAGTTTTTCTTAAACCAAAAATGATTTAAAATTTGTAGGGCCTTATGCTTCCAGCAACTATTTTACCATTGATATCTATTTTGATTCATTTTTCGTAATAATAGACATACGATGAGAAATATGGCCAAAACTTATCTTCACTTGTATGAGAAATATGAGCAACGATAGAACTTATTATCACTAGTATGAGAAAAATGAGCAACTTAAACATCTGTTCATGCTATAATTTGCACATGCTCTTTCTGTTTGCCTTTTAAATTTCTAATTTGAGTTTTCATTGCTCTTTGTTATATAGGCATCAGCACCAGTTTGTTGTCAATGCTTCAGTAGAGAACCTGAGGATCTTCTTGTTAAGTGTAATTTCTGCCAGATTCGATGTGTCCATTGTTACTGCCTCGATCCTCCATTGTTTCCTTGGACATGCGTCCACTGCAAGGATCTCCAAATGCTTTACCTTCACAACCGTTAGCTCGATTGAATCGTCGATCTTTCGCATATGAGATCGGTTGAATTAATTTTTATTTATTGCATTATTCTTGATTTTTGCATATGTATTCCATTTTATGAAGAATGGTGACCATTTTATTTGATTGGTACTTAGGCTTCACCATCTTGGTGACCATTACTGAGAATCTTACTTTTAGGGATAATTACAAAAACGTCCCTGAGGTTTGGGCTAATTGCAAAACAATCCAAAGGTTTTTGAAAATTGCATAAACCTTTTGAGGTTTGATTACATCTTACATTTTCTCCTTCATAAGAAAATAACATTTCAAAAACCTCTAATATTTATAAAAACATTACAATTATCCCCTTAAATTGAAGATAGAGTTAAACTTGAGGTTTTTTTTTGTATTAAAACATCTTTGGGTTTTTTGTAATTAGCCCAAGCTTCAGAGGTGTTTTTGTAATTATACCTACTTTTTATTTATTTTTGCAGCCTTATATGAGGATTGTGGTGATAAATATTTCCCCTAAGGAGTTGTATTATTCCCTTTTTATCATTTTTAATTTCCATGTTATATATCTAAGGGATAATTACAAAAACACCCCTGAGGTTTGGGTTAATTACAAAAAAACCTAGACATGTTTCAAAATTACAAAAAAACCCCTTCAAGTTTCATTTTGTCTTAAATTTAAGGGGGTAACTGTAATATTTTTGTAAATGTTAGGGTTTTTTTTTTGAAATGTTTTCGAAAATCACTTGGGAAAATGTAAGACGAAATTAAACTTTGTATTTTTCAAAGAACTCTGGGTTTTTTTGTAATTAGCCCAAACCTAAGGGGTGTTTGTGTAATCATCTCTATATCTAATTCAATGACGTGGACAAAGGGAGGGAAGAAGGAAACATATTCATCCAGAAATCTTGGAGTAGGTCAACGTTTTCGTCTCTTTTTCTGCACCCATGGATGAGACTTCTTTCAGCCATGTTTTTGGTTCCTTCATTCCCTCAAGAAGGATATCATCCTGTTAAATTCCCTGGATTAACATTCCACCTTCTCCTCCTCCCAAAGTGCCTGTTTCATTCAGGCTCTTTGATGAATCCAGGAAAGCAATAAGGATTGATTCCCTCGTGGATCATCATCACACAATCCCAGGATTAATTAATTAATCAATTAATCCCAAACAATCACCATGTCAAGCTGCTCCAGGTTCATGCTGTTGGTTTTCAACATCATAATCTTGATCTTTGCAGTTTCCCAGATTTACACGGCGAAGACCTTGGATCACGTGCCCTCCAAAAACCCGTGCCTACGCGACAGCGCCTCGTCGATGCCATGGATGGGATTCTTGCTCCTGATCATGTCCGTGATCGGGATTATCGGTACGTGTTTCAAACTGAAGGCCCTGGAAGCCATTTACCTTTGGTTGCTCCTGCTTTTGGTGATCACCACGATCATTTTCTGCACCTTCATTTCGGCGTTGATGCCGAAACTGACGGCGGTGGATACGTTTTGGAAGATATCTGGGAAAGGGTATTGGTTGGCGGAGTACAGGCCGGCGTTGCGGACGGCTCTGGTGAATGATAAGGATTGGCATGTTGTGAAGACTTGTTTTAAGGATATTAAGACTTGTGAAGTTATGGCTAACCAATCGTCTGAGCATAAAGTTATTTACATTGAGGTTGTTCCTCTTATTTCTTTCGTTTCTCCCTTACCGAAAACTAATTCTGCTTGCACGTGAAAAAACTCACAAATAGGATTTTGCATATTGTTGTGTTCATTGTTTTTTATTCTAAACTTTTTCTTGAATCCCTATTTCATTTAACTATTTTGTGAATAAAATCAAGTTTATTAACCATTTCCTTTACCACATAATTATGAAGGGATAATTTAAAAAAGGGATAATTACAAAAAAAAAAAAAACTTGAGGTTCAGGCTAATTACAATTTTTTTATAAATTTTTGAAAATTATAAAAAAACCTTGAAGTCTGATTTCATCTTACATTTTTCCTTTAATAAGCCAAAAAATTTCAAAAGACCCATGATATTTCTAGAAATATTGTAGTTGCCTCGTTAAATTTAAGGCATAATCAAACTTGAGGAACTTTTTGTAATTTTAAAACATCTCTGTTTTTTTTTTTTTTGAAATTAGCTCAAACCTGAGAGGGTCTTTTGTAACTATCCCTGTGGTTTGAGATAATCCTAAAAATTAATTAGAGAAGTTTCAAAATTACAGTAACTTATTTTAGGTTTGATTTTATTTTACATTTATATAAATCTCTTTGAGGTTTGATTTCGTCTTACATTTTGACTCAACTGTTAGTTAACCTGACACAATTTGCTTACATAATCAAATATTTTACAATTAAATATCTAATTTTTCTAAATGTTACAAATAGTTCTAACTTCTCGTCTTACTATTTGTAATATTTAAAAAGGTTGAGGGATGTAGAGGGTGTTTGGCTGAGCTTATAAGCTCTTAAAAACAGCTTATAAGATGTTTAAGAGCTTATAAGCTCTTAAAATGTGTTTGGTAATTTTTTTCCAAAAGATCTTATAAGCTCTAAAAATAAGCTGTTAGAGAGCTTATAAGCTCCTAAAAAAAAGTACCTCCACCCCAACTTTTTTTAAAAGAGCTTATAAGCTCCTTATTTTAAACATTCAAAAGACAAAAATATACTTAATAATTTTATAAGATATAACAACAGCTTATAAGCTCAACTATCTTATTTTATCCAAACACTCTGACAACTTATTTTTAAAATAAGATCTAACATCTTATAAGCTCCTAAATCAGCTTATCAGATGTAGGAGCTTATAAGATGTTTTAAATAAGCTTAGCCAAACACCCTCATAATAGTAATATATAACACAAAAGATGGGGCTATTTGTAATATTTGATTGTAAAATATTTGATTAAGTTAGCAAATTATCTCTGGGTTTTATCATAATTACCCCAAACCTCATGGGTGGTTTTTGTAATTATTCCAAATTCCGCAAGTTCAACTAACGGTTAGTGTATTGCAGATTGGGTGCTGCCGTCCTCCGAACCGGTGCGGAATGCAGCAAGATTTAAAAACAGGAGTTTGGGTGGCGCCTGAAACAGGACTCCTTTCGAACGACGACGAGTGCAAGATGTGGGTTAAGGTGACTCAAAATTGCTACGACTGCGACTCGTGCAAGGCTGGGTACTTGGCCAATTACCAGGAGCAATGGCAAGATCATATTTCTACGTGGATTGTGCATATCGTGTTTCTGTTAGTCACATCGGCCGTAGCTTGTTACACTTTCGTTAAGGATCGTGGTGAAGATAATGATCCAAAAAAGCATGGGAAGCTTGTAAATCAATTTTGATCCATATATATATATATATATATATATATATATATATGGGTTTCGAGTTGGAATAATAATATTGCTCAATTGATGATGGAACTTTACCTATTTTATCTCTTGTTTTTCATTTGTATGTGTTTTTCAATTTTCTTGGGTTTTGTTGAGGGATGTGTGTGTGTGGTAGGGGTGAGGGCTAGGAGTGTCAATTTGGGTTGAGTCTGGGTTCGTGGGTTCGGGTTCGCAGATTTGCGTGCCAGAAATAGTCGATCCGGACCCGACCTGTTTAATTATTCGAGATCCGACCTGCTTATTTCACAGGTAACCCGGACCCGACTTGTTTAATCCGTTTAATAAAATTATTTTAATATACATTTAATAGTTTTAACTAAATAAATTTATTTTTTTTCAAAATCAATCACTATCATACATTATTCGATCAATAAAGAATATTACAATTCACAACATACAAAAAGAAATAACATAATTGCATAAATAACATAACATACTAATCATATTTTGAGAATAATATTCAAAAGGACATGCATAATAATAACAAATACATAATTAAGGAGGTTTTATCATTTGAGTTTTAAAGATACATCTTGTTTGTTGTTTTTCTTACAATTAGTTATTTAGTTAATTTTTTTAAATTCACAAACGGGTTAGACGGGTTAAACGGTCATAGTAGGTTGACCCGGACCGACCTATTTAATTGGGGTTAGTCGGGTCCGCCCAATTTCGACCGGATCCACGAAGCCGGACTCATACCCATTAATTTTGTGTTAGGTTCGTGTCGGAGGTTTTTTGCGTGTCGGTCCTAAATTGACACCCCTAGTGAGGGCGAGTATGGATGTCTTTGGTATTTGGTGAATGTCACGCGCATAAGATGATGTCACAATTATACACGCGCCATTTATCAAATATAGTAAAATAGGAAGTTGAACAAATATGTGAAACATGAGATCTCAAACCTTAGAGGACAAGGACAAATAGCTTTTTTGTTTGGTTTCAATTCCGAAATCTGAAATAACCTAGTCCATCAAGGACTCAAATATAATGACAAACTCTGAATCAACAATTCTCTCTATAACTCTCTTGTTTTTCCTTCTCAAAAAAAAAAAAAAAAAAACCCTAACCCAAAACCAGTGACGGATCCAAGTTTTTTTTTGAAATGGGGGTATGATAGATTTTAAATAAATGTGCATATAAATATTGTTTAATATTTAAAGTCATAGAAAAAAACATACTGTTTAAAATTTTGTAAAAGTTGATCATGTAACCGTACATGAAGAATTAATACACATATATAAAAGAAATAATTAGAGTATTTGAGAAAATAAGAGACAATAAAATACAATTTTGGTCACATAATTGATATTATTAGATTTTGTTTTTTGATATTTTTAGTTTTGTAGATTTTGACTTTTGACATGATTTATTTATTCAAGTTGTTAAGTCAATCTTTTAATTTTTGAAATTATTGTGGGGATTTATATTGTTTAATTTAGATTTTCTAATTCTTTTTGTAGAAATAGGGGTACAAATTTATTTTTAAATTTTTTTAACTAAAAAATATGTTGGTTTTTCTAGTTTGGGGGTACAATTAACACATAGATCGACCACTGCCCAAAACCCATTTCCCCTCGCTCACCATCTCAGCCGCCACCCCCTCCCTCTCTTCCCCTCCATGCTTTCTGTTCTAGGGCCATTGATGGCCGGTCCCTTATGACATCCAGAGGTGGCCGGAATTTCTGGTCCAATGTGGAGGTGGGTCGGAGCTACATGGAGGTGTGTCGGAGCCAGGTAGATAATGGGCTGCGGTAGTAGATCTGGGTGAGGGGCAGGCATTTTTCTCATTTTTTAGGCTGTGCATTGTTGTATTTTTCTTATTTTTTTTGGAGTCTTTGTTTTCTTGGTTGATTTGCGAAACCGTAGTCTGATCAGTAATTTCTGTTTTACAGTTTGTGATGTAGCTCATGCCCGGATTGTTCCAGTTGTGGATCTCCCTTGTGGAGTGCCTAATCCTCCTTTTGGGGGTGGTTTAGTATCTGGCCAGAGTGCTTAATTTCTATTTTGTTTTGTTATTTTTAGTTTGCTTTTCTTTGAGTCGTGTTTTACTCCCTCGATAAGTAATTAATTTTCATCTCATGGTCGGGTTACCCGTGCGTCCTCCCTATAGCAAAGCCCTACTTTTAACCAAACACGCACATGTCGTGCGCCCAAAGCACAGTCTACCCGTGCGTGATGCCGAAGGCATATTAAGTTTCTCCAGTGGCACATGGGTGGTGCGTCGACGCACGGGCTACCCGTGCGCCGTGCCGAAGCCTTCAGTTGCCCATAGCAAGGGGCGCACGGGTGGTGCCTAAAGCACGCCCTACCCGTGCGTTCCCTGTATTGACCTTATAAGCTTAACTTTATCTCATTTTGGCTTCCGCTCTCGTACATTCACTCGATTCTTGGTGTTTCCACCTCGCGATGCTCGTATTTGTATCTAAAATGCTTCAAATATCATTAAATTCCTACAAAATAAGCAAAACGTAATATCTTTTCCACAAAGAGTGAGTATACGTTATTTTACATGAGTTTATACATGCTTAAACACCATTTTCATCATGATTATACCTCAAAATACATGCAAAACTCACACCTATCAAAATCTCCCAAACTTAAACTGTTGACCATCCCGATCAACACTTTTGAAAACAAGGAAAGCACAACAGGGAATAATGAATGATAGCGCACAAAACGACTCAAAAAGGAAATTCATATTGTTCGTCATGGATGTCAAGCAACAAATCAATCGAGCCTCAAATATATAATCATAGAGCACATATCAATCCAAACATGATAATGCTCTGAATTGCATCTCTCCAGATCAAGTGTATGCTCTCATCTCACATGAATATGGGACGTGTTTACGCTCAACTCAATTAAATGTCATAAAATTACCACAGGCTTGCAATTCGTCTCATGTCTCCGCCACTGAAATGTATGCAATTTGTGAATCAAAAAGGATTTTCTTATTTGGTTGTAATGAAGGTTCTTTGGTTAGGGTAGGAAATTTTGGATAAAGTGACTCAAACTCGAGTATTTAGACCGGTGAGCATATTAATCATCTACATTACAATCCCATATGCTACTCCAATCATCCCTTATTTTCATCAACTTTACTCATCTCCATCTCCTTTCTTTTGTAAACATTATCACCTCACATTACAATTCCTAGCCTCCAAGTTCATTCAATGAAAACTCACGCCAAAAAGTCGATTTTTTTTTCATTCGACTCTTTTGTGAATTTTCAACATTTCTTTTCAACTCATTTTCTTCCTCTTCTGTTCCAATCAACTAAATATGCCCAATTATCTAACTTTTCAATTCCCATTCGTTCAACCTCATATACTCCCTTTACTCAATGCTATACACTCGAGTTTAGGGTAACAAATATATCAAGTTCAAGTATTGAATTTGTGGTTATCAAAGAAATAGGCAATAGGCAATAGGCCCAAAATTGGCTAACTAGGAATTTCAACATCGTTAGGTAAGCAAAAGGCTTGAAAGGCTAACAAAGATGGCCTTTAATTACATTCACAATTCGCATACAACATGTGGCCTTGACAGAGATACCCGAGCAAGTTCTAGAATTCTAACAACATGAATGATACACTCAAATCACAACAACACTGCATAGGATATAAGCAGTAAAGGCTCAAAAGCTCACATGCTTGCAAATATGTAATTCAAAGCATCAAACCAAGTTTTCCATATCCACACACTCAATGTTATCTATTCAAGGCTCAATCAACTCATACCCAACATCCAATCCCAATAATACAAATTTTCAATCAACAAACAAACAACAAGATGCATCATACCCGGTCAACTTACTCTGTAACATCTATGAAAGCAATAAACGTGCTAACGCCATAAACGTGCTTCTAAAGCAATGCAACCTAGAATGCTCTACATGCAACTATATGAAAACACACAAAAATGCAAGAAATTTTCTTTTTTTTTTTTTCTATCCACACTTTTCATTTATTAAAATACTACATTTCCCCCCAAACTTGAATGAAATTATATTGTCCTGAAGGGGAAAAATAGAATTTCAATAATGAAAAGTGGAGATATACCTGAGTCACTGTGGAGGTGGTGGCGGGAAGTGGCCTTGTGAGATGTGCCACATTTGTATCTGCTGGATTACTTATCACGTCTCCAACTCCCTTCGTTCCTGGGCCACGTATCTTTGCTCCTGGGCCGCATACCTCTCTTCTTGAACCACATACCGCTGTTCTTGGACCAAATATCTTTGTTCGAGTTCCAAGTTTCTCCGATCATAGTCCTCCCGGAATGCATGAAAATCAGCCCGATGTTGCCGCAACTAGTTCCCTTGGTGACACAAGTCCTCCCTAAATGCATAAAGCATGTCGTGGAATTCATTTCCGCGTTGGGACTCGCCACCATAAGAAGTTCCGGTATGATCCCCGCTATGTGAGGGATTTCTTCCTCGTGAGGACTCGGGAATGTCATACCCAATTTGAAGGTGATGTGGTTCCATTCCCATTTCTTGTCTGTTTATCTCCTCTTCTTCCGCCACCATATCCTCTACATCAGGGAAGCCTTCAACTCTGCGCCTTTTCCTTGCATCGATAGCATCCGTAACTCTGTTATGTGCCTCAGAGTTAAGCAGGAAGTTGGTTGTGTCCGCTAAGGTATCCACTGTGGTGTATCTCGGGTTAGGCAATGGAAATGCGACACCTTTTTCTGTAGAAGAACCAACACACCATCTTCATTTGCAATAAATTTCATGTGGTGCAAAGAAGCCAAATTGACCCGAGTGCTGCCCGGTATAGGCTCCATGCCTCTAAAATCAATGTTAAAATATTGGGCAATAGGGGTAATCAGACCCCCTATCGAAATAGCACCCTCTTATCGCCTAACCAACTGCTCAACTTGCTCTGCGAAATAGGCGGTTGTGTTGTAGGGTGTATCTGTGAGCATATACCATAATAGATACAACTCCCTTCTAGTCATCCCCCCAACATTTTCTCGTGCGAACACGGAGGATTAAGTCACGCGTTGTATGTACCGGAAAACTAGATTCTGGATCCAAGAGGCTTTGGCAGTTCGTGCGGCATATAGCATGGGCCCCGTCTGTGGCGTTTCAACAAGCATTCTCCAAAACGCATACTGATCATAGTTGTCCATCGGTCTGAATCGAGCGTTCGTTGGGACCTCAAAAATAGTGTTCAATTGGGTAATAGATAGCTGCCTACGTACATTCCCCAACTGAAAACATATTTCAAACGGTTCAAAAGCCCCTCCTTGTTTGAGTACTTCGACGGTACTCAAAACTCCAACGTGAATCGTTTAAATGTCGGCCACCTTCGGCTCATGAAATTGGTCCACCCTACCTTTGCGAAGAGACGCCAAACGTCCTCATGTATCCCCAAAGTTTGGGTACAATCGTCATTTGCTTATCGGGATGGAGATATTTGGCGACCAACCAGGCGATTCCACCGCTTAATGTCATTTGCGTTTGTCAATACAACCCCGTATGACGCGGGGCTGTTTGGGTTCACCTCTTGCGGTGCCTCGTCTCTTTGTGCCATCGTGCGAGCACGTCTCATACCTCCTTGGGGATTCCTTCTGTCAGCCATGATATAATTGGTACCTGAAATAAATTCTATTAGCATCCCAACAAGATCAATGGCAAACACATAATGATGAATTTAAGCCAACAAGTTAAATGGTGAGTAATGACTTTCCTACATTAAATTGACCGTTCAAGTAACCTCCAAACAATCAATATATATGGCCAATATAGGAAATCATCAACTTTAAGCCCTAACAATCATAGCTCATGCCCAATTCATCAATAATTCATTCAAATTTGCCTCAATGTTACAAGCTCACAAGGTGTTTGATAAATTGCCTTAAAGAAGAACTCATCCAAATTATAGCCAAAATATTAAAGCAAGCACCCAACATGATTCCCAATACATAATTTACAAGAAATTCTCAAGAAAAAACGAAGTTCTTTCCGGAATTCTCAAAAATTTTCTCAAAAGGGAAGAACTTGAAACCCTAGGTACTTTTTCCCAAATTCTTCAATCCAAACTTGAATGCAATGCAAATTAGATGTCTAATATGATGAGGGAGTGGATTATAGGGGAGAATTTAGATGAAAACTCCAAAGATTTCGATCACAAGGGAGAATTTTTGCAAGGGGCGTGCGGATATGTTGTTTTGGAAAAGAGGAGCAGTGTTGAAACTTCTCTATTTACGCTTGCTCTGTAAGGCGCACGGGCCGTAGCCAAAATCCCCCCCTTCAGGCACACACGGGCCGTGCGTGATGCCGAAGCAAAGACAGGTTCCCTCCCAGGGATGCACGGGTGGTGCGCCGTGGCACGGGCTACCCGTGCATACCTGTACAACCACTTAGTTTTTTTTTCCACACAAATCACACAAAATTAAAACAAAACACTCACAAAAAAATGAAATCCACACTAAAACCCGTTGGGTTGCCTCCCAACAAGCGCTATATTTAATGTTTTTAGCTTGACGCCTGTTTTTGTCCCATCACGGGTCTCGCAAGGTAATGAATGTCACCTCCTCTTGGTTACCTCGGTGGAAGTAATGCTTAATCCCCTGGTCGTTTACCATGAAGTTCTCACCGTCTTTTGTTAACAATTCCACGACTCCGGGAGGATTCAATACTTTCTTTATCACGAATGGCCTCGACCACCTAGATTTGAGTTTTCCTGGGAAAAGTTTAAGGCGTGAATTGTACAAGAGAACTGGTTCCCTCGGTAAAAACTCTCGTTTCTTAATCATTTTGTCATGCCACCTTTTGGTTCTTTCTTTGTAAATTCGGGAATTTTCGTAAGCTTTATCCCGAAATTCTTCCATCTCATTTAGCTGGAGCAATCTCTCTTAACCGGCCTTTTGAAAATCCAGATTTAGTTTCTTGACCGCCCAAAATGCCTTGTGCTCCAACTCTACGGCAAGTGGCACGACTTCCCAAAAAAAGGTTGATATGGAGATGTGCCCAACGATATCTTATATGCAGTCCGGTATGCCCATAGAGCATCATCTAATTTCAATGCCCAATCCTTACGGTTGATGTTCACCGTCTTCTCAAGAATCTGTTTGATCTCCTGGTTGGCCATTTCGGCTTGCCCATTGGCTTGAGGATGGTATGCCAATGCAACTTTATGTTTCACCCCATATTTCGCCAACAAGTTGCTCATCAATTTATTTACAAAATGCGACCCTCCATCACTAATTAAAGCTCTTGGAGTGCCGAATCGAGTAGATATATTTTTCTTAAGAAACCGCATCACAACTTTGGCGTCATTTGTTTGTGAAGAAATCGCCTCCACCCAACGGGACACATATTCCACCGCAAGTAGAATATATTGATAGCTCGAAGATGATGGAAATGGGCCCATAAAATCAATCCCCCACATATCGAACAATTCAACTTCAATTACATTTGTCATCGGCATCTCGTGTCTGATAAGTGTGAATTTTGCATGTGTTTCGATGTGTATTTCGAGCTATAATGATAAGTAAACATGCATATACTCGCGTTAAATGTTACATATTCACTCCTTGTGGAAAAGATATTACACTTTGCTTATTTTGTAGGAATTTCATGATATTTGAAGCTAATTGAATAAGAATACGAGGAAAGCAAAGTGGAAACATGGAGAATTGAGTGGATATACGAGAAGTGAAGCCTAAAAGAGCGAAAGTTGAGCGTTCACGGAAGAAACAGGGGGCACACGGGTTGGGCGTGCCTCAAGACACCACCCGTGCACCCCTGTATAAGGTTGATTGAAAGCTGCAAACATGGCGCACGGGTAGCCCATGCATGGGCGCACCACCCGTGCGCCCTACAGAGAGTAAGGATATCTCACCGGAGTGGCGCACGGGTAGGCCGTGCGCCGACGCACCACCCGTGCGCCCTACAGAGAGTAAGGATATCTCACCGGAGTGGCGCACGGGTAGGCCGTGCGCCGACGCACCACCCGTGCGCCCTACAGAGAGTTGGGGTATTCCAGCAGGGTGGCGCACGGGTAACCCGTGCATGGGCGCACGACCCGTGCGTCTGCGCTGGAATCCCATAATCTGCTGCATTAAGTCCTAAACATGATGGGGAGTATAAAAATACCTTTTGGGGGGCGCACACAAGGGGAATCAGACATATTTTGGGATCTACAACACAAGACAAGGGTCTATTCTTGGAAGAAGACATCAATGAGACAATCGGGTTGCAACGGAGCTTAAGGAACGGAGATATATCGAGAGATTGTCGACTTTCCTAAGTTTTTCTTGCTTCTCTTTTAGTTTCAATCTTTCATTTTAGTTGTAATGGCTTTGAACAATTTGTCTATGAGTTGTTTATTTGTAATGAGTAGCTAAACATCTTGTGATTTCCGGGTTTTGGTAGTAGATTAATTAAACTCTTGTTGAATGTTTTAATCTTGGTTGAAATTATTATCTTGAAGCCTATTTGAGTACTTTGAGCTTATTCTTGTTTTATCATTTGGCCAATGATTTAACATGTTTGATATATTGATTCATAATTCGAGAGATGAGTTTCAATATTAGATCTTGAGTACTTGACATGAATATTTGCATGAATCGAGAGGTTTGTGAATATTTGTGAGGACATTTGATCTTTTGTGCATTTGGGAGTTGTGTATCTTATGTTGAGTAGAGATGCTAGCATAGATATTTCAATCTACATTTTATATGCATCTCGAGAGGGAGGATAAAATAGCTTTGTGATCGTCTTATAGGAATATTGATAATAACTTTGGCTTTGATTAAATCGGACAACAAGAGGAATATTAATTGAAACCATAATCCGGGAATCCATTTTATTCTCTTGATAATTCTATTATTCTTAGTATCTTGTATTCTTGTGGTTATTCTTGTCTTTACCTCCACAACAATTATCAAATTTCGATCGTCTAAATAAAAATAAGACTATCTTAGTTCAATACTTAGCACATTAATTTATTAGTCTCTGTGGATACGACCTTGCTTACCCTATTCTATAAACTACACCGTACACTTGCGGTGAAGCTAAAAATAAGGCGAACAAGTTTTTGGCGCCGTTGCCGGGGACTAATACAATTTTTGGTGCTAATATTGCGATAGATAGAATTATTCTTAATTTAGACATTTTTCTTTATTATTTATTTTGTTTTTGTTTTTTGTGTGACTTGAATTCCACATTATTTGACTTGTTTCTTCCAGTTTGGTCCAGGTAGTGTATGAACACGCGCTCCAAGCGGGGACTTAATACCGCTCATACAGGAAGTTGAGGCTTTCGCGAGGAGAATCGTCTCTACTACTAGACGAGTGAAAGACAACACAATCCGATAATGGGGGATTTGAATGAGTTACCAATGCCGCCAAACAATGGTGGAAACGAGTTACCGATACCGGTTCAACAAAGAAGCCATTCGTGATTACTTTCGACCACAAACGAATCGTAATTACGGTGGTATTGCCCATATTCCCATCAATGCCAACAACTTCGAGCTCAAACCAAAGACTAATCAATATGGTGCAAATGAGAATCGATTTGGGGGGTTTGCAACGAGAAGATCCTAACTCTCACCTTGCCCATTTTATCCAAATATGCAATACGATCAAGATGAACGGAGTCTCGGATGACGCCATAAGATTGCGCCTATTCCCATTCTCTTTATGGGATAAGGCGAGAAATTGGTTGGGTACTTTGATGCAAGGAAGTGTGAGCACTTGGGATGATTTGAGCCAAAAGTTTTTGTTTAAATTCTTTCCACCAAGCAAAACTTTGCAGCTCAAAAGTGAGATCACTCAATTCCGACAATTTGACTCCGAGCCTTTGTACGAGGCTTGGGAAAGATTTAGGGATTTGTTAAGAAGATGTCCACAACACGGCTTTTCAGGAGGATCATGATTATGTTTCTTTTACAATGGTCTAATGGGGCAAACAAGGGCCTTTGTTGATGCCGCAGCGGGAGGAGCTTTGTTGGCAAGGTTTCCACAAGATGCCTTAAATCTTCTTGAGGAAATGGCCATGAACAGTTACCAATGGCCATCTGAAAGATCCAATGTACAACGAGTAGCAGAAATCTCAGATTCAGACCCTATCAAAACATTGTCGGCACAAGTAGCGGCTTTGACAACTCAATTGAATGTATTTACGAAGGGGCCAGAAGCAGATACGAGCACGGGTAGTGAAGCTCTTCTATATCCGATGGAAGAGGTAAGTTATGTGAATAACAGGAATTTCAGCAATTTAGGAATAATTCAAACCCAATGCACTACCATCCAGGGTTGAGAAATCATGAAAATTTTTCCTATGCAAATACAAAGAATGTGTTACAACCTCCACCAGGGATTCAATGCTTGAGTGGAGGCGGTAATGGAGGAGGCAAATCGTCGTTGGAAGATATACTCACCTCTTTCATAAATCAATCTAGTGCTTTCATGAATGAGACGAGGATCCGCCTCGATAAGCAAGACCTTAGGATGGATAAGTTAGAACAACAAGTGGCAAGCTCAATAAAGAACGGAAACTCAAATCGGTCAATTGGCTGCAATTGTGGGAGTCAACATCAAAGGGTCAATTTCAAGCAAACAGAGGTCAACCCGAGGGAACATTGCAATGCCATCCATGTGTGGGGTGGAAAAGAGAATGAAGAGTCTGAAAATGCTGATATTGGTGTGACGTCGGAGTCACGCACGACCCGTATATCAACGCACGACCAGGGCGTGTGTGATGCCGAACCTACCATTCAAATTCAGGGAAATGACAGAAACGAAGCCCAAGGCAATATGAAAGTTAAAGGAGGAACCGAGCAACAAATTGATAAACAAAAAAGAGCCAAGAAACGTGAATCGTATCCTAACTCTAATTTGTTAAAATACAATATTCCTCTTCCCTTTCCCCGATTGTTTCACAAGACTAATCTAAATAATCAATTTGCTAAATTTGTGGGCATGTTAAAAAAATTGCACATTAACGTTCCTTTTGCAGAAGCAATGAAACAGATGCCAAATTATGCGAAGTTTTTAGGGGAAGCGATGTCCAACAAGAACAAATGGGCGGAGAATGGGATTGTCAACTTGACGGAAGAATGTAGCGCACTCATACAAAGGAAAATACCGCAAAAGCTGAAAGATCCGGGGAGTTTCACTATCCCTTGTACAATAGGCGATATTTTCTTTGATAATGTACTTTGTGATCTAGGATCTAGTATTAATTTGATGCCACTGTCCGTTCTCAGGAAGCTTGGACTCGGAGAAGTGAGACCATCCACGGTCACCCTACAACTCGCGGATAGATCACTCATATATCCAACGGGGATACTAGAAGATGTGCTCATAAAAGTCGATAAATTCATATTCCCCGTGGATTTTCTAGTGCTAGATATGAATGAGGATTGTGACGCTCCTCTTATACTTGGGCGTCCATTTTTGGCAACCGCGGAAGCATTAATAGATGTTAAGAAAGGGAAGCTTACATTACAAGTTGATGATGAGCGTATTTCATTTTCCGTTTTCCGGAATATGAAAGGACATGATGATCTTAATGGTTGTAAAACAAAAACAATTACTAATTCCTGTACTCAAGCCAATAGCTTGAATAATTGTGTGCATTTTAAAGATGATATGCAGGGATTATCAATGAAGAAGAAGGAAAGGCACAAAAAGCCTGAAGTTGAACCAAGAGCGTGCACGTACCATTCGCACGATGAAGAGGAGAACACATGGATAGTTGACGAGCATGAAAAACCTCCTTTAGTAATGATCAAGAGAGGTGTAAATCCAAGTGAGCGGGATTGGCATGGAAAACTGCACAATGAGGCGACAAGCCTCATTTCGCAAAGATCATAATCGGAATCAAAAGGCGTCAAGCTAAAGGCGTTAAATATAGCGCTTGTTGGGAGGCAACCCAACGGTTTTTCGTGTGATTTTCATTTTTGTGTGTGTTTAGTTTCACGATTATGTGATTTGAGTGATTTGATTTGTGTAATTCTTTTAAAGAGTGTGATTTGTGTGTTTTTGTTTCATTTTTGTGTGTTTCAAAAAAAAAAAAAAAAAATGGCGAATGAATTTCTTTGTACAAGTGCGCACGGGTAGCCCGTGCGTTTTGCGCACTGACCACCCGCGCCCTTCGAGAGAGTTGGGCAAATTCACGGGGTGGCGCACGGGTAACCGTCGTGCGTCGACGCACGACCCGTGCGCCTTGCGGAAAGAAGGATAAATTGGACGGTTTTAAAAAAGTGTTCTTCATTTCAAACCCCTCAACTCGCGCGCCTCTCGAATCCTCCCTAGTTTTCGAAAATTTCTCCTAGTTTTCACTTGAATTCATCCGCATAACACCTCCCCATCACAATTAAGCTTCACTTTGCATCAAATTTGAATTTGCTTGAAGAATTGTGAACAAAAGGACCTAGGGTTCAAATCTTCCAATTCGAGTTTAACTTAGAGAATTCCGGTAAGAACACCGTTTCTCCTTGTCAATTCGTTGTTAATTATGTATTAAGGAGCATGGTAGGTGTGTATTTTGATATTTTTGCTATAAATGATGTGAATTATTCTTTGAGGCAAATTATCAAACACCTTGTGGGCTTGTATAATTGAGGAGATGTAGGGTGAATTGTTAATGAATAAGGCATGGCCAATGTTTATTTGAGCGAATATTTGTCGAGAATGGCCATAATTTTTGTTTGTTTGGGGTAGTTGATCGATCAAAGTGACTTGGGCATGTGAATTTACATCACTTAATATGTTAGCTTTACTTCCCTACTTTGTTGTTGCCATTGATGATATTGGGATGCTAATAGAATGTATTCGGTACAAATTCCTTATGGCGGCGAAGAAACCCGCGAGTGGAAGGAGGCGTGCACGCGGGCGGCACAACGCGACGTGGCACCGCCGAAGGTCGACCAAAACAGTCCAGAAGCATATGGGGTCAACTTGACAAATGCCGGTGATCTTGAGCGATGGAATCGCTTGATCGGTCGCCAAATAGCTCCATCTCGCTACGCCGACAATGATTGTACCCAAACTTTGGGGATACATGAGGACGTGTGGCGTCTTTTCGCCAAGGTAGGATGGACGAACTTCATGAGCCGAAGGTGGCCGACATTTAAAAAGTATACATTGGAGTTCTTGAGTACCGTGGAAGTACTCAGACAAGGCGGGACCTTCGAACCGTATATGATAAAATTTCAGTTGGGTAATGTTCGTAGACAACTCTCTATGACCCAATTGAACACCATTTTCGAGGTCCCAACAAACGCTCGTACCCGCCCGATGCCCCATTATGATCAATACGACTTACGGAGAATGCTTGTGGAAACACCACAAACGGGGCCAATGTTGTATGCGCGCGGACCGCAAAAGCCTCTTGGATCCAGGAATCCAGTTTTCCGGTATATACAACAGCGTGTTCGCCTCCTCTGTGTTCGCCCGAGAAAACATTGGAGGGATGACGACTAAAGAACTCTATCTCCTTTGGTGTATGGTCACAAACACCCCCTATAACACCGCCGTTAATTTTGCCGAGCAAATTGAGCAGTTAGCTAGGCGGGAAGGTACGATTTCTATAGGGGCCTCATTACCCCTATTGCCCGGCATTTCAATGTCGATTTTCGAGGCTTGGAGCCTATACCGGGCAGCACTCGGGTTAATTTGGCATCGTTGCACCATATGAAGTTCATAGCGAATGAAGACAATGATTGGTGCTTCTACAAAAGAAAGGTGCTTCATTTAGTTGCCTAACCCACCATACACCACCGTTGATACATTGATGGACACCACCAACTTCTTAATGAACTCGACGCACATAACCGAATTAATGGAGGCTATAGAGTCAAGAAAGAGGCGCAGAGTTGAAGGTTTCTTGGATGAAGAAGATATGGTGGAGGAGGAGGATGAGATACATGGACGCGAAATGGGGATGGAACCTCATCATCCCCAAATTGGGTATGATATACCCGAGTCCTCACACGGAGGCGATTATCCTCGACATTCTCAAAGCGGAGATCGCCCGGTCCGTCTCGATGGAGGACCCCATTGCGACGCCAATTTTCAAGACATGTTTTATGCGTTTGGGGAGAACTTGAGGCGGCAAGAAGAAGAGTTGAGGCGGCGAGGAGAGGATTTAAGGCAACATAGGGCTGATTTTTCGCGTTCGGCGAGCGATCGGAGGCGGCGTTCGAGGAGACGTGGCAAGTGCTCCAACAGCTACAAATGTGGCATATTTCTCAAGGCCACTTCCCACCACCGCCGCAGTTGATGATTCGAGGTATATCCCCACTTTTTGTTATTGAAATTCTATTTTTCCCCTTAGGACACTATAATTTCATTCAAGTTTGGGGGGAGAGATAGTATTTTAATATATGAAAAGTGTGGATACAAAAAAAAAAAAAAAAATCATGCATTTTGTGTTTTCATATAGTTGCATTAGAGCACTCTAGATTGCATTTGCATTAGAGCACGTTTATAGCTTTAGCACGTCTATTGCTTTAGTAGTGGTTAGAGAGTGTGTTGACCAAGCATGTGCAACTTGTTGTTTGTGTGTTGATTGAGAATTCATATTGTTGGGATTGGATTTGGTTATGGATTGATTGAGCCTTGAATAGATAACTTTGAGCATGTTGATATGAAAAACTTGGTGTGATGCTTTGAATTACATCTTGACTAGCTTTGTGAGCTTTGAGCCTTTCTTGCTTATATCTTGTGCGATCTTATTGTAATTTGAGTGTATCATTCATGTTGTTAGAATTCTAGAACTTGCTCGGTATCTCTGTCAAGGTCACATGTTGTATGCGGTGTGAAAATGATCAAAGGCCATTTTTGTTAGCCCTTCAAGCCTTTTGCTTACCTAATGATGATATTGAAATTCTAGTTAGCCAACTTGAGCCTATTGCCTAATTTCTTGATAGCAACAATTCAAGCCTTAACTTGATATATTTGTTACCCTACACTTGAGCGTATAACATTGAGTAAAGGGAATGAATGAGGTTGAATGAGTTGGAATTGAAAAATTGGATAATTGTGCAAAAATTGGTTGATGGGAACAAAAGAGGAAGAAAAGGAGGAGAAAAGAAATGTTGAAAATTCATAAAAGAGTCGAAAAAAAAATCGATTTTATGATGTGAGTTTTCATTGAATGAACTTGGAGGCTAGGAATTGTAATGTGAGGTGATAATGTTTACAAAAGAAAGGGGATGGAGATAAGAAGAGTTGATGAAAATGAGAGAAGAATTTAGTAGCATATTGAGCTTTAATGTAGATGATTTATATGCTCATCGGTCTATACGCTCGAGTTTGAGTCACTCTATCCATATTTTCCTACCCTAACCAAAGAGCCTTCATTATAACCAAAAGAAAAAGTCCTTTTTGATTCACAAATTGCATACACTCTCGTGGCGGAGATATGAGACGAATTGCAAGCCTATGGTAATTTTGCGACATCGAATTGATTTGAGCGTAAACACGTCCTATAACCTCGTGAGATGAGAGTATACACTTAACTTTGAGAGTTGGATTGAGCATTTCACTTTGTCTTATTTGAGGCGTGTTCTTTGATTAGATATTTGAGGCTTGATTGAGTTGTACTCGGCATTCATGACGAACAATTTGGATTTTCGTGTAGACTCTTGGTGTCTTATTTGTTATCTTTATCTCCTGTTATGCTTTATCGTGTTCTAAATATTGTTGATCGGGACGGTCAACAGTTTAAGTTTGGGGATTTTGATAAGTGTGAATTTTGCATGTGTTTCGATGTGTATTTCGAGCTATAATGATAAGTAAACATGCATATACTCGCGTTAAATGTTACATATTCACTCCTTGTGGAAAAGATATTACACTTTGCTTATTTTGTAGGAATTTCATGATATTTGAAGCTAATTGAATAAGAATACGAGGAAAGCAAAGTGGAAACACGGAGAATTGAGTGGATATACGAGAAGTGAAGCCTAAAAGAGCGAAAGTTGAGCGTTCATGGAAAAAGGGGGGCACACGGGTTGGGCGTGCCTCAAGACACCACCCGTGCACCCCTGTATAAGGTTGATTGAAGCTGCAGCATGGCGCACGGGTAGCCCATGCATGGGCGCACCACCCGTGCGCCCTACAGAGAGTAAGGATATCTCACCGGAGTGGCGCACGGGTAGGCCGTGCGCCGACGCACCACCCGTGCGCCCTACTGAGAGAGAGTAAGGATATCTCACAGGAGTGGCGCACGGGTAGGCCGTGCGCCGACGCACCACCCGTGCGCCCTACGAGAGGAGTTGGGGTATTCGGGGGTGGCGCACGGGTAACCCGTGCGTGGGCGCACGACCCGTCGTCTCTGTACTGAATCCCATGTCTGCTGCATTAAGCCCTAAACATGATGGGGAGTATAAAAAAGGCCTTTGGGGGCGCACACAAGGGAATCGGACATATTTTGGGATCTACAACACAAGACAAGGGTCTATTCTTGGAAGAAGACATCAAGGAGACAATCGGGTTGCAACGGAGCTTAAGGAACGGAGATATATCGAGAGATTGTCGACTTTCCTAAGTTTTTCTTGCTTCTCTTTTAGTTTCAATCTTTCATTTTAGTTGTAATGGCTTTGAACAATTTGTCTATGAGTTGTTTATTTGTAATGAGTAGCTAAACATCTTGTGATTTCCGGGTTTTGGTAGTAGATTAATTAAACTCTTGTTGAATGTTTTAATCTTGGTTGAAATTATTATCTTGAAGCCTATTTGAGTACTTTGAGCTTATTCTTGTTTTATCACTTGGCCAATGATTTAACATGTTTGATATATTGATTCATAATTCGAGAGATGAGTTTCAATATTAGATCTTGAGTACTTGACATGAATATTTGCATGAATCGAGAGGTTTGTGAATATTTGTGAGGACATTTGATCTTTTGTGCATTTGGGAGTTGTGTATCTTATGTTGAGTAGAGATGCTAGCATATATATTTCAATCTACATTTTATATGCATCTCGAGAGGGAGGATAAAATAGCTTTGTGATCGTCTTATAGGAATATTGATAATAACTTTGGCTTTGATTAAATCGGACAACAAGAGGAATATTAATTGAAACCATAATCCAGGGAATCCATTTTATTCTCTTGATAATTCTATTATTCTTAGTATCTTGTATTCTTGTGGTTATTCTTGTCTTTACCTCCACAACAATTATCAAATTTCGATCGTCTAAATAAAAATAAGACTATCTTAGTTCAATACTTAGCACATTAATTTATTAGTCTCTGTGGATACGACCTTGCTTACCCTATTCTATAAACTACACCGTACACTTGCGGTGAAGCTAAAAATAAGGCGAACAGTGTCTCCTGGAAATATTTCCCAACCTCTGACACCTGTCACATTGTTGCATATACAAATAACAATCGTTAAATAAAGTGGGCCAGTACAACCCACTTTGCAATACCTTCGCCGCCGTGCGAGTCGGACCAAAATGTCCTCCAGAGGGTGAGGAATGACACTGTTGTAGGACTCCCTCCCATTCTTATTGAGCTACGCATCTTCTGATGATTTTATCCGCGCACCTCTTAAAGAGTAGGGGGTCGTCCCATATATATAATTTGACGTCGTGGAAGAACTTCTTTTGATATGACGATAGATTTGGAGGCAAAACTCCCGCAACCAAATAATTGACAAAATCCGCATACCACGGAAATTTTGCCTCTACCATGAGTAACCGTTCATCTGGAAATTCCTCCTTTATTAATTTTGTACCTCTTTTCGCCTCATCTTGATTTTCAATCCTAGACAAGTGGTCTGCCACCACATTCTCACATCCCTTCCGGTCCCTGATTTCCACGTCGAATTCTTGCAATAATAGGATCCACCTAATCAACCTTGGTTTCACATCCTTCTTATCAAAAAGATATTTGATGGCCGCATGATCAGTGTGAACAATCGTTTTCGTTCCAATCAAGTATGATCGGAATTTATCAAAATTGAAAACAATCGCCAACATCTCTTTCTCGGTGGTGGTGTAATTCTGTTGAGCACTGTCCAAAGTTCTACTAGCATAGTAGATGGATCTAAACAACTTTTCCCTCTTTTGACCGAGAACAACCCCTACCGCAAAATCGCTCGCATCACACATCAATTCAAACGGTTGGCTCCAATCTGGGACGACAAGAATATGTGCGGTCACCAATGCCTTCTTCAAAGTTTGAAACGCCTGCAAACAATCGTTGGAAAAATTGAAAGCAACATCTTTTTCTAACAATTAACTCAAAGGCTTAGAAATTTTTGAAAAGTCACGGATAAACCTTCTATAGAATCCAGCGTGGCCCAAGAAACTTCAAATGGCTTTTTCGTTTGTAGGAGATGGTAACTTCTCGATCGCTACAATCTTTGCCCGATCTATTTCCAAACCTGTCGAAGAGACTCGATGACCAAGTACAATACCATCGCGTACCATAAAATGACACTTTTCCCTATTGAGTACAAGATTGGTCTCTTCACATCGCTGTAAGACTAAGGAAAGATTGTGAAGACAATTATCAAAAGAGTCACCAAACACAGAGAAATCGTCCATAAACACCTCCATAACTTTTTCAATAAGATCGTGAAATATAACCATCATATAACGTTGGAAAATGGCAGGTGCATTACATAAGCCAAATGGCATGCGGCGAAATGCAAATGTGGCATAAGAACATGTAAATGTCATTTTCTCCTGCTCTTCCGGCGCAATCATGATTTGATTGTACCCGGAATAACCATCTAAAAAACAATAATAATCATAACCTGCTAGACGGTCCAACATCATATCTATAAAGGGGAGGGGAAAATGATCTTTTCGAGTGACATCATTAAGTTTTCTATAATCAATGCAAATTCGCCACCCGGTAATAATTCTAGTAGCAATCAATTCTTCATTCTCATTTTTCACGACTGTTACCCCCTTTTTTCGGCACCCCTTGTACCGGACTTACCCATGAACTATCAGATATAGCATAAATGATCCCAACATCTAACCATTTCAACACTTCCTTCGTAACCACATCTTGCATGATAGGGTTTAGTCGTCTTTGGTTTTGCACTAATGGTTTATAGACATATTCCATCCGAATTTTATGCATTACAATGGATTAACTTATGCCTTCTAAATCAGTTATAGACCATCCGAGTGCCGCCTTATGTTTTCGTAAAACCCTTAACAATTTATCAAGTTGAGTAGGAGTGAAAAGAGATGAAACGATTACCGGATTTGCATTATTCGCCCCAAGAAATGCATATGTGAGGTGCTCGGGTAATTGCTTGAGTTCCGGAGTCGATGTTGTTGTTTCAGGGTCACGCACGGGTTGCCCGTGCTCAGGCGCACGGGTCGTGCGTGATCCCCTATCTCCAGTTCTCCCTTCGGCATCACGCACGGGTTGCCCGTGCTCTGGCACACGACCCGTGCGCTCTTCAGGGTTCTCAACCATCGCTTCGGCATCACGCACGGGTTGACTGTGCATGGATGCACTGGTCGTGCATAGTTGTAAGCTTGACTCCTTTTTTCTGACTTCGCGTTTTCGCCTCTTGCGCTCCTAGGTAGTTCCTGCATATGATCTATGGCACAAACATAGTCGTACAGATCTTGGTTATCAAAATCAAGCACAACACTTGACATTGAGCACGAGTGGGTTAGACCAAATTCCAAATCATCCGTAGACAATGTATGATCAACATAATCCTCAATGCATGAACTAACTATATCTAAAAAATGACAATTCTCCACCGTATCATGAAATTTCATTGCCTTATATATAGAAAATAAAACGTGCTCATCATCAACCCGTAGAGTGTGCTCTCCTTTTTGTACGTCTATTAAGGCTCTCCCGGTAGCAAGGAATGGACGTCCAAGTATCAATGGAACATCGCGATCTTCTTCCATATCAAGAACCAAGAAATCCACATGGAATATAAATTTATCAACTTTTACTAGCACATCTTCTATAATTCCCTTTGGATATGTAAGTGACCGGTCCGCAAGTTGCAATGTCACCGTGGTTGGCTTCACTTCGCCTAGTCCAAGCTTCATGAAAATGGACAAAGACATCAAATTAATACATGCCCCTAAATCACACAACACTTTATTAAAGACGTTACCACCAATAGCACAAGGGATAGTGAAACTCCCCGGATCTTTCAGTTTTTGTGGAAGCTTTCTTTGAATTATCGCGCTACATTCTTTCGTCAAATTCACCGTTTCAACGCTTGTCATCTTCCTCTTCTTTGACATAACATCCTTAAGAAATTCCGCATCAAGCTTTTTCTTTTGAAATCTTTGAGGGAAGGGAAGAGAGATATATTAGAGTTAGACGATGATTTAAGCTTCTCAGCCCCTGTTTGTTCCTCTTCTTGTCTCTCTTTTTCCCCATCGATTTCGACACCATCTTTCATCACCGATTCAACATCTCCCGCCTTGGATGCTTCATCCGAAATTTTCAGATTTTCAGATTTTTCTTTAGGCCCCTCATATTCCATACTGCTCCTTAACCGAATAGCCTTGCATTGCTCCTTAGGATTAACTTCCATGTTACTCGGAAATTGACCCTTTTGATGTTGCCCACCAACAATTGTAGCCAATTGGCCCACTTGAGTTTCAAGATTCTTTATCGAACTTGTCATTTGGGTCATTTGTAGCTCTACCTTATCCATCCTTGAATCTTGCCTAGCGAAGCGACTCCTCGTGTCACTCATGAATGCATTTGATTGATTTATGAACGATGTGAGTGCATCTTCCAAAGATGATTTGCCTTCTACATTAGTACCCCCATTTGATGCATTAAATCCCGGCAGTGGTTGCAACACATTCTTTGTATTGGCATAGGAAAATTTTTCATGGTTTCTCAATCCCGGATGGTAGTGTGTTGGGTTTGAATTGTTCCAGAAATTGTTGAAATTCCGGTTATTCACATAATTGACCTCATCCATCGGATATAGAAGAGCTTCACTACCTGTGCTCATGCTTGCTTCTGGCCCTTTCGTGAAAACACTAAATTGGGTTATCAATGCCGCCATTTGCGCAGTCAACACCTTAATTGGGTCTGAATCCGAGATTTCAGCTACTCGTTGGACATTGGATTTCTCAGACGGCCATTGGTAACTGTTCATAGCCATTTCTTCAAGAAGGTTTAAGGCGTCTTGTGGAAACCTTGCCAACAAGGCTCCTCCCGCTGCGACATCAACAAAGGCCCTCGTCTGCCCCATTAAACCATTGTATAAGAAACATAATTGTTGATCTTCCAGAAAGCCATGTTGTGGACATCTTCTTAACAAATTCCAAAATCGTTCCCAAGCCTCGTACAAAGGCTCGGAGTCAAACTGTCGGAATTGAGTAATCTCGCTTTTGAGTTACAAAGTTTTGCTCGGTGGAAAAAATTTAAACAAGAACTTTTGGCTTAAATTGTCCCATGTGCTCACACTTCCTTGCGTCAAAGTACCCAACCAATTTCTCGTCTTATCCCTTAAAGAGAAAGGGAATAGGCGCAATCTTATGGCGTCATCCGAAACTCCATTCATTTTTATTGTGTTGCATATTTGGATGAAATGTGCAAGGTGAGAATTTGGATCTTCAGTTGCGAAACCCCCAAACTGGTTCTGTTGTACCATGTTTATCAGTGCCGGTTTAAGCTCGAAGTTGTTGGCATTTATCGGAATATGAGCAATACCACCGTAATTACGATTCGTTTGAGGTCGAAAGTAATCACGGATAGCTTGCTATTGAACCGGTATTGGTAACTCGTTGATCCCATTGTTACCCATGTTTTCTTCGTCCACGTCCCCCATATTCTGATTTTGTTGTCTTTTAGCCCGTCTAGTAGTTGCACTAATCCTCCTTGCGAAAGCCTCAACTTTCGGTATGAGCGGTATTAAATCTCCTCGCCTAGAGCGAGTGTTCATGTACTACCTGGACCAAACTAAAAGAAACAAGTCAAATAATGAAGGATTTAAGTCAACCAAAAATATCAAAAAATTAAAAATGTCTAAATTAAGAATAATTCTATCTATCGCAATATTAGCACCAAAAATTGTATTTGTCCCCGTCAACGGCGCCAAAAACTTGTTCGCCTTTATTTTTAGCCCACCGCAACTGTACGGTGTATGTTATAGAAAAAGGTAGCAAGGTCGTATCCACGGAGACTAATAAATTAATATGCTAAGTATTGAACTAAAATAGTCTTATTTTTATTTAGACGGTCGTAAAATGGTGGTTGTTGCGAGATTAAGACAATTAAGACTACTAAAAGCACAAGATTAAGACAATGCAAGTAATTGAAGTACCAAGATGATGAAATGGATTCCCGGGTTAAGGTTTTGATTAATATCCCTCTTGTTGTCCGATTTAATCAAAGCCAAGTTATTATCAATATTTCTATAAGACGATTACGAAAATATTTTATCCTCCCTCTCGAGATGCATATAAAACGTAGATTGAAATTCCTATGCTAGCATCTCTACTCAACATGAAGTATTCAACTCCCAAAAGTTTAAAAGATCAAATATCCTCACAAATATTTACCAACCTCTCGATTTATGCAAATATTTGTGTCGAGTACTCAAGATCTAATATTGAAACTCATCTCTCGAATTATGAATCAATATATCAAACAAGTTAAACCATTGATCAAGTGATAAAACAAGAATAAGCTCAAAGTACTCAAATAGGCTTCAAGACAATAACTTCAACTAAGATTAAAACATTCCACAACAGTTCATTAATCTACTTCCAAAAACCCGGAAATCTAATGAGTTTAGCTACACATGATGTCTAAACAACTCATAGACAAATTGTTCAAAGTCATGACAAACTAAAATGAAAGATTAAAACTACAAGAGAAGCAAGAAAAACTTAGGAAAGTCGACAATCTCTCGATGTATCTCCGTTCCTTGAGCTTCGATGCAACCCGATTGTCTCATTGATATCTTCTTCTAAGAATAAACCTTTGTCTTGTGTTCTATAGCCAAAAATGTCAGAATATCCTTGGTGTGCGCCCCAAAAAACCTTTTTATACCCCCTCTCAAAGTTTAGGGCAAAGTGCTGCAGAAAATGACATTCCAGCGCAGACGCACATGTCGTGCGCCCCTGCACGGGTTACCCGTTGTTCGCCTTATTTTTAGCTTCACCGCAAGTGTACGGTGTAGTTTATAGAATAGGGTAGCAAGGTCGTATCCACGGAGACTAATAAATTATTATGCTAAGTATTAAACCAAGATAGTCTTATTTTTATTTAGACAATCGAAATTTGATGATTGTTGTATTGAGATTAAGACAATTTAAATCACTAAAACACGAAAACAAGATAATACAAATGATAGAAGTATCAAGATAATGGAATGGATTTCCGAGTTAAGGTTTCGATTAATAATCCTCTTGTTGTCTGATTAAATCAAAGCCAAAGTTATTATCGATATTCCTATAAGACGATCACAAAGCTATTTTATCCCCCCTCTCGAGATGTATATAAAACGTAGATTGAAATATCTATGCTAGCATCTCTACTCAACAATAGATACACAACTCCCAAAAGCATCAAAGATCAAATGTCCTCACAATATTCGCAAACCTCTCGATTCATGCAAATATTTGTGTCGAGTATTCAAGATCTAATATTGAAACTCATCTCTCGAATTATGAATCAATATATCAAACAAGTTAAATCATTGATCAAGTGATAAAACAAGAATAAGCTCAAAATACTCAAATAGGCTTTAAGATAATAACTTCAACTAAGATTAAAACATCCAACAAGAGTTCATTAATCTACTTCCAAAACCCGGAAATCTTAAGAGTTTAGCTACACATGATTTCTAAACAACTCATAAACAAATTGTTCAAAGCCATTACAACTAAAATGAAAGATTGAAACTAAAAGAGAAGCAAGAAAAACTTAGGGAAGTCGACAATCTCTCGATATATCTCCGTTCTTTAAGCTCCGATGCAACCCGATTGTCTCCTTGATGTCCTCTTCCAAGAATAGACCCTTGTCTTGTGTTGTAGATCCCAAAATATGTCTGATCCCCTTGTGTGCGCCCCCAAAAGCCTTTTTATACTCCCATCATGTTTAGGGCTTAATGCAGCAGATTATGGGATTCAGACGACGGGTCGTGCGCCCACGCACGGTTACCCGTGCGCCACCCTTGGAATACCCCAACTCTCTGTAGGGCGCACGGGTGGTGCGTCGAGCACGGCCTACCCGTGCGCCACTCCGGTAAAAAAAAATCCTCGACGACCAGTAGGGCGCACGGGTGGTGCGTCGAGCACGGCCTACCCATGCGCCATCTTTGCGGCTTGAATCCACCTTCTACAGGGGTGCACGGGTGGTGTCTTGAGGCACGCCCAACCCGTGTGCCCTGTTTTCTTCCGTGAACGCTCAATTTTCGCTCTTTTAGGCTTCACGTTTCGTATATCCACTCAATTCTCGGCGTTTCTACTTTGCTTTCCTCATATTTTTATTCAATTAGCTTCAAATATCATGAAATTCCTACAAAATAAGCAAAGTGTAATATCTTTTCCACAAGGAGTGAATATGTAACGTTTAACGCGAGTATATGCATGTTTACTTATCATTATAGCTCGAAATACACATCAAAACACATGCAAAATTCACGCTTATCAAAATCCCCCAAACTTAAGCGTTGACCGTCGATCAACAATATTTAGAACACGATAAAGTACAACGAGGAGATAAAGATAACAACGCACACCAAGAGTCTACAAGAAAATCCAAATTGTTTGTCACGAATGCTGAGTACAACTCAATCAAGCCTCAAATATCTAATCAAAGAACACGCCTCAAATAAAACAAAGTGAAATGCTCTGAATCCAACTCTCAAAGTTAAGTGTATACTCTCATCTCACGAGGTTATAGGACGTGTTTACGCTCAAATCAATTCGATGTCGCAAAATTACCATAGGCTTGCAATTCGTCTCATATCTCCGCCACTAGAGTGTATGCAATTTGTGAATCATAAAGGACTTTCTCATTTGGTTGTAATGAAGGCTCTTTGGTTTAGGTAGGAGATTTTTGGATAAAGTGACTCAAACTCGAGTGTATAGACCTATGAGCATATCAATCATTTTCATTCCAATCCCATATGCTACTCCAATCACCCCTCATTTTTATCAACTTCATTTATTCTCCATTTCCATCTTTTCTTTTGAGAATCACCTCCATTCACAATCCTTCGCCCCCCAAGTTTATCCACTTTTTCAATTTTTTTTTTTTTTTTTTTCATTTGCACATTTTCAACATCTTTCCTTCCTCTTTTTATTCCATTTAACCAAGTATGCCCAATTATTCTATTTTTTCAATTCCCACCCATTCAACCTCGTTCATTTCCCTTTTACTCAACGTTATACATTCGAGTTTAAGGTGATGGAAATATAGTAAGATCAAGGGTTAAATTTTTGTGGTTATCAAAGAAATAGGCTATAGGCTCAACTTGGCTAACTAGGATTTTTCACATTTTTAGGTAGGAAAAAGGTATGAAAGGCTAACAAAGATGGCCTTTAATCACATTCACAATTCACATACACATGTGGCCTTGACAGAGATACCCAAGCAAGTTCTAGAATTTTAACAACATGAATGATACACTCAAATCAATCAACAAGACTGCATATGATGAAAGCAGTAAAGGCTCAAAAGCTCACAGGCTTGCAAATACGTAATTCAAAGCATCAAACCATGTTCTCAATATCCACATGCTCAATATCATCTATTCATGGCTCAATCAACTCATACTCAACACCCAATCCTAACAATACAAAATTTTCAAAATCAAGCATAAGTTACAATCAAGAGATCAACTCACTCCCTAAAATCTATGAAAGCAATAAACGTGCTAAAACAATAAACGTGTTTCTAATGCAAATGCAACCTAAAATGCTCTACATGCAACTATATGAAAACACACAAAAATGCAATTTTGTTTTTAATCCACACATTTCATATCAAAATAACTATCTCTCCCCCAAACTTAAATGAAATTATATCGCACGTAAGAGAAGATAGAATTTCAATATAAAATGTGTGGATTTACGATTCATTGTGCGGGTGGTGGCCCTTCTTCGCATCTCCTCATATCGCTAGGACTTCTTCCTTCAACCATCACTTCAAGTTTTGTACCTTAATATTGTCTTAGCAGAAGGACGCACGGGTCGTGCGCCTTGCACACGGGTCACCCGTGCTTCATCAAGCCACATTAGTCCTCCTCCCGAACGCATGGGCGTGCGCTAGCGCACGGGTCACCCGTGCATGATGCCGCATACAACAACACTCGTTTTTTTTTTTTTTTACAAAAAAAAAAAAACAAAAACAAAAATCACACCACAAACCGTTGGGTTGCCTCCCAACAAGCGCTAAATTTAAAGTCTTTAGCCAGGACTTTTGTTTTACTCAACCGGGATCCAAAAACAAGTGTCGATCATGCCACGCCTTCGTATTTTCCAAAAGTATAGGTGATCCTTGAGTGTATTTAAGATGTGGATGATTCAGGATCACAATGTTGATGATCTTTTGGAAATCAAGAAATGTGCTCCTAATGATGAAAAATGGTTTATCAATCATAGTAAAGATATTTCTATCTTTACTCACATTATATATCATGAAGTCGTAGAACATGTGAATTGATCACCATTTTCAAACATTGTTCCTTCAAGTGTATCTTCTTAAAATTTGATACATCGTAGTGAAGCTTACATCTAGAGTGCACATATTTTTATCAAGTATGAGGATCTTCAATTGAGTGAGAGATAGAAATACTCCCCGATTTAATCGGCGTGGCTCTCGTATTGGTACCACTCACTTTGATGAATGGCACTATATTGTTCCTTCGAGTTGGCTTGCCGGTGGTGCTTAAAAATTCGCTCTTTTGATGTTGCCCACTAACAATTTTAGCTAATTGGCCCATTTGAGTCTCAAGATTTTTCAATCGTGAATCCATAGTATTGGCCAATTGTGTCAATTGCAATCGCATCTTGTCCATCTTTTGCCGTTTTTTATTAAGGCTATTTCCATTTCCTCATGAATAAATTTATTTGACTCATAATCAAGTCATTTGATTCATGAGTGAAATGAGGACGTCTTCCAAAGATGGTTTTGCATCTTCCATCCGAACGGGTGCACCTATACCAATCAAAAAAACAAATCAAATATTGTAGAAGTAGAATTTACAAAAGAAAAATGAAATAAAATAAAAAAATGTCTAAATTAAAAATAATTCTATCTATCGCAATATTAGCACCAAAAATTGTATTAGTCCAACAGCGGTGCCAAAAACTTGTTCGCCTTATTTTTAGCTTCACCGCAAGTGTACGGTGTAGTTTATAGAATAGGGTAGCAAGGTCGTATCCACGGAGACTAATAAATTATTATGCTAAGTATTAAACCAAGATAGTCTTATTTTTATTTAGACGATCGAAATTTGATGATTGTTGTATTGAGATTAAGACAATTTAAATCACTAAAACACGAAAACAAGATAATACAAATGATAGAAGTATCAAGATAATGGAATGGATTTCGAGTTAAGGTTTCGATTAATAATCCTCTTGTTGTGCGATTAAATCAAAGCCAAAGTTATTATCGATATTCCTATAAGACGATCACAAAGCTATTTTATCCCCCCTCTCGAGATGTATATAAAACGTAGATTGAAATATCTATGCTAGCATCTCTACTCAACAATAGATACACAACTCCCAAAAGCATCAAAGATCAAATGTCCTCACAATATTCGCAAACCTCTCGATTCATGCAAATATTTGTGTCGAGTATTCAAGATCTAATATTGAAACTCATCTCTCGAATTATGAATCAATATATCAAACAAGTTAAATCATTGATCAAGTGATAAAACAAGAATAAGCTCAAAATACTCAAATAGGCTTTAAGATAATAACTTCAACTAAGATTAAAACATCCAACAAGAGTTCATTAATCTACTTCCAAAACCCGGAAATCTTAAGAGTTTAGCTACACATGATTTCTAAACAACTCATAAACAAATTGTTCAAAGCCATTACAACTAAAATGAAAGATTGAAACTAAAAGAGAAGCAAGAAAAACTTAGGGAAGTCGACAATCTCTCGATATATCTCCGATTCTTTAAGCTCCGATGCAACCCGATTGTCTCCTTGATGTCCTCTTCCAAGAATAGACCCTTGTCTTGTGTTGTAGATCCCAAAATATGTCGATCCCCTTGTGTGCGCCCAAAAAGCCTTTTTATACTCCCCATCATGTTTAGGGCTTAATGCAGTTAGATTATGGGATTCAGTAGCAGAGCACGGGGTCGTGCGCCCACGCACGGTTACCCGTGCGCCACCTCTTTGGAATACCCCAACTCTCGTAGGGCGCACGGGTGGTGCATCGAGCACGGCCTACCCGTGCGCCACTCCGGTAAAAAAATCCTGACTCTCTGTAGGGCGCACGGGTGGTGCGTCGGAGCACGGCCTACCCGTGCGCCATGCTGCAGCTTGAATCCACCTTCTACAGGGGTGCACGGGTGGTGTCTTGAGGCACGCCCAACCCGTGTGCCCCCTGTTTCTTCCGTGAACGCTCAATTTTCGCTCTTTTAGGCTTCACGTTTCGTATATCCACTCAATTCTCCGCGTTTCTACTTTGCTTTCCTCATATTTTTATTCAATTAGCTTCAAATATCATGAAATTCCTACAAAATAAGCAAAGTGTAATATCTTTTCCACAAGGAGTGAATATGTAACGTTTAACGCGAGTATATGCATGTTTACTTATCATTATAGCTCGAAATACACATCAAAACACATGCAAAATTCACGCTTATCACCCGTGCGTCCTCCCTATAGCAATGCCCTACTTTTTGCCAAATACGCACGGGTCATGCGCCCAAAGCACGTTCTACCCGTGCGTGATGCCGAAGGCATATTAAGTTTCTCTAGTGGCGCACGGGTGGTGCGTCGACGCACGGGCTACCCGTGCGCCGTGCCGAAGCCTTCAATTGCCCATACCAAGGGGCGCACGGGTGGTGCCTAAAGCACGCCCTACCCGTGCGTTCCCTGTATTGACCTTATAAGCTTAACTTTATCTCATTATGGCTTCCGCTCTCGTACATTCACTTGATTCTTGGTGTTTCCATCTCGCGATGCTCGTATTTGTATCCAAAATGCTTCAAATATCATTAAATTCCTACAAAATAAGCAAAGCGTAATATCTTTTCCACAAAGAGTGAGTATACGTTATTTTACATGAGTTTATGCATGCTTAAACACCATTTTCATCATGATTATACCTCAAAATACATGCAAAACTCACACCTATCACTACAACAAAAAATATTTTTCGAGACACTAAAAAGTGTCCCAATATGGTACATATTGCGACACTTTTTATTTTTGGGACACTTAGTATAAGTGTCGCATGTATTGGTGTCGCATAAAGTTTGGGACACTTACTTGAGACACTTAAAATGTCTCCATATTATACTTTCTCGAGACATTTATATATGTCCTTTTAATAATTTAATAAGACACAAATAAATGTCCTTAAAAATTATAAAAATATGATAATAATTCTTTTTAAGACACTTAAAAGTGTCTCTATCGTAATTAAGAGACATTTATATATGTCCTTTAAAAGTATATGGGACACAAATAAGTGACCCCAAATATAGTTATAATCCAATTTAAGACACTTAAAGTGTCTCTATATTGTGGTTAATTAGGACACTTATATATGTCTTTTAAAAGTTTACAAGACACAATTAAGTGCCCCTATAGGATGTTAAAAATACATTGAAAATTTATTTGAGGACACTGAATATGTGTCCCGATATTCAAATGGGACACTTGTATGATTTAATAAAGCATCCCAAAAGTATTTTAATATTTAAATACTAATAGAAGTCGGTTCATGTACAATTCAAATCCAATTTAACAATCATAACATACATAATGGTAATCAATACATCAACAAATCAAATACAATTGCACCATCAGTCATCAAATCCATAGTTCAACAAAGTAACCACCACCCATATATATTTCTTCCAAAAGATGTCAACCAAGTTACATCTAATAATCTTGAAATAAAAAGAGTAAAAAACAAACCAATATTAACAAAGTTCACCTCTCAAACAAATTGCTCCAAAACACGCTCAAATTATTCAACATTAAATTCTCCAACCATTTCGGAAGTATTTGTTTCCAAAAGATGCCAACCAAATTACATCCAATATCTCAAAACAAAAAGAGTAAAAAACAATTCACTATTAACAAGTTTTCTTCTCTGACGAGGTGCTTCAATGCATTCTCAAATACTTCAACATAAAATTCTCAAGTATTGCATCAATCATCATTTTCTTCCAAAGCAGCCTACACATAAAAAGATATAAATGTTTGACAAACTAATGTATTAAAAGTTATTAATAACGAAATATATTTTTAAACATTCCAAAGATAAAGGCCAAGCAACTGGTGCTCCAAGTGAGTCTCCAATTGTCTGTATATGATCATAAGGTTTAAGCAGGCGTACACCACTTTTCATTTGGGAATGAATGATTATTTCGCACCATCCAGACCCTAAGTCCTCACCATTTACTCTTACAGAACTCATATCACTAACATAACCATTTGCAACTATCTCATTTATATTCTCCAAACTTTTTAAAACAACTCTTGAATGAACCTGCACTTAAAGCATGTTTATGATTTTATAACTCAAATACTTTTATACAACTGTTAAATTAAAGACTATATATTTTAATACCTGAATGCGCTTTGAGTATGGTGATGTAGATGGTCGGCGATTGTTTGAAGATGATAATGGAACATTTTGGTTATCGGTATCTAAGAGCTTGTTTTCCCATGTACAATTCTTTGAAAGAGTTTCGAACTTTTCTTTATACTCCATGGCGAGTATGTAGCTTGCATCACGACTCGGCATTTTCCCACATACATCAGCTCTCGTTACTCCCATGCCAAACATACGCACATACCCATGCTTATCTGCTCCCATTACCTTTGCAAATATATCATCTGATCCAGAAATGCAATTAATGTCATTTGAACTCTCTGGTTCCTGTTCTTCTAGCTGTTTCATATGTTCCTATAAACATCACATTACATCCATTTAATATCAAAAGCTATCTTTGAATTAAGATTTTGAAATAGATCATGTAATGAATCATATTTACAAAGATATTATAAATTCACTCACAACTGCTTCTTCTATTATTTCACTTGTACCCGGGTCATCTGCTTTGAAATAGCAATCCTTAAATAATTCTGCTCTTGTTGGATATCTACCAAACTTCTTTTTCTACACATATATTAGACAATAAATTATATACTTATGATTAGAAAAGAATATAAATATACAATTTGAAAGAAAACATACCATAATTTCTCTTATCAATGCAAAACTTTTCTTGCCCATGCGGTGAAGTAATTCTAGTTTAGCACGAGTCTGCTTATTCTTTTCACTTATTGCCTAAATGATATAAAATTTAATAAAACAAATTTAATAAGAAAAGAAACGACATTAATAAATCATCATGTAATTTATACCTTAGCTTTGGCTGACCTCCAATGCTCCATCAAGCACTTATATTGCTCATCTTCCACCCCATCAGGTAAATTTTTCATTTGTTGCTCAATGGGTTTATCAGCGTCAAATTTTTTATTTTTCACATAACTCTTCCAACTCCTCCATTTCTTATTGATCGACTTTAAAATATAAGATTCTTTTCCCGGTGGTAACTCAAATTTTGCCTAGAAAATAGAAATACGTGGCAAGATATTACAATACATATTTTCTTTTTTAAAAATAATTAACATACAATTTTAAATAAAAGAAAAAAAAACTAAATACTTAACCTTAACAATCTTCAACATTTCATCTTTGTAAGAATAGGGCATCAGTCGCCAATCTGTGTAATGAAGAGGACAATATCTTCCACTTCTGGCAATTGTACCTAGAAAATGGGCTAAAGTACATGTCTTTTCTTCATCATTTGGTTGTCCAAAGTCGTTAAATGAAATAGATACATGTTGATGAAGTGGCTGCCCCCAAACTTTAGGCATGCAGGTAGGCCCTCTTACCCTCTTTCTTTTATTGCCAACTACACAACAAGGATAATTTTAGTTTTTTTCCCCTTTATCATATTAATATATAAGTAAAAAATGACTCACCAGGTTGATTGTGTTTTCAAATTGATTGCAATTATATCGTAGATCATCCTTTGAATTCAGATACAGTTTCTCCAAAAATTGTGCCATTTTTCTCATTCACAGTAGGCATTATTTCAGCTTCATCATGTAGATGTAAACCTACAATAGGGTCTCTTGGTCCTTTACAAACAACAATCACCATATTCAATTTCCAGAATTTGTTTTCTTTGAGTGTTAATGTACACATATTTTAATAAAGGATATAATCATGAAAACATAAAAGGTGAAGAAGGAAAGAAGAAACCTCGTCGTGTGTGACTTGTAGCATATATAGTAGAACCAAGCAGTTGAGGAGGTTGCGGCAGTTGAGGAGGTTGCTCAGCCACCTCTTTTGTCTTATGTTTGCCAGTCACCTCTTTTGTCTTGTGCTTGCCACGAGGTCTACTTTTAGAAGACATCTACAAATAAAATAATAAATCAATTGATATGAAGCAATAAAAACTAGCAATGGAACTTTCAAATAGAAGTACAAACTAAACGATGTAATGGCATAATACACGCATATAGAACTCACCATGTTAACAAACTTATAGTTCTGATTCAGAAGAAGACAACTATATATGAACATATAAAATGCATGGCAATGGATAAAAGAGACAAAAAAAGAATTTAAAATGAAAAACATAAATTACAAGTAGTTTTATCATCAGCAAAAACAAGAATAATATTTGATTTGATAAACAAATCATTCATTGATGTCTCAAACTATAGTTCCTTCAACATCTTCTCTAACCCAACAAGGTTGCTCATCTTCAGTATCTGGTGGTATATCATGGTTACCACTTTGATAAAATTCCCCCATCTAGGCTTAAAATGGGATCCATATCAAATGAATCCCTAGCTTTTGCCCTCACAACAACATGCCAACCTTTTTCAATTGGATCTTCCACGTAAAATACTTGTTGTGCTTGAGAAGCTAATATAAAAGGTTCACTATGTTGCCTTGACATAGAAAAATTGACCAAAGTGAAGCCATTGTCATCACGCTTTTGTGCCCTTCCTTGCGACACCCAATCACACTCAAACACCACAATCCTCTCCCCCTCAATAGGATATTCTAATTCAATAATATCCTTTAGCACCCCATAATAAGTCACATCACCAATGACATGATTACTATCATTTCTGCTGGAAAAACTACTTGTTTGCGCATTAACAACTACACCACTATTTTGTGTTCTTCTGCGAATCTCAAAACTTTTCACATGAAATCTGAAGCCATTAATAATAAATCCTCTATATCGTTTGCCAACTGGATTGGGGCCTCGTGCTAATGCCCTAAGTTTTCCTGACAATTGAGTTCCATTAAGATGCATTTCTTCAACCTGTTAATTGATACAATAAATATATCAGATAAAAAAAGAAAAGTAACACTAACTAAATGAAAATAAGTAAATAAACTCTTTAGTAATGCAGGAAAATAAATATTCAGTCATGTACTAGCTTACATTATTCTTAAACCACTTGGAAAATGTCTCGCTGTGAATGCGTTCAATATCCCTTTTGCGAAAACGTGGATTCTGGGTTTTAACAATGTTTTGGTGTTGTCTACAAGTGATTTATATTAGTAATCAGAATGATATACTATAGTATCAAATGTAAAGTAAAACTACATTAATATAATTCTTACTCAAGAAAGGATTCAATTGAACTACAATTGAACAACACGTATTGATGTGCCTTGGTAAGGGTGTCTTTGTCTATTACTATACTTTTTTGTCTCCCAATAGGTCGCCCGAAATTAGAGAATATAGGAAATTCAACCATGACATCACCACCATTATCATCATTTCTTTTAACCTTATTGAACTTAGTTTCCACGTCTTCTAAGTATCTTGAACAAAAATTCACACTTTCCTCCATTAAATAAGCTTCTGCAATTGAACCCTCAGGACGACTTCGATTTCGTACATATGATTTCAATGTTGACAAATACCTAGCATTTAAAAAAAATAAAAATAATTATATAATTCTATGATTCTTAAATAAAAATAATGTTGAAAAACGTAATATTACCTCTCAATAGGATACATCCACCGATAATGAACTGGTCCAACAATACGTGCTTCATATGCCAGATGAATGGGGAGATGAATCATGATATCAAAAAATGATGGAGGAAAAATCTTTTCCAAATCACAAAGCACTACGACAATCTCTTTTTCCAAACGTATGAGTTCTCGAACATTGAGAACTTTAGAGCAGATCTCTCTAAAGAAAGTGCACAAATTAATCAGAGGTGTTCTAACATACTTTGGCAAAATTCTCCGTAAAGCAATTGGAATTAGTTGTTGCATCAAGATATGATTGTCATAACTTTTGAGACCTGAAATTTTAGGTGGTTTAATTTGCACATGCCTCGATATGTTAGATGCATAGCCGTCAGGAACTTTCACATTCCGTAGAACCTCAAGAAATAGACCTTTCTCTTTTTTGCTCATTGAAAAACATGCAGGAGGTAAATATCTTTTCCCGAGTCGAGAATAATAGGATGAAGACCATGCCTTATGCCCATATCTTTCAAATCAAGACGAGAATTTACATGATCCTTTGTTTTTCCATCTAAATTCAATATTGTTCCAAGTACACTATCACAAACATTTTTCTCAATGTGCATCACATCAAATTTATGGCACAATAGATTATCTTTCCAGTATGGCAATTCAAAAAATATACTCATCTTCTTCCAGTTATGAGGCAAAGCTGGATTATCATTTACTGCTTTTCCAAATCTTACATTAAAGCCAGATAGTTCCTCTAGTACCATATATCCTGTCAATGGTTTGGGGCATTTGCGATATTCAACATCTCCATCAAAAGATTTATTATCCTTTCTATAAGGATGTGAATCACTTAAAAACCTACGATGACCCATATAACACTCTTTATGGCTATTGTACAAATACTTGAAACATGTGTCTTTATGACATGATGGACAAGCTAGTTGTCCCTTTGTGCTCCAACCAGATAAATTAGCATATGCAGGAAAATCATTAATGGTCCACAATAAAGCTGCACGCATTGAAACATTCTGCTTTTTTGATGCATCATATGTGTCAACCCCATGCCACAATTCTATCAATTCCTCTATTAAAGGCTGCAAGTATACATCTATATTGTTTCCAGGAGGTGATGGACCAGGAATGAGCAAGGTCATAAAGAAAAAAGGTTCTTTCATGCACATCCATGGAGGAATATTATATGGGGTTAGTATGACTGGCCACGTGCTATGAGCAACATTCATAGTCCTGAAGGGACTAAACCCATCAGCTGCTAGACCAAGTCTTACATTTCTGGAGTCATTTGCAAAATCATGAAATTTCCGATCAAAATCATGCCAAAGAGGAGAATCACTAGGATGTCGCATGCAACCATCTTTCGTCCGATTTTCTTGGTGCCATCTCATGAATGGTGAAGTTTTGGATGACATGTAGAGTCGTTGAAGCCTAGGTTTTAGTGGAAAGTATCTTAACACTTTTGTTGGAATTTTTTTAAACTTAGCTGGTGATTCTTCCTCATCAATTTCACTCTTTTCATCTTGAACATATCTTGATGTTTTGCAAATATGACAAAATGTATCATTCTTATGATCTTTCCAATACAACATACAATCATTAGGACATGCATGAATTTTGACGCAAGTGAGTTCCAAAGCTCCAATTATTTTTTGCGCCTCATAGTAAGAAGCAGGCAATAACTTTGTTGCATCAGGAAATGCCTCTTTCAATAACTCAAGAAGCATTGTAAATGATTTGTTAGACCATTTACCAGTACACTTCAAGTGAAGAAGTCTAATGAGAAATGAAAGTTTTGAAAACTTCGTATATCCGGGGTATAGCTCATTTTTAGCATCATCTAATAACTTAAAGAAATCATTAGCTTGTTCATTTGGTTCTTCTCCTATATTAATATGATCATTTTCAACCCCAAAAGCATCATGCACCAACCCATTCATGTCATCTAGCATGTCAAAATCATCATTATGATGGGAATTAGCTTCATTAGATGAGATATCTTCACCATGTGCAATCCAATTTGTGTAACCTTTCATATATCCATCCACTATCAAATGTTCTTTAGCAACCTCTCTATTTACCCATTTAACATTCTTGCAATATTTGCACGGGCAGATAATTTTTCCATTGAAACAAACCTTAGCAAAAGCAAGATCAAGAAATTGATTTACCCCTCTTTCATACTCTACTGTTGATCTTGACTTATGCATCCAACTCTTATCCATAATAAACCTGTCAAATCAAACATGTAACTATTATTAATTTTGGGAAAATAAAATTCACAATAATAATAATAATAATACTACTAATCCAACTTACTGTTGCAGGAGTCTTCTATCATATAGATATGGAAATGTTGTCAATGCAAAAGGCAAAGACAACAATTGATATAAGCTAATCCACAGTTTCTAACCCCTGATTGGTGTTTAAAAATCATAAAAAAGGCTATGAGCCCACACTCACATGCATTTCTTAACCACTCCCAGCAACTCTAACTCAATTTTTAGTTACTTCTCAAATTCAGTATAAAAAATAATATTACAGAACTATTAAAATATAATACTCATCCAAAAAGCCAAATCTTTTTAGTAGGTAAACAAAATGCATTTTCATTCACAGACCATGCGAAATTGAATATAAACATGCAAAAACAGCCCACAAACAGAGATGAATCTCCTTGATCAAGAAGAGATTAAACTTGCCAAAGAAAAAAATGGCTACATGAGAATCAATATTTTGCAGACAAAAGAAAAATTATAATGGCAGATGTTACAACTAAAAACAGACAAGGGAAAAGGGTTGGGGATGTATAGGGGAGATACAAAAAAGCAGATACAATAAAGAACCCATGAGTGCCATGATCACAATTAAGACTTTCGACATAGGTACCAGTTGAGAACTAATGCACTGCAGCACTAGTAGAACTTTGTTATTTTTTAGGGATAACTAGCATCTAAAATTTACAAAGTAAACCCACAAAGTCACAAAATTGTATTGAGAGACAAAAACATAACATCTTTAATCTTCTAAAAAGGATTAGGAAAACAATGAGTTATCAGAATAATAGTAATTAAGCAATCAAACAATATACACGAGGAACGAGCAACGACAAGTACCCATCGAGCAACAGATATAACTATACAATAAATCCCTAGCAGTCATCTGCTCATCTCTGTTAACTTTTTTGTCTTTGAATTTGCCCGCAAGAAAAAGAAAGAAAAAAAGAGAACGACAATGGTGAGTCAAAGACAAAAATTGGCCAGGAAACGGTATAAAGAAGCAAACTCGGAGCTTTTCCAATGTCGGAGCGACGGCGCCGAAAGACCCAAACAAGAAGAAAAAAAAAACAACAGCAAATTCAAGCGCAAGAAATCAGAGCCCAATGATCCAAACAAGCCCAAGAAATCATCATAACTATACAATAAATCCCAAATATTTTAGATGGGGAGAAATTGCACTCATACTAGAAAGATTATGTAATAAATAATCAATTCAAATAACTAAATCTAAATTAAAAAATGCCAAATTGCACACGATATCCTCAGAATAAATAAGAAAAATAAGGGGGAATCTTGATAAATTAGAGTTAATGAAATTGGAATTGAGGAAATAAACAGAAAAATAGAAGAAGAAAAAAAGTAGGGTTTATAATTAGAGGACATACTTACAATTTCTTGTCTTGTTCAGTTGTTCTATGGAGACGAGGTCTTCTCAGAGAAACGAAACCCCAGGATAGTTCTGAAAGATTTTGGAAAATATCAGAGAGAAAGATATTGGGAAAAAAAGTGGCGCTCACAATTGGCGCTAATTAGATATTAATCATATAAAAATTCAGATTTTTTTTCTCTAAAAACATAAAAATTAAGATTTTTTAATATATAATATATTTAATAAGTGTCCCGTTATTTAGAGATATTGAACACAATTAATAAGTGTCCCAATAAAATATAATCGGGACACATATTAAAAAGTGTCCCAAATAAAGTGTCCTAATAAGTACCTTTTGTTGTAGTATATCAGACATCACGAGTATCCTTCGTATGAAAGTTGCAACAAGAAGGATATCCAAATAAAACTTTACTATTTTGCTTTTTGTACAAATTTATAGTGTTAACTACTATCATATAATTAATTGACACCATAAACGTCACGCATGCAGGCTGCAGTTGGCGATGATATGAGTCTTGACATAATGAGCATTGTGATGATACATTTTTGCCGTATATACATTATACATACGAGTTCCGTTATTCTCTTATATGGACAAGCAATTCACCATAAATACGAGGATATATTATTATAACTATCCCAAAAGTTTAGTCTAATATTAAAAAATAAAAGATTAGTTATCTTAAAAATTACAAATATCTTTTTATGATATTACAAACACTCATTTGAGATTTGTAGCGCAATTTGTAAAACAAAAATAAATACCAAAAAATTATTTATAATTATGAAAGCTAACTCGCTATGTTTTTAATTAAATTGAACAAACTCAATATTATTTTTTGATAAGACATAATTACAAACAATTTAGTTACCTTTCAAAATTATAAATATCTTTTTAAGATATTACTAATATTCCTTTGTGAATATATATTTATAAAATAGAAATAAATATCGGGCTATTAATTTTAAAAGATAATTGGGTATTTTTATTATTACTAGATTGGTCAAACTCAATAGTATTTTTTAAGGGACAATTACAAAAAAAGAAGATGTTTGAATTAATTATGAAAACCTATAAAAGTTTCAAATTTACAGAAATCTTTTGAAGCCTGATTTCGTCTTACATTTTGCTCCAACCATTATATTAGTTGACCTAACAGAACTTGTCAACGTCATCAAATATTTTTCAGTTACATCCCGTATTTTTTTTCTAAATATTACTAATAGCCCAAAGTTTTATCTGGTTATTTGTAATATCTACAAAAGTTGAGGGGCATAATAAATTTAAAATATTTGACGACGTCATGAAATGATTTTCAGTTACATCTCTCAATTTTTTAAAATATTACAAATAACTCAATTTAAAAATTGATTATTTGTAATATCCACAAAAAAATGAGAGTGTAATTGTAAAATATTTGGCGACGTTAAAAAATTTCGTCAGACCAGCTAACGGTTGGGATGATAAAAATGTAAGACGAAACCAAACTTGCAGCTTGGTGTTTGAACAATATAAACCACATGCAAACCCCTTGGTTTTTGCTCTGCTTTCTCATTTTATCACAATTCATTCCATAGTATACAAACTATTTAATGACGCGGACAAAGGGAACCAGAAGAAATTATATTATTCATCCAGAAATTTTGAGGTTGGTCAACATTTTTCTACTCTTTTTCCGTTCCAGCCATGTTTTTGTTCCTTCATTTTCTCAAAAAATATCACAACCCTCATTAATTCCCTGGATTCACATTCCACCTCCCAAATACCCTGTTTCATCCAGGCTCTCTGATGATTAATCCCATTTCCAGGATTAATAATTAATCCAAACAATCCCATCACCATGTCAGGCTTCGCCAAGGTTGTCCTATCCTTCTTCAACTTCATAATCCTAATTTTCGGGCTCTCCCACATCATCATGGCCCAATTCATGAACGATATGCCCACCTTAAACCCTTGTCTGCGCGAAAACGCCTCGTCCCTACTGTGGACGGGCGTTTTCAGCCTAGTCCTCGCCGTGATCGGGATCATGGGCACGTGCTTTAGACAAAAAGCGCTGCAATCCATTTACCTGTGGGTGATCCTGATCACGACGATCGCGACAATTATTTTCTGCATATTTATTTCCGCGATGATGCCGCGACGGACGTCGAACGACACGTACTACATAACGGCGCAGAGGGGCGTTTGGCTGAGGGAATATAGGCCGACGCTGCAGAAAGTTGTGGTGAATGAGAAGGATTGGTTTGCGGTCAAGACTTGTTTTAGGCAGATCAAGACTTGTACGACTATGAGGAACCAAACGGAGACCCAGAAAGTTGTTTTCATTGATGTACGTATATATGTTTTCTCTTGTCTTCCTTGTCTTTTCTTTGCCCGCGGGGAAATTAATTTTGTTATAGGGATGATTACTAAAAAGGTACCCATAAGGTTTGATTTGATTACAAAAAAAAAAAAAAAAAAAAAAAACGATCAGCTAATTTTCAAAATTACAAAACGTACCATTGAGGTTTGATTCAATATTAAAATTAAGACGTGAAATCATTGTTCTAAAAGCGTTAGGCGCTTGTCAGGCGGTAGACTGAGGCCTAACGCTTAGCGGAGCATGTGCAGGGTTAGGCGAGGCCTAATCGGAAGAATAACGTAGGCGGATAAGATAGGCCTAGCGCGCCTAAGCGAGACTAATCGGGGCTAGACATTAATTTTTAGAACAATGCGTAAAATACAAATTTTTACAATTAAGGATTAAATGTTTGACAGAAAAAAAATTTAGGGGTATTTTTTATAATTTTGAAAGTTACCTGTATTTTTTAATTAGGTTAAACCTCAAGGATACTTTTTGTAATTAACCCCTTTATTTTGGGTAAAAATGTAATTTTAGTCTTGTATAGTTGTATCTATTTTGTTGTGCAAAAATAGTCCTGCATAAATTCCGACTCAGTAGAGAGTCCCCTAATTCTCAAAAAAATCTTGATTTTTGTCTTTTGTTTCGCCTAAAATTGGAATATTCGTCGCAAAATATGCACGTGTCCATATTGTCGCAAAATATATGTTGACATGTTGATTGAGACCAAAATTCAGGAGAGAGAAATTGATTTAGAGGATGTCCATATAAGCAAAATTGATTTTCAACTAAACTGGTTTGCCAGTAATGTGAATTTTTCCAATAAAATTTTGTAATTTCCGACGAGACTGAAATCAGGAGTTTATTAAAAAATTACATGACATTTTACAAATGGAACGTAGCTAACCAGTAATCCCTATACCCATCGAGGGTACAATTTTTTAAGCTCAAAACAAATGACAAGTATTCATAATTTTGAAAATAGCCGATCTATTTTTTGTAATTATGCTAAACCTCAGGGTAGTATTTGTAATTAACCCTAACTTATTGACCAATTAATTTGTACATACATATACATTGGATGCAGCTTGGTTGCTGCAGTCCTCCGAACCGGTGCGGACTGGTGCCAGATATCAATGGGCGTTGGGTGGTGCCCGAAACAGGACTGACCTCGGACGACGAAGAGTGCAAAATGTGGGTTAGGGTCGGACAAGAATGCTTCGAATGTGATTCGTGCAAGGCTGGTTACATAGCCAATTACCAGGATCAATGGGACAAAAACTTCGGTTCCATGATTTGGCGTATCGTGGTGCTCGTGTCCGCGTCGGCCGTCGCCTATTACACTTTCTTCGACGATCATGGTGGAGGAGATCTTGATCCCAAGCATGGCAAGCTGTCAATCATATTTGATCCATCTATGTGGGTTTAATTTGATTTTTGGGATAATTGCAGAAACACCCCTGAGGTTTGAGATAATTACAGAAAAACCTAGAGATATTTGAAAATTACAAAAAAATCCGTCGAGTTTGATTCTGTCTTAAATTTAAGGTGGTAACTGTAATATTTTTATAAGTACCAGGTTTTTTTAAAATATTTTTCTAATGAAGGGGAAAATGCAAAACAGATGAAACCTCAAGGATTTTTTTGTAATTTTAAAAATTTATGGGTTTTCTTGTAATTAGCCGAAACCTTAGGGAGTTTTTTGTAATTATCCCCTTTTTTGTGTTGGTGGATGAATGTGGTGGATCTCATCATGATGCACTTAAGTTCAGATTGATTTCTGGTTACTTCTGTTGAAGAAATATACAATTCATGTTAGATATTTCCTTTTTTTTTTTTTTTTTTCTTTCTTTCTTTCTTTTTTTTGGAAAAGAATATAATTAGTACCTGTCCAAAGGCATGCAATTGGATTGTTTCAATAGGAAATGAAGTATTAATTGGTCTAAGGTCTTTACTTAACTGAGAATTACATGCATTATTAGTTAATCAATGACAAATGCAAATCTTTGTTTAACTTTGTTAGGCTTGACCTAATATCAGAAATTGCTCTTGCAAATAATACAAGAACTTAGCTGTGGGAATGCTTAATTAGATGTCAAAATATTTATAAAATTTTCGCTAAATTTTTGTTTGGGCCCAACATTCGGTTGGCTTGTGAAATTTTCCAAAAATATTAAATAAATTATTTACTTGTTCTCGTACTTCTAATTAATCATCAATCACATTCAATTATATTTTAATATAAAAAAAATCACATTAACTATCATAATTACACGATCATATCACAAATACAATATTCAATTTTTCTTATTTTTCGAATCTTCAATCACATATAATCACCATTTTACTTAATTAAACAAAATATTGCATCAACTATCATCATCACATATTTATCTTATATATATCGAAATTACACTAGCAAAATTCAATTTTATTTTTCGAAATAATTTTGTTATATTATTCTCTCCAAAAATAGAAAGGAGCAAACAAATAGTAAAATAAACACTCCCTATATAATTTATAATGTTGATGGCCCTGCCTGCTATAACTATGTTACACGTACCTTTTTTAAGTGTTTTACACCCTTAATCACTTAGATTTAATTATATAATTTAAGTAAAAGAATTAATTAACTGGCTAGTGGAATTGAATCTAATCAAACTCATAAAAGGTGCCTAATCAAACTCATAAAAGGTGCCGGATTGAGATCTCCAGATCCAAAACCATATTTTATTTTTGTTTCATTATGTTGGATGATTGACACGCGTGTATGGTGATAAACTAATTATACATGTGTTCAAGAACGGAGCCAGGAATAAAAACGGGGTGGGCCGATACACGAAAATGGGATGGGCCAAAACACGAAAACATATAACTATAATTAATTTTTTTTTCAGAAAAAAATTTTCTAGTGTAATTTTTTTTAAAAAAAAATGGAGGGGGGTTGGCCGACCCTTCCCTCCGCCATGTATTAATAATCCAATACAATAAAACATGATGTGGAATAAGATTTTGGAACAGAAGATCAAAAGGGTGCCCGTTTCTCATTTTATATTCTCCTCTTAATTGGAATAAGATTTCCACGTCGAAAATCATCGGACTTTTGTATATACTCATGTCTCCCTTATATATTAATCTTTCTTCATATTATCATATATGTGAAAAACTAATTTAAAAATGAAAAAGGAACATGGTGACGCAGCAGTTTTTGTCTGTTTAAAATCTAAATATTAAAATCTATAATTTATTTTAAAAATAAAAAAGAATCGAAAAAAATCTATAATTATTTTAAAATCTATATATTAAAGATTATAATTTATTTTAAATATGAAAATTAAAAATAAATAAACTTTTTTAAACATTTGCCATTATCTAAAATATGAAAATTTATTTAAAAGCCTCAAAAATTGTTCTTGAAAAGTGGATTAAAAATGAAAATTGTTATGTGAAAAAAAATCAAATTTTTATAAAATACAAAAAGTGAGTAGAAAGGAAAAATAAAGAGATTGGGTCCCATCTACTTTTGAATTTAAAATTTAGCAGTTTTTGAGTAGAGGCCATGTTTGTAATTTGTTTAATTAGATTGTTTTACTTAAGGAATAGCATAAGAATTAGATCACCGTCTAACTTTAAACTTTTGTGTCGCCGTACGCTGATGCAGCATGCTCGTGATACACATTGTGGCCCAATTTTTTCTTTCATAATCTTCTACACCTTTCTTTCCTTTTTGTCTTTGTTAATGACTTGTCACTTTACTTTTGCTATTTGCTTTTTAACATATCCAACTAGAAGGACATTAATATCATCATAATCTATTATTATATATATGATTTTGAATGTTTATATTGAAATAATATGCTTTTGAATTACAATATTAACATTAATGTATAATCTTGTTCATTAATACATTGTCCATCTCATTGACTCTTTTTTTTTTCTTCTCAAAACTCTTGCCGATTTTGTTCTTTCATCTTCTTGATCATTTTTTCCCCTAATCCTCTTATGGATGGGAGAAGTAATTTTAATTGCTTTTAATCTAAATAAATTTGCCCCAATAGAAAGCTTTTTTTTTTTTTTTTCAGTTAATAAGTTTGTCCCATATGTGGGATTATGTTTAGAAGATCAGATGGACTATTACCCATCGATACGTGATAGAAGCGAGATCATCTTTGGTACTTGTTTTGTCCAGTGCTTCCGTTGCGAAGTTCTGATTCGAAGGATTAATTAGATCTATTTAGGTTTTGTCTCATATATAGGGCTTGTAGCTGTTTTTCACTAGTTGTAATAATCAGTTATAAATTTCTTCGACGATGAAATGAAATTCATTTTAATTCAATTTTGATTCAACTTGAAAAAGAGAGTCTGTCTCTCTCTAAAAACTCTCCCAAACCTAAAAACTAAAAACCCACCATCTGTCGCGCTCTCTCTCCCTCTCCATCTAAAACCTTCCCCTCCCCATCAATCTTCTTGCTAGCCATAGTTTGGACGACCAGCGACTCTTTGTTGTTGGTCACTCCAATTCTAGCCATGAGATATCCTTTTATTATAGATCTGATTGGTCTTTACTCTTTAATATGTGTGTTCAGATCCGGGATTAGGGAGAATCTCATGGAAGCGGGCAGCGGCAGTCCAGCCATGACTCAAGGCGGAGGCGGTGGTGAGTGTCGATGGCGGCAGATCGAGAGGGGGAGAGGTTTTTTCTTTTCTTGCTCGAGTTATATTTCTAGGTAGTTTGGTGCTTTTGTGTGTTAGTGGTGGTTGTGGTTTTGGAGGTGGTTTTGGTAGGTGGTGTTGGTGTTCTCTTTACTTTCCCCGTCATGTGGTTTTTTCGTCCCAATAATTGGCTTGTTTTGTCCCATTTGTGGAAGTTGCTCAGAAGACTCAGATGTACCTTTAAACCGATACTATGTGACAAAAACGAGATCAAATCCTTTGGTGCGTGTTTTGTCCAGCGCCTTTGTGCGAAGTTTTGAATCTATGGATTAATTAGATCTGTTAGGTTTGAAGCTTGTTTTAGATTTGTATAGATCTATGATGCGCAGAGGCCTGAATTGTTTTACGTTTGATGTTGTCTTTCAATTGTAATATTCTTCTGTTTGTTTAATGGATGATTTTCATTCTGCCTCAAAAAAAAATTCATTTTGATTCAAAAAAAAGTAAAGTTTTTTGGAAGGGGAGAAAATACTTTTAGAAAAAAATAATAATTGAATCTTAAATTTTTGTGGCATCAGGAAAAAACTAATTAAATGAAGGTTATTGTAAAATCAACGAATTTAGATATTACAAATTCATACATGCATTGTCACTATTTCTATTTGTTTTCTAGCTAGTAGTAATAAATACTAAGCATGTACAATATTGCCAGGAACATGTCATGCTACTGAAATTTTGTTTTCTTTTTTCTTTTTCTGTATAGTTGATCAGTTACATTTCTATATCATATAGTTAATGGTCTGATACATATTTCCTGTCGTCTACGGCGCATCCATTCCTCTTTTCCTTTTTTCTTTTGGAATTTTCTTCTTGGAGTATGGTAGGTTTTTGTTGGTTTTGACAAAGAATTTATTGCTATTTAACCTCTAGCATTCTCAACTTTATATTTTATAACCGCGTATTTGCACTATAATCACCATTATTCATAATATTGCCAAAATGTCACGTTGAACATTTATTATTACAAAAAAAATTGTGCACTTAAAGATGGATGGTACATATAAATTGTTCACATATATATGCACCAATTAAAATAATAAACGACACAAAATTTCTGATTCAAAATTTATTGACTAAAATTTCAAACATCATTTTTACAGCATTTTTCAAGATATGGTTGGACTAAAATTTCACAAACATCATTTTTACAGTCTATGCAATTCACATTTTTCAAGATATGCATTACTTGATTTGTTCGTCTACGTTTCAAGATTAAGAAGTTTTGGGTTTCAATCACATCAAAATAAGTGGTCGGTACTTACGTAATAATTTATTTATAATAGTAATTGATACCGGGAATTTGATGACGAGTACTTTAGAATAATATAAAGGGTTAATTTAAAAAGGGTTAGTTTTTCTAATAGTAAATTGAAACCGGAATTTTGATGACGAGTATTTGATGGTGCAATTTTATAATCTCAATACCATGGTTGCATAAATCGCTAAGTGCTATTCGGGCGGAGACCCAACACTATTTTTCTATTTTTTTTATTTTTTTATCGAATTTTGGTCGATTTTTGCATCCTAGTCCGATTTTGGCCGCCTAGGCCGATTTTTGGCCAAATTGTTTTTTGCATCGATTTTGGCAACCTGCGTCGCCCCTAGGCCGATTTTTACAACACTTCTAAATACAAACTCTCAAGAGTACTTGTAATTTTGAAAGATAATGGGAGCATTTTATACTTAGGCTAAACCTGATGATAGTTTTTATAATTACTCCTATTATAAAATAATAAATGATGTGTATTCAAAAGTTTATAACTTCTAAGGAAAAAAATTTATATGATTGGTCATGGCTAAAGTTGCAAAAATCGCTATGAGTTAGTCGGACGACAACCTCGTTCACACCTATGAACTATACTTTGTTTTTACTTATTTGAAAAATTTGTCAAATTCTTGGCTGATTTTTGGCCGCATAGACATGCACCTAGGCCGATTTTTGGCTGAAATATTTTTTTTTACCAATTTGGACAAAATCGGTTAATTTGATCATGGGCGCCTAGTGGTTAGGTGGCTGCCTATGCTGATTTTTAATTTTTTTTTACAAACATTGTGGCTTGTGTGAATAAGAGTTAAGAAGTGTTCAAACACTCTAAGAAGTAATTATTAGTTTTTACGTGAAAAATATAACTTCACGTATAAGCATAGAAAAATCACTTTTTTCAAACTCTCTTTTTGTTAGAGAGAGAACTGTAAGCAATTATCATAGTGAAAACCCATCCTAAAAATATTGGATTAAGAAGAGCATATGTAATTATGATTGACAACAGCCAAAATCATGATTAATTTCTAATTTAGATAAGAAACATACATAGGTAATATTATAACTAAATGATGGAAGATCAGAAAGTGTAGCTTCTGGTTTTAGGCGAATCAGCGATTTTGAGAGTGTCGTGGATTAGCTTTCGCGCTTTTCGGCTCCTGATTTCGATTCTCATGCTTTCGCTCTTGTCAATCTTGTCGTAAGGCTTTTTTAATTTGATGGATTTGAGCTTCGATTTCAAGCTGGTCATCAACCTTTCCAGTCCCAACATCACCATCTCTGATTTAATTTCTCTTCGACCAATTTAATTTTACCTGCCAACAAAAATTATATATAGCTCTGCTTAAACTCTATACATGGAGTATTAACTCCAATAAATTAAGTGACAAGAGAAAATGGAAACTTACCTTCAAGAATTGAGTTATGGAATTTTTGTGCAAGTTGAGAGAGAGAGAGAGAGAGAGAGAGAGAGAGAGAGAGAGAGAGAGAGAGTTTGTTTGGAGACTGCAAAGTGAGTGATGTTTAATGCATTATTATAAGAAGGGATAATTACAAAAATACCCATAAGATTTGGGATAATTGCGAAAAAACTCAGAAGAGTTTCAAAATTACAAAAATCTCTCTGAAGTTTGATTCTGTTTTAAATTAAGGAGGAACCCCTAAGGTTGGCCTAACGGCCTTGTGGTTGCAGTTGTACCTCAAGGTCATAGGTTCAAACATTGACTAACGCGGAGTGAGTGATTGGGGTTTGTTCCTCCTCCCCTAGAGATTATAACCATCCATGGGAAGGACAGATGTCCCATAGTCCGAAGAAAGTATGGGTATGTCTTTCTAGTGTGGGGATCTCAAACGACAAAAAAATTAAAGGTGTAATTGTAATATTCGACAAAAAAAAGAACTTCGAAAATAGTTATTGTAATATTCTGACAAGTGTAAAGAGGGTATTATTGTAATATTCTGACAAGTGTAAAGAGGGTATCTGAAAATATTTTTGCTAATGAAGGACAAAGTGATATATAATCAAACCTCAAGGAAGTTAATTTTTGTAACTTTCAGAAATCTTTGTGTTTTTTTGTTATTAGCTTAAACTTCAGAGGCAGATTTTGTAATTATAAATAGGAATTTGGGAATAATTTTTATTTAGGTTTTGTAATTTTATCACCAGGGCCAGGGGACTGAAGTCACTGAACATTAAGGGCCAAAAGAAAAAAAGTAGAGATATATATTATATCCCTATATATACATATCTTTTTTTAAATTGATGTACATGGTCAAATCCAATTAGAATATTCCTGGTAATTATTCTTGTGCAAAAACTGGTAAATGATTTGTTTTGGTTTCATTTTTAAAGTACGAATGAATAATAGCAATCATTAAATCAAATTTCTTACATTATTCGTAACTGGTCAATGACTTGGGAGTTCAATTTCATGGTTTGAGTTTGGTCCAATATTTCTGTTTTTGTAATAAAAAAATTCCATTAAAATCTCAAAAAGATTTGAGTAAGTATAAATTAATCAGATAACATGTGTATAAGAACCTATTCATCATAGTCTGGAATATGTCATTCTTTCATTTAATGTTCAATATTCTTTTGTTTTTAAAATATTCATAAAAGATTTTTTCAATAAATACAAAGCAATCTTAAAAGTCAAACTTCAAAACAATACATATGTATGTTTATAACATTATTTAAGTCCATCAAAAAAAAAACATTATTTAAGGGTTGTGTTGTACCATTTCACATGGTACATTAAAATTGACAAAACTCAAAAGGGGATACTAAATTTTGGGGATTTTAGGTTGGTGTTGCTCATCTCAATTTCCCACGTTTCTTCCTCACATTCAACGCCATATTTTGAAATTTTAAGAATATACGTACGATATATATATAAAATTATTTATTTTTATATTATTAAAAATATTGATGTACTAAGTACAATTAATATTTTAAAAATAAAAAACTAAAATATCATAAATACTCAGATTTATAATGTGATAATTTTCATAGACACGCATAAAATGTACTAAAAATATCAGCAATAGAATAAATTACATCTATTTCCATATTTGAATTTATTAGAATTTAAACAAATGTGGTTTTATTTCTTTCAATTTGCGATGTCTAGACTGATTTTTTCATACTATATATTCATGGAGTATCAGATAAAGCATCGTATACGTATCCAATACGATCATCCTCACAGAACTGTTCATGTTTCCTAGCTAGAACTCTTATTATAGAATTTCAAAATTTCAGTCTTTATCATTTGAACTTAATTTCATTAACCTTATTATCATATCCAAATTTCTGTAGTATCTAACTAAAAACCTAATGAATTGATGCTTAAGCCCATTCAAATATCATTGACTTTGCCTATCACTTTCACTTTTTAAAAGAGGGAATCTAAGCTTATATTTGATAGTGCAAATTGACAAGGAATCAAGCTACAAATGGGCCATGCAATTTTGAGAAAGCAATTGGGCCTTTCTTTTAAGTTCATTATCTATCTTTTATGCGACCTAATAATGACTTTATGCATCCGTTGGTGGATTTACAATATATATTATATGACAAAAACTTCTGTCAGAAATCCATTAGACGGATCTCAAATTAACCCGCAAACAATAGACCGTAGCATTTTTATAATTCTAAAGAGTGGTGGTATTTTTGTGATTTTGAGCGCGGTAGAATTTTTGTAATATTCTGAGGGTGGTATCATAATATAACTAGACCGGTGTTATTTTTGTTAGGGGTGATCATAAATTTTAAATAACCGCCCGCACCGCCCCGCACCGCACCGTTATTATTGATTTATCACAAAAACCGCGATTATAAATATTATGAAAAAACCGCACCGCTAAGGCGGTGCGATTTGCGGTTTTGACACAATAAAACCGCCACAAACCGACCGACCGCCATACAATATATATTATAGGATAAGGGTAATTATGTAATTAACTAAACACAGTGAACTCAGCCCTAAACTAAACCTATTCTCCTTCACGAGATTTTAGTCCTCTTTATTTTGCCTTTCTCATGTTTCCTCTGTACAAATCCTTTTTTTTTTTTTGAGCAACTCTGTACAAATCTTGAATTAGTTAATCCCTCACAATTTGCTCAAGTCTCAACAACAATCCACAAGCCCAGAAGTCCACATTTCCATTTCTCTTCACCATTAATTGGTCCATTTTACCAAGTAGTAGAATCAAGAACGAAAGGCTTGTAATTTCTTAATGTGATTTACAAGTGAGTTTTCTTTTTCTTTTATTTTATTTTAAAGTTTAGGATAACAAAATAAAAAACAATATTTTTAATTATATGTGTTTTTTATATTTCTGATTGTCTAATATTTATTATATTTTCTGTTAAGTTTTTTTTATCTTGGGTAATTATTTTCTAAATTTTCTTCAAGAAAGATGGTGGACTATTTGCTCACTGGAAATAAGGTAATTCTTTTAATTTTCTGATTGTTTGCCGACATTTAATGTCTCTTATTTCTTTTCATTTTGGATTTGCTTGAGTTGGCCTAATTAATCTCAATATTTAAGTAAGTTACATTCACTAACTCATTTCTGGAAATATGATGAGTAGCTTGTTTCATTAAAATGTACATTAACTTGTTTCATTAAAATGTATATTACTTACAGTAGAACTCATATGTATCATATGTAATCCTGTAAATTAAAATGTACATAGATTAAAACCGCATAACCGACCGCAACCACCGTAACCGCTATAAACCGCACTTTCGGTTTTACATAATAAAACCGCAATTTGAATTCAATTTTTGAAAAAACCGCATATGGCAATTCGGTTTTGCAATTAGTAAAAAAACCGCAAAACCGCACCGCGAGCACCCCTAATTTTTGTAATATTAAACAGTGATGTAGTACTGTTAAATGTATTAGCTTTTTCTAAAAAAATTATTAGTACTACCGCTGAAAAGTATTAGTATTTCCCTTGAACATTATTTTCAATAATTCTCATGAAAAATATTGATTTTTTCATCAAGGGTATTAGAATTCTTACTAAAACATATTAGTATTCCTCCTGAAAAGTACTACTTTTCTCATAAAAAGTATTAGTAGTTCCCCATAAAAGTATCAGTTCTTCCCCACAAAAGTATTAGTAACCCTCCTAAAATATATTAGCAGCGGTCAGCGGATGTGGTATTAGCGGTTGTGCGGTTGTTGGTGGGCTGACGGGGGATCCGTCTAACGGATTAGATCTGTTAGACCGTCTAACAGGATACTAACCCATATTATATATATCGTGCGTTTTCGATAAAAGAAAAAAACATGATAATACATCACATTTCTCTTTTTTTAAATAGAATTAAATTTTCTACTTTAATGTACAATAATGCAGAATGCTAATATTTTGGGGATGGGTGGTTGCTTGTATAGTTGTATGCATGGCTCTCCTCTCTTCAAGAAAAAAACATAAAAATAAAAATAAAAATAATTTTCTTCCACTAATTTCTAGTCCTCCATTATTTAAGTGACAATTACTTGCATGAAATTGAAAGATCATCATAACTTTTATTTGAGGAGCCCCTTTACACTTCCAATATAATAGTGGCAACTGGCAAGGATTTTTTTAAGGGGAAAAAAGCATATACTAACTCATTCAAAATATTAATTTCCCAATTGTTATTTAATTGTTATTTTTTTTAAAATCAGGAAGCAGCAATTTCGGGTTTTTTTTACATTTAGAATAATGCCAAAAATTAATCATCTTATTTACAAGAAAATTCCATCTTAAATATATCATTTTTATTTCCAATAACTTCGCCAATATATACAATTACATATTCTATGTATTGGATGAATGACACATATATATAATGATATCGCAATTATATACATATTATTCATCAAATACATATAATAGAGTGTGAAATAAAAAAGGTGGAATATAATATCCCATCCCTTAAAAGATTGGACCTGATATAGTGATATTCATCAAATAAAATTTGAATAGCTCAAAAGGGGACGTTGGGCACTGGCTCGGAAATGGATGATATATACCCCCTAAACGTTAATGGGCCTGTCGATTGGTTTCTTTTAAATATGTCAGTAAACTGAAGAGTGCTTGAACTTTGGGCCCAAATCAACATAATGATCCGTTGAGTAGATTTTCATATTTTTGGGCCGCCGAAAGGCTAATTGCATAATGTGCACTAAATGAACGATCAACACTTAACACCACCTGCACGTGGTGCTTTGTTTAAATGTAAGTGATTTCATTCAACTCTCATTTACCTTTCATAATTTGCAATTGATTAATTTGATTGAACTCAAATTGAGTTGACGAAAAAGATATGGGTAGAGTTGGCAAAATTGGTCCAACCCGACAAATTGGCCTAAATAGACTCGAAAAGGACTAATCGTACTTTTATCCGGCCCAAAAGACTCGATGTTCGACAAGGACAAGGCCTACATTGAATCATATGTTTACATTTGATACTCTTAATCAGTGTTCTAATCAAGGTTGCAGAAATCGCTAAAAGACTAGTTGGGGCGGTGGCGCCCAGACCGCAGCGCGCCACCTAGAAACATCATGTTTTTCTTTTTCTTTTTTTTTTCTTCATATTTTTGTATTTTGGCCAATTTTTGGCAACTAGACCGCCTAGATGCCCGCCCGACTCGATTTTTGAGGTTTTTTGGCCGCCAGGCGCCGATTTTTTTGGATTTGGCCGATTTTTGGCGGCCTAGGGGCTCTAGGCCGATTTATACAACACCTGGTTCTAATAAACACACTAACGATCGAGACTTGGGCTTAGCAATACAAGAACAAAGTTACGTGGGTCTAAAGAAAGAAAGATGTAGGCAGACAAGTAGAGCTTATTCCACTTTAATTTGTATTTCAAGTGTATAGATATAAGAGAATTCATGTAGATGCATATTTAAATATATACACACACACTTAACATGTATGTAATCTATATATTTTGAAATGAAATCATATTAAGTTGATAAGTATATACATTCACTTTTCTATTTTCATATAATAATTATAATTCCTTCCCCACCTCTCCCACCCCCCTAGTGGCCACTCCACATATTTATCTATACATCCACACAAAACCATCACTTGGTTGATTTGGGACCTCACCACAACATCCTTGTATAATTCTCATTCCTACTTTCTTGTATCCTTTCATCTCCATAGAAACATATAATGAGGCTCCATGCCTCCGAACTTCCCTTAGGACAAAAAACTCAAACAAGAAGAAAAACACCAAAATACACTCCAATCATAATAGCCCTAACCCTCCTCCTAACAATCCCTTTATATTTCCCCTTCTTTGGAAACACTCCCAACAATCCATCCCAAACATCTCATGCACTAGACCAAAACATTAACAACCCTTGCTTGGCCGACCGGGTTGGGTCGGGCCTATGCACCGGCCCACCGGCCCAAATAAAGGGCGGAAGAAAAAAACCATCACGCCATACAAGACAGACGACTGATGAAAAATGCGACTTATTTTCCGGGGAGTGGGTCCCGAATCCCGGGGGCCCGTATTACACGAACGAGAGTTGTGGTGCAATCCAGGAGCATCAGAATTGCATGAAGTATGGACGGCCCGATTTAGGGTTCTTGAAATGGAGGTGGAAGCCCGATGATTGTGAACTGCCTTTATTTGATCCTCACGGGTTTTTGGAACTTGTTCGGGGAAAATCATTAGCATTTGTTGGTGATTCGGTGGCTAGAAATCACATGCAATCTTTGATTTGCCTCTTGTCCAGGGTAAGTATATCTATTACAATTAATTATGCTAATTAATTGATCTATTTGCAGTATTCTAAAAATCCCTGTCAAGCCCCGATTAGTCCCTTTAGGCGTTATGCCCTCTTTGTCCGTCTACATTATTCTTTCGATTAGGCTCCGCCTAACCAGTCGAGGTCCCGCCTAATCCCAATTAATCTCCGCCTAGACGCTAGGGCCCAATCTGCCACCCGATTAGCGCCTAGCGCTTTTTAAAACACTGTTTATTTGGTAATTGATTTTGTTTTGTCCGAAGAATTCATGCTAATGCCTAATTGCACGCGACATTAGTATATAAATCAAGTTGAACATACAATATTAAATTTCGTAAATGAAATTTGGACATTGTTATATATAGTGCAATAAAGTTAATTAGCACCGGAATTTGAATTAGTAATGTTTTGCAAGAATTATAAGTAATTAATTGCGAAAAAATTAATGAGAACACATATGGAAGATTGGATGTTCTTTTCTTCATTCAAATTTTTGGAGTGGTCCTCTCCTTTACAGTTGTATGTAATGGCCATGAATTTTAGGCATGGCCCACGTTAGGGAGAGACGATTATTTATGTTCACATAAACTGTTCATGTTTATCTTCAGTGTCATCCACGAAAACGATAGTGTAGAAAACAAATTAAATTTCACGTTGTGGTTGATATTAATGGTAGAAGGAGAAATATATAGCACTGTAATGTATGTGTATTCTTTTTGTTTGTTATTATTATTATTAATTTTATTTTTGAAAGAAGATATATAGGGTTCATTCCACAACTGCTTTAGCCTTTAGGTAACCCGGACACATGAGTAACATGACCGATTTAAGTGTACTTGTAAAATGCTTACCAATAAATTACCTTAATTAATTTTTATTGTTGTAATGATTTGCCACCATATATATATATATATATATATATATATAAACATGACTATATTTTTAACTAATTAGTCATAAGTCATAACAATGTGATACTACACTTTGCCCACACAGAGACACACCCACACACACATATCCTAGCATACGATTATATAGAGTATGCATATGTAATTTGAATATAATAAACATTTTTCAAATTTGTATATAACTATCTTTTTAGGAGAACCATTAATTCTTTTTTAATAAGTTGAGAGTAGTGGTTAGAGGGAAGGAGATAAATTTCAAAAAAACTGAAAGATTCAGGGTTCAAACTCTGGTCAACAACATTATAAAAGGTGAGCGATACCACTTGAACTACAAGCTCGTGGTTTAGGAGAATCGATTAATTAAAAGACTAATTAATCAGTAAAATAAATAATTTTAAATTAAACATATAATTTAAAGATCAGATAAATATTCACACATATAACACTCGAACCCAAAAATCTCTTTATAATTGAAAAATCATAGGCAAACTTACCACTTTGAAATAGTACTATTAATATCCATGTTATATCCCAAAAGGCCGGAGGAAGTCCTTCAACTTTGAAATGCAAGTCCATGTTTCTTCTGTTGTTCCACAACTTGGTAGTATTTTACACCATTGATTAACTCAATCATTTCAAAAATATATAATTTACCACATCTAATAAAAAAAAATAATGGACTAAATGTGACAATTGGAAAAGTTTGCAGATGCAAATTAATTAATTGAGATTAATAAGTTTTTTTTTCTCTTTTTATAACCATGGGATGTTAATTTACTCTTCCCTAAACAACTAACATATGCATTTGAAGTCATTAATTATGACCATAGACAAATTGAATTGTTATATATTCTGGATCAATCTAGCAACCCCATGTTACTGAAATTAGACGACAATTAATGAATATAAATAAATTAAATTTTGAGGGTCTTAAGAGTGGTCCAAAATATAAGATTCTGCATGCTTGTGCATTAGTTGGCTATTAGGGGTGTTCATTTTTCGAATGGATCCGAAATTCGATTCGAATTTTAGTTTCGAATTAGGATTTTTGAATTTCGAATCGAATTTCGAATCAACTCGAATCTCGAAAATGAATATTTGAATCGAATAACGAATTGAGGTATTTTTTTCGAATTCTATTCGAAAATCCTAATTCGAGGTAAAATTCGACTAAATTAAAAGTATTTTGATTAATTTGTATTTCAATTAAATAGTATTTCAATTAAATTTATATGTATATATTTCACACTATACATAATTATTTATTGTATATATGTAAATTATACACATGCATTTATAATGTATATAAATGAATAAAACACTACTATTTAAATTAAAATGTAAAATTATAACTCTTTTCCATCTTGTTTTTTAGTTTTTGTTAGAAATAATTACACTTACTAGTATATGAAATACATTTTACATTGCTTCAAATTTTTATCTTTAGACCATATTCAAATAATCATTTTTGTGTTAAAAATATATTTTAGGTAAAAACGTTTTTCGTTCTTACAATCTCACGTGGAGGGCATATGGTGAAATAATCTATAAGAATATTCCACGTTTTTATGTCCATTGTATAGAGAAGTACAAAATTTGTGTACATACACTATACAACATACACTACACATTTATACAATATAGTCTTTGATTTTTTCCTTTATTTTAAATTCTTATTACAATATGCATTATATATTATACATTTACACTATATTACATATATTTATCTTCGATCATATTAAAACAATAAATTATATGATAGCACACATTATATCTCTTTATCTATTTTCATACATACACTTTGTCAATTTGATACATCATATTTGAGTATAGAAGTTATTTATCAAGTAACTAGTGCTGGTATAAAATTGACACAAAATGTTTTATTAAATTTATATAAGGGAGTTCATTATGAATTTATGATAGTCTATAGTTAAATTAATTAACAATGAAAAATAGTTAGTCGATAATTTGTAATTTTGAAAAAACAAAATCTGGAATTTTACTAGGTATAGTCCAAACATATTATGTTATGAATCCAAACCTTGTTCACTTCATCGATAAATTAGGATTTTTGGATTGATTCGAATTCGATTCGAAAATCGAGAAATCCAATTCATTTAAATTCGATTCAAATTAATCGAATTAGGATCCCTTTAATTGAGGTTTAAAATGTTCATTCGATTAAACGATTTGAAAGAAGTCGAAGAATCCGAAATTCGATTCGATGAACACCCCTATTGGCTATCACGCTATGAAAATGAACTGAGATCCATCTTGTCGCCATTTATATCAGTCTAGATATCGTAATCTTTCCAATATATGATGAATTTATGTGAACCTGAATAAATGTGGTATTATATATCTATTTCTGTTTTCTGTCTGTATTAAGAAAATTACAAAATTGGTCTTGTAACTTAAGATGGGTGTTAGAATTGGTCCAGTTTATTTTTAAAATTTTAATTTGGTCCTATAAGTTATAGAAATTGCTTAATTTCAGTTCTATTGTCATCACAATGTTGCAAAATCACCGAAAATTGATATGTGACTCGCACGTGATCCCCTAAGATTGGAGATTTTTTTATTTCATGCTATTTTTATAATAGACATTAATCCATATTAATCGTAAAATTGTAATTGTTGCTAAGATTAATGTTTACCATGTCACACAAAATTAAAATAGCAGGAAGTCAACAAAAAGGAGATCACTGCATGCATACTTCATGTGTCAAACATCGGAGGTTTTGCAATATTTTGGCTACAAATAAGACTAAAAATAGAGTAGTTTCTTAAACTAACATGACACAAATTAAAATTTTAAGAATGAATATGACCAATTTCGACGCGGGACCAATTTTACAATTTTCTCATGTGTATTGACCTAAATGTGAGTTAAAAACTGCTCCGGCATGAAGAAGTACAATTATAGAAAACAAAAACCCATTTCTTTTCATGTCATACATAATTGTCAAATAAAATAATACTAGTTTTACATCAGATATTAGCTCATCATCTCAAAAGTATATGATATATAATTAGATATAGATTTTTAAATTTCGGCTCTATCATTGTTGGTACTCGAATTTAGGTTTTGTCATTGCAAGTAATGCCCGTGCTACTGGAACACCAATGGTTATATACTAGATATATATGTTCTACTGAACCAAAAAATTAGAAGATTAATTTAGGAGATTGGTAGCAGACTTGCAGCAGCTCAATTTTTTTCAAAAATTAGGAGATTAATTTTTTTGTTAAATGAAAGCATTTTATTCTCTATATCTTGCAGCAACTAATTTTTGCACCAAATCACCAATATTCCTAAAAAGTTTCGACACATCAGTTGTCGAATGGCCCTAATCAGCACGCCGATAATTATACAATTTTGGTCAAAATCAGATTAAATGTCCCAATTTTTAAAAGATATTGGATCAAAATTTAAAGGTGAACTACTTAGACGACTAAATCTCCAAATAGTCCAAATTATAGGACCAAAAAAACTGTTTTCCCATCTCAAAACTATATGATGTATACTAGATATAGATGGTTTAAGGAACCCAGAAAAAAAAAATAGGTGATTAATTTAGGAGATCGTTAGCAAATTGGTAGCACAAATTTTTCCAAACTTGGGGTATTAATTTTTTGCGTAGGTCTCTTGTAAGACGGTCGTACGATACAACGGATTGCACTTTTAGAGTAAAAAGTGATACTTTTAGTGTAAAAAGTTATATTTTATATACTAGATACACTTAATTTTAGATACCAAAAAATATATCACTTTTTACATTTAAAAGATTATTAGCAGACTTGCAGCAGCTCAATTATTTTATACAAGTTTTTGGCTAATTTTTTTTTAAATGAAAACATATTATTCTCTAGCTTAATTAGAATAATAAATTAAGGGCAGTCAATTTGTTTGATTGTTTCCATTTTTCAGGTTGCAAATCCAGTAGACTTATCAGATCCATTGGACCAGCAGAACAAACACTACGAATACAGAGAACACGACTTTAACATTTCCATGTTCTGGGCACCCTATTTGGTCAAAACCGGAAAATTAGACAACGAGCCATTCGATTTATACCTCGACGAGTTTCACCAACACTGGCCAACTAAAATCGCGCTTTTCGACTACGTAATCATCTCCGCCGGCCCCTGGTTTTTCCGACCAACATATTTCCACCTCAACCGCCGCCTCGTCGGCTGCCTCTACTGCCCCGAACCCAACATCACCCAACTAACGCCCGTTTTCAGCTACCGTCGGGCTTTTCAGACGGCGTTTCGGTCAATTAACGGCGCCGTCGACTTTAACGGCGTTACGTTTCTGAGAACGTATGCGCCGTCGCATTACGAGGGCGGGGAGTGGGACCAGGGCGGGGATTGCGTGCGGACGACGCCGTTTAGGAGGAACGAGACGGTTTTGAAGGACAATGTTTTGGAAATGTATTTGGTACAGCTGGAGGAGCTACGAATTGCACAGAAAGCAGGGAGGGGAAATGGAGGGAAGTTAAGGCTGTTTGATGCGACCAAGGCTATGCTGTTGAGGGCGGATGGGCATCCTAGTAAATATGGACATTGGCCGGTGGCAAATCGGACAATTCCTAATGATTGTGTGCATTGGTGTTTGCCGGGTCCGATTGATTCTTGGAATGATTTTTTGCAAGAATTGTTGATGAGAGAAATAGGAGATTATAGATAAATTTTTTACGTTAATAAATGTTTATTGGATTCGGAGTTTGCAAAATTAATTTGATTATTTAATTTGTAGATAGATAAACAGATGCTTTTTATTTTTTGGTTTTTAATAATCATGATTCTTGCTGAAATGGAATAAGAATATTATTACAATGTTGTAAAGTTTTTTACATAGACGTAAATTTATTCAACGGTTGTATGGATTATTCACGTCAGCTCGTCTGACTGTTCTTGGAAACTACACACACTCATTTAGTATCGAACTCAGATCAATTTTCCTTAAAATACCAGTTAGTGTCATTGAAGTACAAAGATTGATATATCTCTATTGTAATATTTTTTATATAAATGAGGAAATCTTATAAATATCTGAATTTACTTCCTTCTCAAATAATTTATTTTTAAAATGAATACAAAATATACATAAATTACTTAGGAACATCCACTTCAAATAATTAATAATTCGTGCTTACGAAAGAGGGAGTAAAGTCAACAAACGGCAATTGATTGCCATTGGTCACAAATAGTAATAATATATATAATTATTTTTTTCGAACTTTACTTTAAACCAAATGAGGCATCTCTTGCTTGAAGCAGTAAACTGTCTGACGTACGATGAATGAACTAATTCTTATATGGAAAATTAATCAGGTTGGCCGTCATAATCGTTGAATAAGTTGGAAAATAAAAAGGAAGCTTTTGTTAATTTTATGTATTGACATTCTTTCTGTTTTTTTTTTTTTTGAATTGTTTTGTGGTTAAATTATTGTAAATAATTCCCATTCTTAATTCATAATAATGAAGGTTTCAAACTAGAGATTTTTTAAAGCATTGTTCATGAGATATAATGATCATTTGATATACTCCTATTATAACATCAACCCCTTCTATACTCGGTTTGGATCTTCTATCCTTTAAAATATTTCATCTGGTATTTCAATAAATGATATTAGTTTCATGTATAATAATGGATGATTTTTTCTGGGACAAAATAACTGATGAGTTTTAAAGGTTTTCATTTGCCATGTAAAAATTCTCAATTTATTCTTGAAAATAGTATAGACACGTGACAATCAATCATACAATACAATAGTAGATGAAACACTATTTTAAAATAAATGATCTCATTCTCGTATAATAATGGCACAATCTTATACATGCAATATTTGTTTAGTTTATTTAAAATACAAGAAGAAACACTAATTAGGAATATGATATCTATTTATGCTCTTTTCCATCGGTTAAGACAAGAGACATTACATTAACTAGAATTTATTTTTAGTTATACTTTTTTTATATGACAACTATTCCAATACATATATTGAGGCTACCATGGTCATCTTATTCTTACTACATAAATTTGAAGACAATTGACCTAACCAAATAACCTAAGTTCCCAAATCATTTAATTTCCTTCATTTTGTTTTGCTTTCTCCTTCTTCACCACCCCACCCCCAAAACACACACACACACACACACAACTTGTTCAATGAAGCTCCAAGCTTCTGAACTTCCCATAGCCAAACCCCAAACACAAAGAAAAACACCAAAATTGATCCCACTCATAGCCTTAACTTTTATTTTAACAATAATCCCCTTATATTTCCCTTTTTCCCATAATAAATTATCCTTAACATCCCAAATTGGATATGATCAACATCTCGAGAGCACCGGTGGCGACGTGGCATCCACGGATTCGCCAAAAAAACAGTCAAAGTACCCCGAGGGCCCAAAAGAAAATCCCGAAGAGGGGCAAATCAAAAGCCCGAGCCGGACCCGAACAAATAAAAAATGCGACTTATTTACTGGGGAGTGGGTCCCAAATCCTGAGGGCCCGTACTACACAAACGCGACTTGTGACGCAATCCAGGAACACCAAAATTGCATGAAATTCGGAAGGCCCGATTCGGGGTTCTTGAAATGGAGGTGGAAGCCCGATGAGTGTGAGCTGCCCATATTTGACCCGTACAGGTTTTTGGAAATGGTGAGGGGAAAATCAATAGCCTTTGTTGGTGACTCGGTGGCAAGAAATCACATGCAGTCTTTGATTTGCCTCTTGTCAAGGGTAAGTATCCATCTCTGTCTAATTATCTAATTATGTGCAAATTACTTGACTATATTATACATTTTATTTTCTTTGGAAAAACAATCTAAATATGTGTTTCCAATGGACGCGATTTTCTATTCTAGAAAGGTGTTTCATCTTCAATTCCACTACAAAGATAATTGTTTCGAGGGACGGACGCATGAATTTATACTACGGGGGAAAAATTAAATCTAATATAAATAAAAACAAAACATATAAGTTTTTGTAACTAAATCACATGGAAATTGGGGGGAGGGGGCAAAATATTCTGGTTTACATTTATATATAATATTTTAATTTATTAAATAATATATATAATACCACCAATCCCTCGTGTCCGTCCCTGTTTTTTAGAAATTCACTACAAGAAAAACAATTAAATAATATGGAATTATAATTCCAATGGAAATTACAATACTAAAACATAATTGGCAAAAGTCAACGGTTAGCAAACCCATTTGATAGTTGGAATATTTTTTCTATAGAAATTTTCATTGGAATTTTGGCCACGGCCATTACACCAATGGTCTTTTCCATTGGAATCCGTTTAATCGATTTCCAATAGAAATTGGCCAAATACCAACGAATTTTTTTAAAATTGTTTTCTTGTAGTGTATTAGTTTTATTGAGCCTAAATTGTGGGGGTTTTGATTATAGTAATTTCTCTACACACGCAACAATCATTTGTGGGTGGAATAAAAATGAAATACTTTTGGAATAGAAAATCACTTCTGGTTTTTAAAGTTGATTATTAAATTTACCAAAGTTAATTATAAGTTATGTTTACTATTGTTTGTCATTGACAGTAGTAATGGGAGCTAAAGTTAGAGCCGGCTTGGGCTTGGGATTAAGGTTTATGGAATACTGGAATTAATCAATTATGTAAAAAAAATAATTGATATATATATGTATGTGACAGCCTGAATAATGCTACTTCTGTGATGCATTTCATTCTGCTTCACGGGGGAAAGGAAATATAATTAATGTAAATAAATCATTTTCTTAACTAATAAGATCAATACAAGAAATCAGCAGGCCAATTAGATTAATCGTGATAAAATTTGACAATAAAACCAATCAACATAATTAGTTCAATTAGGCAATCACTAGTTTCGGACACATAAAAAGAGTGTGTGTGTGTGTGTGTGTGTGTTTGTTAAAAGTTTTTTTTTTTTTTTTTTTGAGGGGAAGTGTTTGTTAAAAGTTATCTTAAACACATTTGATAAGTATGATAAATTCAAAATCGGCAAATCCCAGTGTTTTCTTTATCAAATGAAAAGGTTTCTTTTTGATTGATTTTTGTCTACTTCAACGAAGTTTTAATTAGACTGTAGAAAAGAAAAAGATTTTATTCTTAATTTATATATCTCAATATCGTGTTCGTCTAGAATTAAAAAAAATGCGTTTCTTGAGAGAGATGAAGAGAAAATGCAATATATTGGTTTTAAATATTTGATTATAGCATTATTTGGATCTGGGCAGAGTCAAAAACCAGCTCGACCACCACCTAATTAATTGTAAAACATGAGCTGTAATCAATTTTCTTCCTTCTTCGTGTATAATTATTAGTTAAAAAATATAAGGTTATGAATTATGATCATGTTTAATGATCAGTTAATTAATTTGGAGTAAACTATTCGCGTCTCAACCACTAATCAATTTCAATAATAAAAAAGTACTGTGTAACTGAATTCAATCTTTTTCCCTTTCAGTTATAGTCTAAATTATAGAGACAATCTTTCAAGCAACTATCAAAAGAATCATGAATTTTTAATTGTTTATCACCTAACTCGTGTTAAAATATATGTCAGATTGCAGTAAATTAACTAATCTTTAACTTTTCCGGAAAAATATTTGATCGATCCTATTCCTAACCACTCTTCTCTCCCCGTCAAAAATAATGAATTATTCTCCTTTACAAGTAATGTACAATTTAGAGACTTTCGTAGCCCAAAACTCTGAATAATTTACCTTCAAATTAAAGTTAGTTTATGTCGTTCATGCTAAAATCAAATTGATAAATTCTAATCTTTAACTTTTTCGGAAAAAATATTTGATAATTTGATTATAACCACTCTTTCTTCAAAAATAATGAATTATTCTCCTTTACAGTAATGAACAATTCAGAGACTTTGTAACCCAAAACTCTGAATAATGTACCTTCAAATTAAAGTTTATTTATGTCGTTGACCAATCAAATTGATAATTTATATTATTAACATAATAGATCAAATTTGATTAAACAATTCAATCAAATAATTTTGATGTCTATATTCAATTGGGGGTTGATTAATATTTTCTCCTTTCTTGTACTTAAGAAATCGAAAAACTAATAGAGTTTAGTTTGTTAATATAAAAGTTTGTTTGAACAAGCACTTTATTAGTCAATATTGAATCGTTAATTAATTAATATTTTATTCTTTCTTGTACTTAGTATGAAAATCGAATTAAACTCAAACTCAACTCAGATTGATCCATTAGTTTGTTTTAACTAATTTGTTAATATAAAAATCAAGTTTGAACACAATATTTTGTTTGATTAAATATGAAGTTTCGCTTAACTCAACTCCATTCAAGTAAAAAGAATAATATAATTAAAAAATCGAACTTGAAGATATGTCGAAGCTCATTCAAGCTCAAATTAATTAAACTAATCTCAAACGAAATATTTGAAACATAAAAATTCAAACAAACTTGAACAATATTATGTTCGACTTTATTCGATTCGTTTATACCCCAACCTGTACTCTTAACTCGCAGGTTGCCCACCCTGTAGACGTCGCAAAGCCAACAGACGAAAACAGGCTCTACATATACACAGAACACAACTTCAACATCTCTATCATCTCCTCACCGTACCTGATCCGAACAGAGAAAACCGACCCGAACGATTTCACCCGCCCGTACAATCTCTACCTCGACGAACCCGACCAAACCTGGACCGCCAAAATCGAAGCCTTCGACTACGTAATCATCTCCGCCGGCCAGTGGTTTTTCCGCCCAACGTATTTCTACCTCAACCGCACCCTCGCCGGCTGCCTCTACTGCCCGGAACCCAACGTCACCCACCTGACGTCATCTTTCAGCTACCGATGGGCCCTCCGGACGGCGCTCCGGGCGATTAACGGCGCCGTCAATTTTAACGGCGTCGCGTTTTTGCGTACGTTTGCGCCGTCGCATTTCGAGGGCGGGCCGTGGGACAAGGGCGGGGATTGCGTGCGGACGACGCCGTTTAGGAGGAATGAGACGGTTTTGGAGGATTACGGTTTGGGGATTTATTCGGTGCAGTTGGAGGAGCTTGGAATTGCAGGGGAAGCAGGGAGGGGAACTGGAGGGAAATTGAGGCTGTTTGATGCGACGAAGCTTATGTTGTTGAGACCGGATGGGCATCCTGGTAAATATGGGCATTGGCCGGTGGCAAATCGGGCAATTCCTAATGATTGTGTTCATTGGTGTTTGCCTGGTCCGATTGATGCTTGGAATGATCTGTTGCAGGAGTTGTTGATAAAAGAAGTGGAGTATAGTCAATCGTGAAATTGTTTTACTTTTTTTAATCTTTTTTTCTTGTTATAAGATAAGAAAATTAGATTTATTTTTACAATTCATTAATGTGATTAACGTTTTTTATCGTTTTCTTTTTCATTTTGTTAATTTTGCAAAACGATCACTTATTGTAGTTGATCTTCATTCTTCGTCTAACTAACTATATTCAACACTACTTGCGACCGCCTAGACCTCGCCTAACCCCGCTCAGTCTCCGCCAAAACGCTAGGCCCTAACCTCAACTTTGCCTAGCGCAAGGCCTAGCCCCAATTCATCCCAGTCTAGGCGGCAGGTTCCCTTGTCCGCCTATGTTTTTCTTTCTAATAGGCCATGTCTAACCCTATCCAGGCGGAATGTTACTTTTTAATGTCAACTTTTATTTTGGGGAAAATGATACCATTGTCTTACATTTATTTAATTATCTCATAGTTTCGAACATATTTCAAAAATGTTTTATCGAATAAATTTTTTTTTAAATACAATTCATGGCACCATTAAATGATCAATCTTATACTCGAAACGCGAAACTCTAGAAACAATTAAAAAACACAAACAATATAAAAACAACAAATTAAGAACACAATTCAATTTTTGATCTAATATATAGAAACATTCACATAACAGAGAAACATAGTAGAACCAACTAAAAAACAACGAAAACAACATAGAACAACCAAGATACAACCAAAGCAACATGAACAATATAGATAGGTAAAGAGCATATAAATATCCCAATTTTAACTCTAGGCGAATATAAGTAAAATCAAACGCAAACCAATGTCAATGTCCAAATGACATAAAAATGTCTATTTACCAAAAATATGGACATTTTTCAGAATTTCCTCAACAATCTATCCAGTAACTAGCCTCTGGCATTTCAACATCCCAACTCTATAAGCGACCTTCGATCTCTACAAATGTAGCTACATAGCCCATAGGCCACAAAAAGATCCATTTTTGCACTCACCCTTACCAGACCAAACGCCACTGGAGGCAACTGCAAATTCTCGTTACGCCCAAAGGTGCTCAATCAAATTCGTCCAACCAAGAAAGCCCCACATTGAAGATCAAATCGGGACTAGAAACATAACCCAATTCGGGGCTAGAAACATTTTCCAATTCGTGACTGGAGTTCGTTTCCAGGATAATTTCCCCTTTGTCACCACTTCCCTCACTTTGATGTTCCGAACCAGAAACATTGTTTTCCATGTTTGAGCTCCGCCGGCCAGTTTTCTTCCGATCGCCGTCGGTGATTGCTCGCATCCAATCTCCGAATTTATTCACACTCAGTCCATCGTTTTGAGACGGACATTCACACGAACGGTGACCAATCACGCCACAATCGAAACAAAAAACAGGGAGTCTTTCGTACTGTAAGGGAAGCGTGAACTCTTCCCCAATGGCCTCCAAAAACACACGAATGCCCCTCGTTAATGGTTTGGAAACATCAACAGCGACCTTAACCCTAGGTACCATTCCATCCAAATCGACGGCCAAAACCTCCCCGATTGAACTCCCAATGGACCGAACACATTTCTCCGTGAGGAGAATTAGCGGCAAGTTCAAAATATGTACCCAAAACGGCACCACATTAAACGCCATGGATCGAACATCCCCTGCTCCGGCTGGTTTAACCAACGATATGATCTGTTTGTCGAATAACCACGGTCCACCATTGAAAACAGAGTCTCTATCTTCCTCCGATCCAAATTGAAACCAGAAAGTGTTGTGCCCGCCTCTTGCCTCTATTTTGAACGGAAATTTCGTCTTCCAGATTAAACGGAGGACGTTTTCTATACCTTTTTTGTTAGCAGTCTTGCTGCCGAGTACTCTACCGATCAAACTCGTGGCGAGTTTTTCAAATCCCGGTTTTGAATCGCTTGTTTTGATGAAGACCTTCGAGGCGGTGTCAATGTCGAGGCGGAGCCTGTCACACAGCTTTGCAATTTCATCTGGATCCATGAAAATAGAGACAGGAAGAAAATTGGGAACCACCAAACGCGAAGAAGACAACCGGCGATGAAATTAACACTTACAGGCTGAAGCGAGCCCTAATCGCTTCTCAAAAGAGACAGACGAAGTTTGCATTCAACTGAGGCCCTAATTTCTGGGTTGGGTTGTTGATTTGGGCTATTCTTTGGGCTTAATGTTATATTTGTAAAAGAGAGCCCAATGGATCCGGAGTTCACGTAATCGATGTGATGGAAATTGGAATCAATGTTTAATCCTACATAGTATATGGCAAGAAAGGAAAAAAATGCAAAATTAATCCCGCCTCTATAGGAGTATTGCAAAATTAGTCCTATAACTTTTAAAATTATGATTTTAATCATGTATATCGATGTTCAGATATCATCAAGCAAATCTTGCTGGTCTAGATTGCTCCAGGATCCGCAGACAGGAGTTTGCATTTTTTGTAATTTTGGTCCAATAAATTTTAGATTTGTGTAATTTTGATTCTATAATTTTGAAGTTGATGTAAGATTAGTCCTAAAGACTATTTCAATATTTCAACTATTTTCAAAATACCATTGATAGCCAAAATAATCAATATACCTAAGATCAAAGTTCAAAATGGTATCATATCCTATATTTTATTTACCTAAGTCAAATCTATTTACCATTTATACTATAAATTGTCTAATGATAGAAGAATGTTAGATTTATGAATCAATATCAAAATCCAAGATACGAGTTTTACATTTATTTCCTAACTATGAAAATATAAAAATGCGTAGAAATATTGCCAAAATTGGTTATTTTGAACAATAGGACCAAAATTACCACAACTCAAAAATAAATTACTAAAATTGTCAAATTCTAAAAATTACATAATTAAAATTATTATTTTTGTTAAGGGGCAAAACTATCACATAACTAAAATTACAACTTTAAAAGTTATATGACTAATTTTGCAAAATTCCTGTAAATACAGGACCAAATTTGCAATTTTTTCCCAGACAAGAAATTTAAAAATATTAGAGTAGTTGTGTTGTCAGTTCTTAATTATTAGGTCTAAACTGACTTTTCCACCTACTTAAGCGAGAAGAATGGTACAATTATATAGTGAGGGAGTTGAGGGGAGAAAATGGGATTGAAAAACAAATGTTATTTAAGGTCACCAAATATGATTGATTTGGCGTAATAAAAACATAGATGTTGATACTATCCCACATTAAATCCACGTTCAATTTGTGGATTAATATTTAAAATTAGGGACAAATTTCCATTCGTTTGTGAGCTAAATTTTGTGGTGGCATTAGGGCATTAAGCCTTAAGGCCTATCATTGGATGCTTTCATGAAAAAAAAGCTACATGATGTTTGATAAGGTCTAAAGTAAAGCCGTTCAAAAAGAGAAAAAAGTTGATAAGGTCTGGAGTGAAGGCCTCCAAAAGAAAAAAGGGTTATTTGGTGCTTGATAAGGTTCGGAGTGACACATGGTGCCGAGAACAATCCGGAGTAAGACCGGTCCGCGGATATCCGGCTTGTCAAGAGAATGACACTGATATATACGATCTCACATCGAATCCACAAGCAATGGTGGATTGGTACTTAATGTTGGGATCAAACTTCTATTAATGAGCTAGCTTTTATGGTTGAGTTATAGTCTTGCTTAAGGGCCTAGATATTGTTTATCGTTTATTTTATATTGATATGTGATGGGCTCAGCATAATTTTTATTGTGAGCATATATATTAAAAAGACCCAAATGTCCAAATATAGTGAAGTCCAACAAGAATATTACTTGTGGACTCAATGGGCCCATATGATCCATGCATCATATACCACCAGATAATAAACTTTTAGATACTATAAGTATCACCTCCAATTCCATTTCCAAGGTATGAAATTTATTTTTGCAATATCTAGTCTCGTGAATTCTAATTATTCTTTGGCTCTCTAATCTGACTTGAGCGTCGGAGGGTTATCGCGGGGAAAATTCCCGGCGCTCTAACGACTTGTTGTGTTGCAGGCAGTAACCCAATTTACTTTCCAGCTCAGGATTTTGAAGAATATAGTGTTATCACCACATCAATATGGAATGGAGTAAATTATGTTTTATTTTTAATTTAATGAGACCTGTTTTTCTAAATCTTTTTATGTTAAAGTATTCTAGCACTCTCTTAATCCAGTAAAACTATTTAGCTTTCACGTGACATGATTCAGTCGGTGGAGTAAAATACAATGAAATATCATTAACCTTTATTTTATATATAATTAAAGCAGTCACAATAATATACACTCAATTTTCAATGAAAGATTATGATCTCAATAACTCTGTTTAAAAATCAACCATGTACCTTCTTACCAACTAATACTAACTAATAACTACTTCACAAAATCATATTTCAATTTCTAGATTAATTATTCGTATGTCAATAAGTCTTCGAGTAGGGTTATGCAGGAATACGACTGCAAACAAAAAAAAAAACAATATAATAATTATAATAATTGTATCTGACCAACTTGTTTTGAAAAATCAATCTTTTTTTTCTGTTTATTTTTCTTCCTTTCTTCTCTCATTTTAGGGATAATTATAAAAGAGCAAATGAGGCAAATTACCCACTTAGGATAGGTGATAGAGTTTTTTGACATGTAGGATAAAAAACATAGTTTTCTATGGTGTTCTTTTACCACAATACCCTTGAGACTTTAAATGCAAGTCTTTAATATGTATTTCTCTCTCTTGAAATTAAATACTCCCAATACATAATATATGTGAACACTCTCTTCTCTTTTGCTATTCATTTTTTCTCTCTCTTCTTCTTCTTCTTCACAAAATATCAAGAAGTTATTTTTATGGGCTTTCATCACCAAAATCGCACCAAAAAATCGAATAACAAGGTAATGTTCTTCTCCTCCTAATTAGTTAACCTTGTTTAAATCATTCAAGACCAATATATTTGCAAAATATGTGAAGTGTTTTGTGAAAGGAAAAATTTTCTGCATTTATGAAACACAATGCACGATATCGTGTCATATATTAGGCACGATATCGTGCCCTTTATTAGACACGATATATCGTGTTGTATATTAGACACGATATATCGTGCCCCCATTTATTAGACACGATATATCGTGCCTCAACGAAAAATGGGCACGATATATCGTGCCCCAGTACAAAACAAGCCATTTTTTATGTGTTCTTGCATTTATCAATATTTTTTCTTTGTATGTAGATGAACTCTCGCTATCTTGTTGCTCGATTTGGTGGTCATTGGGAAGGTTTAGAATATAAAAGTGGTTAAGAAGAAGTTGTACATACATAGGAGTCGACAATAGCGGAAGAGAAGTCGCAATGCCGGATGAGGAGGAGGAAGAGTCGTCCTACTACGGAGGAGAGGAGGAGTCGACATGGCGGGATGAGGAGGAGGAAGAGAAGAATCACACACTGGGAGGAAAGAGGGAGGAGGAGTCGACATGGGAAGGAGGAGGAAGAGTCGTACACTACGGGAGGAGGAAGAATCGACATGGCCGGAGAAAGGAGGAAGAATCGATAATAATGGGAGGAAGGTCGTCTGCCGGAGGAGGACATCGACATGGGAGGAGGAGGAGGAGATGTCTCGCTGCGATGATCGCTCGGATATCTCGATCGCCATGCACGAAGTCATCGTCTTGATCAAGGTATGGGAATAGGACGCTTAATCTCCTCCTCGAACAAGGTCAGGAACCCGACCTATCTCCCGATCCAGCGTCTGTCCAAGCGAGAACCCTCCTCTCGAGATTTAGTCTCTAACCGAGAAACGACATCATCGACTCGTGTCTCCAATCGAGCGAACCGCTCTCTCGTGCGTCTCTCGAATCAAGCTGTCTGGCCGCATAACACCCCGAATCGGTGTCAAGATATCGTCGCCAACTCGAGATGAATCAACACGAGTATCTGATGGTGGATCATCGCGTGATGTCGCCGTGATGGATGGATCAACACGAGGCGCGATCTAAAGGATCATCCATCTAAAGATCATCGGATGATGGGATGATGGACCATCGCCAATCTGGCCGCTTCTAGGCCTCTAAATCGTAGGAGTAGTAGTGTCGGCCTCAAACGGTCTACCTCTCCTCCCTCATGCCCCCGCTCGACCGCCCCGTAGGAAGACTTACCGCCCCTGCCTGCCCGCTAATAGGGGTGGGTTGTCGAATATGTACTCGACCTCTCTCGTCTGCCGCTTCTACCCCTCCCAAAGAAGAAGAAGATTTAAAAACCGGTTCTCCCTCGGGATGAAGCGAGGAGGACCTAACAAAATAATTGAATCATCGACTCGCTCCATATATATCTCTGTTAGAGCTCTTCCTCGGTCGGATCCAATATCTCATGACACACTAAAGCCTCGCAAATAATATAAATAAATTAATAAAAAATAAATTAATTATTAAATAAATAAATAAGTAAACAATGTTAATACATACCGTGTCAAAGAAAAATCATGTCAATAGCGGTCTTGAAAACCTCCAACGGGCACTCCAGGCAGGCGGGTGTCGGATACTGAGTCGCCCAGGCATTACCCGGGCGAGGTATCGCCTCGAATGCCCAAATCTGTAAGAACATTGATAAGTATGAAAAATAAGATTTTTTAAATATTTAAAAAACTAAGTACAAATATAAATAAAATAAAAACATATATGTACCAACAAGACGTAAGTGGCCCCATAAAAATGATAAGAAGGTGGCGATATCTAGGTGGAACTTCCTTAGTATATCAGCCAGGTGGCAGAAAAGCATGCAACTGCCGAATATAATGCATCAATATCTGAAAAGAGTATTTCCCCCAAGGGAACGTCTCCCATTGTGCATCATCCTCGATCAAAAACCACAGACAACGGTCCACTGCGGTCTGTCGGCCATCGAAACACAGTATCATGTAAAAAGCAAATAACACATTCGCCACCTTCACGGCATCGTCTAGTGAGTCACGGAAGGTGCCAACAACAAATAAATCACGTAAATGCGCGGCGGTAACCCGGTCACCCCTAGGCCAATACCGACTATATATACCAGTCTCGGGTACCTCAAAATCACTGTTAGGGTCAAATGTGGACCCTGAAAATCGCAATCCCGATATCATAGCAAAATCACGCCGAGAGAATCTGAGAGTCTGCTCTCCGACGTGGAAACAACACTCCGGTTTCGGAGCGTCCGACACACGCACCTCCATCGCAACTAATGCATGCAGTGCCGCATTACAACTGGCTCTATCATACCCAAAATCCATAAAATATCCGAAAGCCGACTGTCTAAACTGACTATATAAATCACCACTGATCTCCCGCAACTCATCTCTCGATGGTCGAATAATATTCGATCGAACGTATCCCCAATGATGTGGGCCTCTCTCGATGATATGAGGGTCTCAACCATCGTGGACCGACCTACAACAATATTAAAAAATTGCAATTTAGTAAGATGAATTATTGAAATATTGAAGAAATGTAGTGAAAAACTGAAAGAAAACAATAACAATAATTATGGAAAAAACAACATGTAACACGATATGGATATCTAGGCATGAAATGCAACACGATTTATACAATATCGTTCCACACCATATAGCAGCAAAATACATGGCACGATATACGCAATGAAAAATGGAAAAAACAGCATGTAATTGAAACTACGGTACGATATCGTGCCATTTTGAAACACGGCATGATATTTTGCCCAAAAATAAACCCGACACGATATCGGGTCAACTTTAAACCCCTGCACGACATCGTGCCAAATTTAAACCCCGCGACGATATCGTGCCAAATTTAAACCCCCCCGGCGCGATATATTTATCATATCGTGCCGCTTCGTCTTCCTCGTCTTATCGTGCCCTAAATAAACCCGAAATACTCCATTTTCAAACATTCTAAACTAAAACACAACCAAAAACTTCATCTATTTCGAACATTCTAACAAATAAACTCAAATATTTCTCATTCTCAAGCATTTTCTACATATATTCGAAAATTCATATTTCCCAAAATTTCATATTTAATATATATTTAGAAAATGAGAGGCAATATATGATAAGTACCTGTTCGGGAGTAGAGGAGGAGGGCGCAGAGGAGTCGGCGGTAGCGGCGGACGACGACAGTTGAGAAGCCATTGATTTCTCCACTTTTTCTTCTTTGCACGATTAGGGCACGATAGGATTTTTCTCTCTAGTTTTTCCTTGTTTTCTTTACCTTTTGCTATTTGTTTGTTGTCTTGGAGTGTGTGTGTTGTATACGGTTATTATATGGTCTACGATTTAATGTGTATAATGATGACTTAAATTTTAAAATTCAAAAACCACCAACTTTAAGGAAGGGTAATTTGGCCAATTTGGGTAGAAAAGAATTTTATTATCTAGGTGGGTATAAAAGAGTGCCCACTATCTATAGTGGGTACTAAAAAAATTCCCCCATTATAAAACCCCCCTGAGGTTCAAACAAATTTCCAAAAAAAAAAACCAACAACAGGGTATTTTAAAAACTGCAAATACTACTTTAAAAATAGAGGTGTCAAACGGGCCGGGGCGCTAGGCAAAAGCAAAAAATCCAGTTGGGCCCCCGTCCACTCTTTTTGTAGCCCAATCTAAGAAAATACAAGGGAAAAGGTCGGGTCAGTCCAATTTGTCGGGTCTAATGGGCCGAACCAAAAAATGTCGGCTCATTTTGGGCTAAGAAAACGTAGCCCAGGCCGATCCTATTACCCGGTCGGTCGGGTCAGCCCACCGGATCGGCCCAAAATTGACAACTATCCTTAAAAGTATAATTTCGTTTTACTTTTTCTCTTTTATAATCAAAAAATATTTCAAAAACACCCCGTAACATATATAAAAATATTACAGTTACCCCTTAAATTTAAAACAAACCCAAACCTTTTTTTTTTGTAATTTCAAAACATATCTGAGTTTTTTCGTAATTAGCCCAAACACCAGGGGTGTTTTTGCAATTACCCCTTCATTTCATTAGTTTATAAAATGTACGCACATGCCAAGCTAGCCATCTCTTATTATTACATTTTCCAAAACATTATTCCAATCTCCTTCCCCAAGTCTCCATCCACCTTTTAATGATTTAATCCCTCCCCACACCACATGAGCTTTGGAAGCTCCAAAACCATGGAGCTTATAAATGTAAATAAAAAAATAAAAAACATAGCCATACTCCTCGCCACAGCATTAATCCTCGTCACAATTATCCGTCTCAATTACCCATTGCTAAAAAACACTTCTCTATCCAGCTACAAATTAATTAATTCAGCAACATCAATTGGGCCTTTGTACCATGCAGGGGATATTAAAATCACGGATAATCAGGAAAAATGCGATATATTCACGGGGGAATGGATTCCTAATCCGGATGGGCCGTACTACACGAATAAAACGTGTTGGGCCATTCATGAACATCAAAACTGCATGAAATACGGGCGACCCGACTCCGGGTTCATGAAATGGAGGTGGAAACCGGACGGGTGCGATTTGCCGGTTTTCAACCCGTTTCAGTTCTTGGATATGGTTCGGGGCAGGTCCATGACCTTTGTTGGCGATTCTGTTGGGAGGAACCAAATGCAGTCCATGATATGCCTCTTATCCAGGGTAAGTAGTTATGTTATTTTTTTAATTTCTTGTTTTTTTTTTGCATTTTTATATTTTTTGAATAAAATATGTTAATGTTAGTTATCATTCAAGGTTGTAACTTTCATCATGACGTGTGTGTGCTTGGACTGAGAAAGTTTCCTGTGGTTTGCAAGTGGATAAGCAGGAACACACACACACAGACACATGTGGGTGTGTGTATTAAAAATTTTGGGGCTAAATCAATAAAAATAATTAATTAATACCAAAAATTAATATTTTAAAATAAAATATATATATATATATATGTATATAATTAATTTTCAAAAATTTTGGGTAGGCTAAAGCCTCCCCATGCACCAAGGAGGGTACGCCCCTGGGTGTGTGTGTTTTTTTTGTAGAGCTAGTCTTTTTAAAATATGTTACGAGTTTAACGAAAAGGGTTGACGAAAAATTCAAATTTTTGGCTACCTAGGTAGTAGCTAGTTTAAGTAATAAGTTTGTCCAATTAAAAAGGTAGTAGTTTAAGCATAAAAATGTTTTCTTTATTTGTTTTTTTTTCAATATTCTTGATTTTATTTAGAGTTAATTGCCGTCTGCCTCCAAACTACAGCGTTTTATGAGCTTTGCTAGCTGATTTTTGAAAATACATGTTCTGTTATACAAGCCTGCTTTACACTTTTTGAAAATGCATATTTTGCCATCTAAATTATATAATTCGTTGCATTTTACTTTTTTGAACCAACTAAAAATTGACATTTGTCAACTATTATAGGTCCAAATAAGTTCTCAATAAGTGAAAAATGTTCAAATTAGGCGTGCAAAAGAAATTTTGCAAAATTATAGTAGCCAAATTGGAAAACTCACTATTGTTTTGGCGAGCAAACTACAATTATCCCTTTTATTTAGGGGTTTGATTAGACTGTGCACCTACGTAGTTCACGTTCACATTAATTGTTCATTAAATAAATGAGGTTATTTAATTAAGAAAGGGTTAGTTTACCTAATTAAGCTGCCTATTTTTCAAAAACCCATCAAGGCATCAATTATTTTGATGTTTTAGGTAAACCATGACAAATGATTATATCACTAACTACTACTAGCTACACTCCAAAATTAAGCATATAATTATTATGCTTTTTGAAGGAGAAAAAAAAAAGTGGAAATGAAATTATTGATGTGTATATATCCAGATATTTTTTTTATTAGATAAGATGATAAAAGGATAAAAGCTTTCTCCACCAGAAAACAGTAGGATACAAATAAAACGAGCCATGCAAGTTGAACCGGAAAATGAGCCGGTTCTCATTGTCTTCAAACTAAAGTTAAGGGAAAAAAATATATTTCTATAAATTGATTTAATCATTATTTTGCCTTTCCCCTTTTGTTATCGACACATCATGCTTTTCTTCAAATCTTGGGAACCAGCAAAAGTTGAATTATTTGATTAATGAAAGCTAAAAGTAGACAGCCTGGATTTGTTGGATTAATTTTGGACACTTGAAATTTATGCAATGTGCATATGAAATTTACATTGGATACTAAGTTAAAGAGAGACACAAAAAGCTATGAAAACTATTAATTCAGTACGATAAATGTTATTTACTATCCAAATCACTTGTGAAAGAAAAAAGTTGTAGGGCTAATTTGGATTTGGTGTCTTTTCAATCTTATTTTCATCTTTCTAGCATTTTCAAGAATAAAATATTTTAATATTATTTTTTAAATATGCAAAAAAATGCATTTTCTAATTATTTAATAGTAAATACGTTAATTACAAAAATCACATCTTAAGTTAAGCTATTTACAAAAAAAAAAAACTAAATTATTTTTTAAAATTACAATACCCTCTTGATATTTGTTTTAATTTAACAAATTGCAGCATAAAGATAACAAACTTGACGGGGGTGCTTGTAATACTTTATCTTTAAGGATGTCAATTCGGGACATCGGGTCGGGTTGATATTTAGTTTCGAGTTATGCTTAGAACACATCAAAAATAATTAAAATATAAAATAACTACGTTTTAGATAAATTAGTAATATTGTGTTAGATTCGTGTCAGTCTTGTTCGGGATCGAGTTTCTCTTGTTTGTGTTTGCGTTTCTCCTGGTAACTTCGGGTGAGGTTCGTGTCAGGTTATCGTATCGGGTCATGACTTTGCCACCCCTATTTATCTCTGAGGGGTATTTGTAGTTTTAAAGGATAACTGGAACTTTTTATAATTATACTGAATTTTAGGTGTAGGTTTTGCAATTATCTAAATATAGAGAAGACTTTTCATAATGTCTTGAATTTTTTATGAAAATTAGAATAATAAAACCAAAGGGAAGATGACAAAGTACAGGGAATCTAATCTTAGCAACGTGAGCATCTCAACAATTCCAAGATCCATAAATCAGAATTGTCCTCTTCAAGACTATATTTATACTTGTTTATTATCATATAATATATATATATATATATATATATCAATGTTGTAAAAACACTAAGAGCGCTTGTAGGCATTAGGCTAGCACAGCGGAGCTAGGCGGGGTTAGGTGGGACTTGGGCGGGATTAGATGGGTTAAATCGGAAAAAGATCATAGGCGGACAATGGGGGCCTAGCGCCTAGGCAAGGATTAATCGGGGTTTGGTGAAGATTTTTACAACAAATATATATATATATATATATATATATATTTCACCAAGTTTGGAAATTGCCCCCATCCGACAAAAATGATATAGTACACAGCTTTCTTTGGTTCAATCCCATATTTAAATATAAGACTATATTTATATAAACTATATTTATTTATATAAAAGACCAAGGATTTAGATCGAATTTTGTGCATAACTTCTCATTTGGTTTAACAAAAGCTGAACAGTACATGTGCTCTTGCGAAATGGGCCTTTTTTAGGCCTTTTTTTCTCCAGATTGTTCTTACATATTATTTATTACAAATTAATCAATAATTGAAGTTTTTGAATAATTGCGATATTCTTTTTGCACCAGTTGTACATTCAATCTATACGCATGTCATCCTTTAGGATACTGTTAAAGTGAAGTTAATCATAAAAGCTATGGACTTATATGTTTTGGTGAGGATTGCAATTATTAATTTTATTTGTGTCCAATGTTTTTTGTTCTTTACGATATCTATTACTTTTATTATTGATTTAGGTGAAAAATTGGATGTATTTTGGATCTCGTTACTATGTATTTTTTTGAGAGACCTAAAACACAATAAGCTAAAATCTTTCAATGTTTAAGTTAATACTGGTGTGGGTTGACGAGCCTAGGGTTGATTTTAGTTTATGAGACCTGGAAAAACACAATGAACATTAGGTTAGTTGGGTGGCCTCCCCGGGTGGGGATCCGAATAAAAAGATGTGGATCTTGTGGTATTATTGCTATTTATGGGAAGTCTTAAGTCATGGTCATTTGGACCTTTGTAAGTTGACTTATGTCATATTTATAGGGTTATTTTTCTTCATCGCGTCGTAACTCCTCATATAGAAATTGCTACTTCCACGTGACATGATCACTTGTATCCACTTGTCTTATCAATGAACTACTTCCACGTGACATGATCATGTGTATCCACTTGTCTTATCAATGAACTATATCAAACTGGATTATTTATTCTCCGGCGAACTGAAAAATATGTCTGGTAACTATCAGCAATACACAAGTTTTGGAGATAGATGGAAATTATTGCGTGTTTTTCAAATGTGAGAAATAAGTCATAATTATAGGCATAAATATGACCTTTCACCACTCTATTTGATCAAATAAGGATTGTCCCTTATTATTAAAAAGATCAAAAACTAAATAAAATTTGTCCTTTACTATTAAAAAGGTCAAATGAGCAATTTTCTTAACAGTGATGCCCGTGGAAAAATGATAAATATTTGGCTTTAATGATTCTTGTGTGTCGGTAGAACTGTCAAAACTAGACCAACCCGTTGATAAGACCGGGTCGGACTGTGATAATTTTAAGCCCAAAAAAAGATGAACCGATTTAGCCCGGTCCATTAGGCCCGAAATCCTGGACCGATCGCCCGATTTTTTAGGTTTTAGACCAGGCTTGGGCCTCTAATGGCGGCCCGATGGAATTTTGGTCCGGCCTTACCTGACCAGATTCCCTCTTTCATCGGCAAGCTACCACGGGTTGGGTTGGTCTGGGCTGACCCATTTGACAACTCTATGCATTGTTAGGCCGAGATGAGTAGTGTGGGCTACTCCTAAATAAGAATCACATGTGTGAGATAGAAGCGTGGCCATTTCGAAAGAATTGTATAAGGCTATATTCTTAGAACCTCTTGTAGAACCAGACATATTTTCAGGTTGTTAGGAAGGATATTGTGTGAGGTATATCATCATTTACACAAAAGGCGGAACAGTTCACGGACATCGCGTCTACATATCAGCTAGTAAAGTAAATATACTTTCACAAGGAAATGTTCAAAGGATAACACATGTCCATCCTATGCCGAGTTCAACTATTGACTTTATTACCAAATCTTTGTATCTTCGTAATTTCCTTCATATGGGTAATTGTTGGAAATTTTGAAGAAAATTGCTCATTTGACCTTTGTAATAGTAAAATGCAAATTTTATTTGGTTTTTGACCTTTTTAATAATAAGGAGCAATCCTTATTTGATCAAATAGAGTGGTGAAATGTCATATTTTATGGCTATAAATATGATTTATTTCTCACATTTGATACACACACAAAAAAAATCATTTACCTCCAAAACTCTTGCATTGGTGATTATTACCAAGCATATTGTCCAGTTCGCCGGAGAATAGATAATTTTATTTTCTCGTCTTATCCTGAGAAACATACATCCTGAACAAATCTGTTTTAAAGATAGTGCGTTAAACACACGATTCGGGCTTTTAGATGACATTGTTCAAGTATAGTTTATATAAATTGGAAATACACCATCAATAAAAATGGCAAAGCAAATATAATTATAGAAAATTTGCCCATTACTATTATAAGGATCAAACCAGCAATTTTCTTCAATTTTTCCAACATATTTTCTTTAAGTTTTTGTAATTGTTTCCATTAAATGTGTGACATTTTACCATATCTATCTCAAAATAATTGTCTAGTTTGTTAATTAATTAACTTATTATGTTGAATTTCGCAAAAAGTATAGATTTGAATTTAGAAATGCATTATCATGAGTAGGGGTATAAACGAGTCGAGTTGAGCTAAAGATAGTATTGTTCAAGCTTGTTTAAATAGAATAGAATAGAATAGTTGAACCAGCACTATTTCAGAGTCCTACGATGAAATAGAATAGCTGGTCTACCGATCTATTAAGCAAGGAAGCAATACACAAAGGGAATCAAATACTACGAAGATGCAGCGGAATGTTGAGAATGGGAGCCAAGATCGAACTTAAAAAATTATATTTGAGTTTGATTTGATTATTAATTGAGTCGAGCTTTAGTCGAGCCGAACACGAATCGAGCTCAAGTAGCTCGAATAATTGTTTTCAAGTTTGGTTCGTATATTAACAAAACGAGCTCAAACGACCTTTTAACAATCGATCTTGAGTCAAGTAGCGAAGTAGCTTGGATCATGAGTGACTAACAAGTAATTTCCCTTGTCATTCCGTGACCAATTAACATCAGTTTTACAAATTTAATCTGATTCTCATTGTATCGTTACATTTTCAGGTCGAATACCCGATCGACGTCTCCCCAACTTCCGACGAGCACTTCAAACGCTGGGAATACGTTAATTACAACTTTACCCTCGCCTACTTCACCACTCCATTTCTGGTACGATCCAAAGAACGAGACTCCGACGGCCCGACCCACACCGGGCTCTTCAACCTCTACCTCGACGAGTTCGACGAGTCATGGACCACACAGATCGACGATTTCGACTACGTCATCCTCAACGCCGGCCACTGGTTCACCCGCACCGCCGTGTACTACGAGAACCGCCGCATCGTCGGCTGCCGCTACTGCCAGCTCCCCAACATCACCGATCTCCCGATGACGTACGGCTACCGCCGCGTGTTTCGCACGGCGTTCAGAGCCATCAACGGGAGAGAAAAATTCAAAGGCGTCACGTTCTTGCGGACATTCGCGCCGTCGCATTTCGAGAACGGGCTGTGGAACGAGGGCGGCGATTGCGTGCGGCGGCGGCCGTTCCGGAGCAACGAGACGATTTTGGAGGGTTTGAATTTGGAATTCTATATGATTCAGTTGGAGGAGTTTAGGGTTGCGGAGAGGGAAGGGAAGAAGAAATTTAGGTTGCTGGATACTACGCAGGCCATGCTTTTGAGGCCCGATGGGCATCCGAGTAGATATGGGCATTGGCCCAATGAGAATGTGACGTTGTATAATGATTGTGTGCATTGGTGCTTGCCGGGGCCCATTGATTCTTGGGCCGATTTTTTGCTCCACATGATAAAGATGGAGGCCCGGAAAACTTACAAGGAAAGACTCCTTCAGAGTGGGAAGAAAATGCAGTAAAATTATGTCCATCTTTTTTTTTTGGGTATTTTCGTTGATATTCTTTTTTTGGAAATTGGATTTATTTGAAAATAAGGAAATGTATTTAGTATAGTTTTATTTTGTTACTGTTGTTAAATAATGTGTTTGGGATAGATAGGGTTATAGTATGATCTGATAATGTTATTGGGCCTGATCGAAATATGTAATTGAATATTTTATGAACGCTCGTCATCACATTAGAAGTGTTGGTGTACTCAATGTGTATTTGACTCTTATCAACTTGTTAGTGGTGATTAAAAGATTGTTTACTGAGTTATAAGGGCGCGATTGGATATCTTTCATTTAAAAAAATTAGAAAATAGTGGTAAAAAATATTTTAGAAGAAAAAGATGAATTTTGAGATTTGATTGGATGTGAGATGGAAAAGTAATGATGAAAGTTGATTCTTTTAAGAATAGTAAAATAATGATTGGTAGTTAGAAATGTGTGAGTGAATGAATAGTGAAATTTGTGGAAGAATGTGTAATAATGATTAGTTTTTGTGAAAAAATGTAGATGTGATTGGTGATAGAAAAAATAAAGAAAAAGTGAAAGTGAGAGAATAGTATATTTTGAAAATTTTCATAAACAATCATAGATAGTAAAAAATTTTTCTTAGCGGAGCGAAAATGAATTTTGTTTTTATCCAATCGTTTCTTCATAAAATATCTCATTAGATATTTGGTCATTTATAAAAATATCAAAGCACTTGATAAAAAAAAAAAAAAAAAATGAAGAACTTATTTTGAGGATCTTAACAATTCTTTTAGTTTTTTATTTATTAATACGACCGTTACTAAAATAGTAAATATCATAATTCTATATTATCAGAAATTTGACATGTTATAAACTTTTAAGACCATTTATAAAATACAGAATTTTATAGATAAACCAAAAAAAGAAAACATATCAATATTAGGCCCGTGTAGAATCTGTAGATAGATCACATTATTTCTTACATGTTGCACACAAAGTTTCAATGTGAAAACTGAAAAGTGGTTATGTTTAAATTTTAAAAGAGTCAAAACCCATAATTACACCAGGCCTTCTGTCATGCCATGCTGCAGTTCTGCAATTGCCATCCAGCACAAAAGTTCTTAGCTAAATTCACGGTGGTGGGACTCTTTGTCAAAACCCATAATTTGACAAATGTCTCATTCTAATTTATTTTATAAAGAAAAATACATGTATATGTCATAATCGAAAACGTTAAAATCACAAAGTATTTAGGTGGTGACAATTAGGTAGCATCTCATTACCCCTTTTCACTGGGTAGTCAATTCACAATACGGACTTGGATCAAACTTGTGCTTCAGTGTAGACACTTGTGCTGTCAGCGAATGACCCTAATTCGATCTCATATGTATGAGTGCGTGTATCTCCTAACCTACTTACTATCCCTCATTGTACTCGGAAATAAAATCACAATCCAGACTTTTTTATCTGTTTATTTTTTAACAGTATTTCACTCCTATTGCTGTGTTATTTTGCTATTTCGGTATATTAGGTGAATACTGTGTGTACCATAATAGCATCAGTACACCTATAATTGAAGCACCAAGTGAAACACCATGAGAAATAACAAGGTTCATTCACCAACAGGCACATATCAGTTTACATTCTTAATAAAAATTAATCTTCTATTATAGTAATATGATATAGTACATATCAATAATGGCAATTTATATATTGATTAAGAGATGGAATACCAATTATATATAAAAGAGATAATTACAAAAACAAACCCTTAATTACATAAAAACTCAGACATATTTCAAAATTACAAAAACCTCTTCAGGTTTCATTTTGCCTTAAATTTAAGGGGGTAACTGTAATATTTTTGTAAATGTCAGGGGTTTTATTGAAATACTTTCCAAAATCACCGGGAAAAATGTAAGACGGGAGTAACTGTAATATTTTTGTAAATGTCAGGGGTTTTATTGAAATACTTTCCAAAATCACCGGGAAAAATGTAAGACGGAATCCAATCTCAAGGTTTTTTTTGTAATTCTCAAACAACTCTGGGTTTTCATGTAATTAGCCCAAACTTTAGGGGTATTTTTGTAAATATCCCTATATAAAATTCAAACCTCTTTACCAGCGGTAAGAGAATTGGGCCACATATATATACTCACTCCCTAAAACAAATAGAAGCAAAAACCAACGATGGCCCCTACCAATATGCTACTCCCTCTACTCATCTTTCTCCTCCAACTCACCCTAATACACCAAGTTTCCTCAATTGGCATAAACTACGGCACCATCGGAAACAACCTCCCTCCACCCAAACGGGTGGCGCAGCTGCTCCAATCCACCCTCATTAACAAAATCAAGATTTACGACACCAACCCCGAAATCCTCGAAGCCTTTTCAAACACCGGCATCGACCTCATAGTCGCAGTCGAAAACTCCCAAGTTGCCAACATAAGCTCCAACCCTTCCGCCGCCGGCCAATGGTTCACCGCCCGCATCGCTCCCTTCATCCCGGCCACCTCCATCATCGGCATTGCCGTCGGGAATGAGTATCTAACCGCCGAATCCGACAAGCTGGATCGCAATGCATTAGTCCGAGCCATGCAGAATTTGCACGCGGTTTTGGTCGAACGCGGCTTGGACCGTAAAATCAAGGTCACCACGCCGCATAGCATGGCGGTTCTCGCCTCCTCATTCCCACCGTCGGCCGCCACTTTCGCCGCCATGCTGTTACCGACAATGACGGCCGTCGTCGGGTTCTTGGCGGATAGCGGCGCACCGTTTATGGTGAATGCATATCCATATTTTGCTTATAGGGACAATTCAAAGACCATTAGTTTGGAATATGCATTGCTAGGAAATGGCACTGGGGTTTCTGATCCGAAGGGTTACACGTACAACAATTTGCTGGACGCGCAAATCGACGCCGTCCGATCGGCCATCGGTTCGCTAGGGTTCGCGAACCGTTCGATCAAGATTATCGTATCCGAATCCGGGTGGCCGTCGAAGGGCGATCCTGGCGAAACCGAGGCGACGCCAGAGAACGCGAGGACTTACAATACGAGATTAATCGAACGCGCGCAATCGAATAAAGGGACTCCAATGAAGCCTAAAGAAAATGTGGAGATTTTCGTGTTCGCCTTGTTCAATGAGAACAAGAAACCAGGGGGTGCAAGTGAGAGGAATTTTGGGATCTTTAATGGTGATGGTTCTAAAGTTTATGATGTGGATTTGAGCTGCCAGTTTTGTTCAGGCAGTGGGGATAAATTAGGGTTTGGGGAGAAAACATCGGGTGGGGTGAGGAACAGGGGTCCTTCTGTGTGGTGTGTGGCTAAACCACATGCAGATGAGAAGGTGGTTCAGGCTGTGGTTGATTTCTGCTGTGGATCAGGTGGTGTGGATTGCAGGGAGATTTATGAGAATGGAGATTGTTTTGCACCTGATAACATACATGCACATGCATCGTATGCCATGAATGCTTACTATCAGATGCATGGGAGGAATTATTGGAATTGTGACTTTAAAGGCACTGGACTTGTTACTTTCAGTGATCCAAGTAAGTTCTCAGCACTGTTCTAAAAATCACCGCCTAACTGCGATTAGTCTCCATCTAGGCGCTAGGCTCCCCTTGTTCGCCTACGTTTTTCTTCTGATTAGTCCCGTCTAACCCCACCCAAGTCCTGCCTAACCCTCCTAGGCCTGTGTTTTTTAGAATACTGGTTCTCAACATTTTTTTAATTTTTTAAGTTATTGAAGTGTTTTTATGTATTTATCAGGTTATGGACAATGCCGATATGCAGAACAGTAGCAGGGCATCAGAAGAACAAAGCAGAGTGGTGGTGAGATCATTTTTTCTTCTAATATTTGATGTTGTTAAGCTGAAGAAAAGAGTATTTGTATTCTTGTACTATTACTGTTGAAGATTATTCGAATATTGGTGTTTTCATGTTTATCAAAAAGTTGAAAGCTTTCACATAGGGAGGAGATAAAGTTGATCTTTCCCCCACAATCAGAGGCTTTTTGAGTTTGAAAAAGATGCTACTCTTTATTGAGACTAGAATTTACATGTTTTCAATAATTCAATCCCACCCCACATTTAACAGGAAAATAAGAACCGGTGGGGTATCTCCAGCAGGGGCGTATCCTCCCTTGTCCCCCCAAAATTTTTGAAATTTTAATTTTTTATAGGTATATTTTATTTTTAAATATTTAGTACTAAATATTTATTTTTTATTGATTTAGCCCCCCAAAAATTTTCAGCCCCCCAATATTTCGGGTCTAGCTCCGCCCCTGATCTCCAGGGAAAAGATTTTGCAATCTGAATGTGATGCTCTGTTTGAATTGTTGAGTATCCAAGGTTAAACAGATCTCCTTAATATATATTTATATTATATTAAAATTTAGGAGTTATTCAAAATTTTACTTTAGGGGCTACATCAGTAAAGACAAACAAATTAGAATTCATGATTATCGTGTTACTTTTGAGTTTATTGGTGATAGATTTTCATTAGGTATTGAGTTATTGACTTGTAAAAGAAGCAGCTATTATCACAGTATAACAGAAGACAATTATCATTAAAATAAAGGATAATTACAAAAACACCCCTGAGGTTTGGGTTAATTACAAAAAAACCTAGACATGTTGCAAAATTACAAAAAACCCTTCATGTTTGTTTTGTCTTAAATTTAAGGGTGGTAATTGCAATATTTTTGCAAATGTCACGGTTTTGTTTTTGAAATATTTTTGAAAATCACCGGGAAAAGTGTAAGACGGAATCAAACCTCAAGGGTTTTCAAAGAATTCTGGATTTTTTTATAATTAGCCCAAACTTTAGGGGTGTTTTTGTAATTATCCTTAAAACAAATGAAATCTCATAGCATTTATAATTTCTTTTATCCAGTTGTTTTATCTGGTAATAATTTTCTGCAACAAGAGTTAAAAGTATTCTTATGCGTTGGGTTTTAAAGCATTTAGGCAAGTCTACATGAGCTCAATATATTTTCAAGAATTTTGTTTAAATGTTAACTGCCTATAATTAAAAGAATAAAAAGATGAAACATGTATGTCAACCATCTAAAAAAGTTCAATGGCCAAGTTAATGATATTGATGCTCTTCTAATTCGCTTATGAAACTGTTTTCAGGGCTTTTTATGAGACGTAAAAATGTGATTGACCAATATACTATGATTCTGATAACAAGACCCCACCTTAACATGAGAACAAGTTTTTATATATACCTTAGAATTTCAAGTGCATGGTGAAAGAGCTCAAAGCATCAGATATGGAAGGGAAAACGTTGAGATTTATATTGGTAGATCCTATTACTTTTTACTGAAGTCGTGGATGTGGCCAGTGAGGCTAATGAGAGTAAGATTAAGGGAGTATTTGCAAAAACTTATGCTTTTAGAAGAAGTAATTTATTGTCGTGGAAGTAAAAGTAGTTAAGAATGTGCTTGCAAATAGAAGTAAAAGTTGAGAGTATTTGGTGAAAAAGTTGCAAAAGTGCTTATGTGTTTGTAAAAGTCAAACTAAAAGCAGAATCAAAAATCTAAAAGCACTCATCACTCTACTTTTAGATTTTGATTAAATGAAGCATAATCAGAAGCAGAAGTTGACTTTTGTAAATACTAAAAAGTAATTTTTTCCAGCTAAAAAACAGACTTTTTTTTCAGTGATTGCAAACAAATGCCTGACTGAGTTCAAACTGTTTGTGCCATGCCAGTCTCTTCCGGCACTTGAGTTATGTTTACAGGCCACGAAATTGCTGTTTAAAATCCAGTATCTGGAATATTTGCAGATGATCATCCAGCATACTTTTAGTACTATATTTAAGTAGCAGTGTTTACCAGGCAGATCATAAACTTATTTTTTTCTTATTAATTTGAGAGAAGAAAAAAAGAAGAAAAAACAGCTTCAAATAGAAAGATAAAATAAGGATAAAAACGTGATTATGATAGATGACTATCAAATAGTAATCGGAGACTATCAATTTAATCAAAGTCACAGAGTGATTAACTGCCCATTGTTTTGATGCAGAATCATTAATTCACAACAACAGAACAGAACAGGTAAATAACACCTAAATCAAAATTTTGCAACAACAATTTGATATATATGCATAAATTATGTACAATCAAGAGTAGCATATATAATAAACTAACAGAAATGTATCAGCTTTTGCAAAATAATCAAATTTAGTGAACGGTAGAGTTTAGAATGAAATCTTGATGAATACCAATATGTGCAAAACTAAAATGTAGAGCACAAAAGCAGACCTGAGCAGCATCAGCCTCTGCAAACTCTCATTCCGACCACCCGTATGAACAGGAAGCTTGTAGTGAGGATCAATAGAATAATCAGAAGCCTTGAAAGAGCCGCTTCTTCCAGACCTATTCCTAGCCATATTCACATCTGAACTGCTGTTTTCTATTCTTCTCAACATTCCATTTAACTTTTCCAGCTCCAGCTCCTTGACATGGATTTCACCACCGAGACCTTCTGCCTGAGCCTAAAAGCACAAGATGGATAATAATCACTACGAAACTTATACAAATTTTCAGCACTCAATAACAGGAAAAATAACAAAATCTAACCTGTTTTGCTGCAAGTTGTTCAATTAAGCTATGAAGCTGTTTATCCAATGTTTTCTCTCGCTGAGCTGCAAAGAAGTGTATTAGTTAATTAAGAATATCGAAGATGTATAGCTGATAAAAAAGATTTCACTTATTGTGAGAGTTCACAAAAATCGACGCAGATAATTTTCCATTTAAAAACAAATTCCTTGGCTAGATTTTCACAATTTTCTGCTTTTGAACATCATTTTTCTCTGAGGACTAATTTTCTGGTGGCATTTTAGCTCATGGGTGAATCCATAAGGAATTACGAATCACAGTTTCAGGGGATTGTTTGATTAAGGATCTTGTAAAATTAGCAATCTCATTGCTGTTTAAACAGAGTTCTCAAACATAGTTGAAACAAAACCATTATGCTGATGGACGACTGCCTTGCAATACCATGCTTGGTAAGCCATATTTATTATTAGGCAGTCTGCCCAAATAGTTTCCCAAGATTTATATTTATGAAGCTTTCAATAATTAATGTACTATATGTTTACTTTTTATTCCCTCATATATGCACAGATGCTACCCTTCTTTTGGTTAGAAGAGAGGCGGAACATCTACTAATTTACTAATAAAACCAACATCTCCACTATCTGTACTGTAGAATTACCATCAAATAAGTGTAGTTCATTAGGCAAAACATTCACCACTATGAGGCTATTCTTAAGTCATTGCTAACTTATCTCCTTTGCACCTCCTTAAAAAATTTAAGTTCGGCCTTGTCCATATTACACACGATACAAATTCATGCATAAAGTAGCCATATAGTCGGTATTATGAAAAGATATGACATAATGATGGGGCTAAATTTTGTATCATTGGTTTGCCGGATGCTAGAATTTGAATACTCATAATAAACATGATACTATACATAAAAATCAGAAAAGTACCTGGAGTCGGTTGCTTCAATGCATTATCTTGGACTTGCTGCCACTTCTTCTCCAATTCTTGAACAATCTCATCCATTGAAGCCTTTTTGATGAATTAGAGTTTTAGCAGGTCAAAAAATTAAAATACAAGCATAAAGCACAAGAGTTATAGTTAACCATACAACAGACCAATTCCTTTTTCTTGTTCTCCAACTTCTCCATTAATGCAGATTTGGGAGCTTCTGCCTCTTCTTGGGCTTCAACGGCTGATTTAGATTCATTAAGCATTTTGTTTGATTCTCCTGAATGGCTGGAATCTACGGATGCTTCTGCTCTTTGCAACTCATCTTTCAGGTTCTGCTCAATCAAGTCCATTTCCTGTAAAGAATACTTGTAAGGCATGTTTTTATCGTGTTTTAAAGGTTGCTCCACAAAAGAAATTCCGAACATCATAAATATTTAAAGATATGAAAAATAGTCACAGCCAACCACAAAGCCATCAAGACTATCAAGTATCAAGTGAATCAATTAAAAGGAAGAAGATTAATTTCCACAGCCTGCACATGCGAATAAGTTTAGGAGATCAAACTCTGACCTTCAACTTATTTCGAAGCAAATCTGCTTCCTGCAACTTCTCCTGAATCTTAATTTCATAATTGGATATAGCTTCTTGATACTCTGCATTTTCTTCCTGCAACCTAATCTCTCTCAGCTGTGTCTGCAATGAACAATACGAATAAACATCAGCGTTCTACACTCACAAACCTCAAATTCAACATAAACGCGCTACTTTTTCCACAAAATTGCCATAAACCCAACAGTAGATAACAGTCAAACGAATCCCGGTTCTAAAGAGATAACTAGGGCAATGAAGAACAAAAAATTATAGAGAACCAGATACGGATTGTTATTCAATTTTCTCCTTTTTTTTATATTAAACAAATTGCTTCATAAGGATCACACTTGGCAGCAATCTCTAAGCTATATGCTTTCTTCTAATGAATTCAGATGCTGATTTATGTCTACATTATGCGCAGTACCACACTATAAATACCGTTTTCTTATCTGTTGCCGATTTATTCATCATCAAAACACGCCAGGAAAAGGGGGTAAAAACTCCAATATAAACGCACACTATGCAAAAGACAATACATTTCACCAAACAACAGAAACAATTCAAGCCATAAATGTTTAAAGAGACGAATCCAAAAAAGTACCTGCTGTTTGGTGGAGGAATGGGCGTTGAGCTGAAGGGCGAGAGCATTGTTGGAGGCGAGGGAATGAGCGTGTAGGTCAGGAAGACGTTGGGAAATGTCGGGTGGAGGCAATCTGAGCCGCAGATCTTGAATAGAACGGTTCAGAGAAGCTGATTTGCGATCGAGTTCTTGGACGTAGGACAGTTGTTCGGGAGTGAAGATCAAAGGGATGGAATTGGTATCGTTTTCTCCGTCGCTCCTCCCACTACCACCGCCACCGACCACGTCCGCCGCCCAAGCTAGTAGGCCAGCCATCTCAGTTTGCTTCCAGTAGCTCCGACTTTCTTTTTCTTTCTTTATTTATTTTTTCGTCGTTCCAAAATAGTAATTAGTTCTTGTATTTTTTCGCCCAAATATTTATCGAGCTAGTTTTCCATCTTGTTAATTAAGTTTTTGGATTTAATGTTGGCCGAAAAACAAACCAAATTTTTGTGTACTGTTGAACCAAGTTTGACCATTTTTTTCATTTGATAAGACACAAAGATCGGGTATTGAACTAGTAAAAAATTATAAAATATGTGTAAAAATATCAAATTATTTTAGTTAAATTTATGTTCGACTCGATTAAAACTTGTTCTAGTCTAATTCGATTTATAATCAAAACAAACTCAAACACGAATTTTTAAAATTCGGTTAAAATTCAAAAAACTTGAATAATATTGTCTTCGTAATTATTCGATCAGTTTACACTTCTAGGTTTAATTTACATTATTGGAGTCTATTTTTCCGTTTTCGGTTGGTGGATATGAGATTTATCACCTTATGACTAATCACTGAACTATTTTTAATGGTATGCTTAAAAGACCTTTTTGTATTTCTTATTATGGCATTTAACAATTTTGGACTGACGATTGGATTTTTTTTTTTTTAGGTAAAAGGCCGAAGGCCAAGATAAAATAAAAGGAGAAAAAGAATGTTGATCACAAGACCGATCAACTAGCCTGAGGTGGGGCCTCGTTAAAACCTTCTAAGGTAAAACTCACCCTTGTGGGAAAAATCCTTAGAAGGAAAAAGAGTACCCCGAAAAAAGAAATTCGAAAAAACCCATACAAACAACCACAAGTCGGTTGCATGGCTGAAGGAAAAACAAACTAATATCTGATGTGGTAAAGTAAGGTACGATCAGTAGCAATAACATCATAAAGGAAATTAGGAGAGACATTCCACCAAATATTACCCACAACATAAGCCTGCTTAGCAAGGACATCAGCAGCGTGATTAGCCTCACGAAAAACGTGGGAAGCCCGAAATTGAATAAGACTGAGGCGACGATATAAGAGTAAAAGTCGCCCTCTAAGGACCCAAGGGTCATCCACTGAGAAGGAAGAGAAGATCGAAATGACATACGAAGAGTCTGCTTCAAGCCAAATGAATTGGTATCCTTTATCGAGAGCAATTTCACAAGCCGTGATGGCCCCTTGTAACTCTGTCAGAAAAGCGAAGCTAGTACCAAGGTGCAAAGTGAAACAACCAGTAACAAAACCATGACAATTACGGAAAACACCTCCACACGCAGAATCCCCCGGAGACCCCAAAGCGCTCCCATCTGTGTTAATTTTAATCCAACCTGGCGGAGGAAGGTTCCAACGGACTAATATGGGGGATTTGGCCCGTCGATGACAACCCGGAATACCCAACCTCCTCAAAATGAAAAGATCAAGACAATCATTATGCATGAAACCCATAGGAACATGACGAGTTTCCCTAATAAAAGAAAGCACCTGAGCACAAATAGCAACATCCGAGAACTTGGAATCCTCAAAAACAGCCCTGTTGCGACAAGACCATATCACCCAAAGAAAAGTAATCAACGTTAACTTCCACAAAAAGAGAATTTGAGAGCTTCATTTAACATCCAGACTCTGAAGCATGACTCCCCATATGCCAGAGGAGAAATCCAACTGCACATTGAATAGGCCTGTGAAGTACTCCCAACAAGAACGAACAACGGGACAGTCCAAAAAGCAGTGGTCTAGATCCTCAGAGTGCTGAAAACAAAGCTGACAAACCGCAGGTCCAAAAATCCCGCGCTTCTGTAAATGACCCCACAAAGGAAGCTTGTTATGAATCAAGCGCCAAACTAACATAGATCGTCGTGTCGGAATGCAAGGATGCCAGAGCCACTTACCCCAACGAACCACTGGAAAACTCGAGTGAATATGCCAATAAGCAATACGAGAATAAATAGAGCCATGGACTGATTTAGACCAGACACGAGAATCATCCCCACCCACAATAGGCATACCCAAAATATCCATAACAATATCCTCACAATTCAGAATGAACAAGGAAGTGAAGTGTCAAACACCATCAACAAGATAATCAGAAACAGTCTGAGATAATCTATTGCGAAAACTGGGAGGAACACCTATCTTATCTGCAATACTATAACCAAGCCAATTATCCCACCAAAAAGATATAGAGGTGCCGTCCCCAATAATCCAACGTGAGTCTTTCTTGAGAGATGAGATGTAAGGACGGAAACCCGACCAAAGAGAAGAGGTAACCGGAGAGGCCTTTGGCTCAAGATACCGATCCAAAAATCTGCTCCGGAAGAAACAAGACGCTAACGATCCCGAAGCTAAAATATCCCAAGCCATGCACATCAGAAATGATGCATTCATAGATGAAATCGATCGCAAGCCCAAACCACCTTCAGCAGTAGGAGAACACATTCGTGCCCAAGAAACAGTAACCAAGTCCTTCTTTGTGATGTTCCCAGTCCAAATAAAATTGCGCGCAGCTCGGTCCAAACGGCGAATGAGAGTGACTGGCCACCTATAGACCATCATTGAGTAGACAACCGAACTGAAAATCACAGAATTAACCAAGCGAGACACGACCCGCCATAGAAAGAGAATGCCCCTTCCGATTCATCGAATTTGCAAATAATACGATCCACAATAGGTTCCAAATGCATCCGTCTAGGAACTCCCTTGAAGAGCGGAACCCCTAGATAAGTAAAAGGCAGACTTCCATCCCGCATCCTAATAGCACGGAGAATAGCCCGCTCATGACGCACAAATTTACAAAAATAAATGGTAGACTTATCCCGATTAGCATACTGACCAGAAAGCTGCTCATATTCCGAAATAATGCGCGAAATAATGCCAGCATTGGCTTTGGAAGCCTGGCAGAAGATAATCACATCGTCTGCATATAACAAGTGAGATGGGAAAGAAATGTCGCGGCCAGCCCGAATACCTATGTGAGCATGATATTGAACTTGCGACTAATAAGATTACTCGAGAACCTCCTCAAAGAATGCGAGAAAAAAGAAGCGACAGAGGATCCCTCGAGCGGACCCCTTGGGAACAATCAAAATATCCAACCGGGCGAGCCATTCATAGAATCGAGAGTCTAGCGATCAAGGATGCTAGTAATCCAACCACAAAACCTATCCGAAAAACCAAAAGCTTTCAAGACGTGCAACAAGAAATCCCAGGAGAGGGTGTCAAAAGCCTTGCGAATGTCCACCTTGATAGCCATATCACCACCATACGCCCGACGATCTAGACAATTAATGCACTCCGATGCGATAGAGACACAATCATGAATACGACGACCCGCAATAAAACCAAACTGAACAGGAGAGATGATAGAAGTCGTGATCAGGGCCAATCTAGAGGAAAGAATTTTGGAGATAATTTTAAACAAAAAATTGCTAAGAACGATTGGTCGAAAATGATCAACTTTGACCGCCTCTGGAATCTTGGGTATGAGAACCGCAAAACTAGAATTAAGCCCTCGAGAAATCACGCTTGTATCAAAAAAATGTTGAATGGCATGAACCACATCGTCAGAAACCACTTCCCAAGCAAACTGGTAGAATTTCCCAGGAAAGCCATCGGGGCCAGGAGCGCTCAAAGGGTCCATATCAAAGACCGTTTTTTTAACTTCATCGTATGTCGGGTGACAAGTAAGGATCTGATTATGAACCGTGGTGACCTTGGCATCAATAAGAGAGGAAATCCGGGCTAACGAGTGTGATGTAGGAGCAAAAGACGTTGTGAAAAGGTTCTCGTAGTACTGAATGACATGGGCCGCAATAGTAACTGAATCTCTACAGATTTCACCATCAATAATAAGAGAAGAAATGGAGTTCCGACATCTACGAATCTTAGCCGCACGTTGAAAAAATGTAGTATTACGGTCCCCATCCTTAAGCCAAGTAAAACGACTTTTTTGACTTAACATTTCGTATTCCTTGCTCAATAGCTCAGCTAACAACGCGTTAGACTCCACTTCTTGACAAAAAAGCTCTTCAGAATAACCCTCAATAGCAATGGTATCCTGAATCGAGGCAATGGATGATAGAATGGACTCTTTTTGCTGAAAGACATTGCCAAAAACGTCAGCATTCCACTCCTTAAGCCGAGCTTTAAGACGTCTAAGCTTGCCCAGAATCCTACCCCAAGGAGAATTGGAGAAGGTCGGCAAAGCCCAAGAATCGCGAATCACTGTATCAAGTTTGTCATCAAGAGTCCACATGTTCTGAAACCGGAAAGGTCTGGGACCAGACAAAGAAGTGACCTCACAAGTGATAGAAATATGATGATGGTCTGACACAGTACGAGGCAACACATGACAATGTACCACATCCCATAAACCCAATAATCCCTCTGTCATAAGACCCCTATCAATACGAGATTCCACATGATTACCCGTGTGCATACGACCCTTCCAAGTAAATTTATGACCAGAAGAATGAATATCAATCAACTGGCAATCCTCTATAAAGCTCAAAAATTCCTGACAGGAGTTCACATTAGGAGCATGAAAACTACGACGTTCATGAGCGCCCAACACCGCATTAAAATCCCCCACGACCAGATAATTAGAGCTCCGATGAGCCAACAAATCCCGCCAAAGATCACGACGCCGCACATAAGAAGCATGCCCATGCACAAAACCGATACGAAAATTACCTACCGATAAACTCGCTTCAACCAAAACAAATTGATCCGACATATGTAACATAGAGGCCGAAATGAAACGAGCAGAAACAAGAATCCATATATTATAATGCATGCCAGGCCGTTGATTAACCGCCAAAATAGAGAAACCCATGGTTGACCAAAAAGAAGAATGAATAGACGAGTGATCTGTTTTAGGTTCCACCAGACAAAACCAATCTGGCCTGATAAGAGAGCAATGTTGACGGAGCATCGCCTTCGAGAGATCATTCGAAATCCCTCGAACGTTCCAGTGAAGAATATTCATTGATTATCAGTCGGCTCTCCATGCAGAGCCAGTTGATTATCCCGGGATTCCTCCTCAACTTCATCAGCCCATGATATAGAAGCTACCATATTCATAGAATTCTGATTTTCTGACTGCCCAACAGGAACTCTAATGGTTGGCCTAGAAGGACCCCCCTTTCGGACAACAGAAAGCTTTTGTCTAATTTCCTAGAGTTTTTTATCCGCTAAGATATCCACAGGAGAATTTTCCGCATTGTGCGACGAGGAAAATGGGATCAAAGATTGACATCCTTGTAAAATCGTAAGATCAATATTCCCAATTGCAATCCCAATGTGTCTGATTCAGACCCATTTGCTACATTGTCGTATGACCTATCATTCCTATTAGCCATTAAAGTGTCAGCATGGGGGACATGACAAGCATCATCTAACGATTGTATATCCCTCGAGTTAAGCCCCGCCTCAATTGTCAAAATTGGGATATCAATATGTGCAACTGTCTCCATTGGCAACACATGCACGTCATCCATTTCAATATTATCTCCAACCATCCCATCAAGAATAGCAAAAGCATTAGAAGTAGAAGGGTTAGAAGAATTACCTCTAAAAGGAGATCTCGGGGCATCACTCCTCTTATGAGGGTCATCCTCTGAAACATGCATGTTCAAATGTTCCTCAGCAGCCAAATCATTTGTAGAATTCTCCATATTCCCCTGACGATTAGACTTAGGATTCCGGGAAAGGCTACGACCCCTAAGCGGCCGCAGATCAGTTGTTATTTTTTAAAGTTCTTTGTTAAATGACCAATTATTTGACAATGACGGCAAAAATCAGGAAGACGTTCGTAATGAAAGAAAACAAATCTAGAGTGCCCTGTGCGTTTGATCATCATCTTCTTGGGTAAAGTCGAACTCAAATCGACATCCACAAGTACCCGGGCAAAATGACCCATTGAACCGAAAAGAGTGTTATCGTCAATTTTAATGGGAGAGCCAATGGCTCTGGCAAGCCCCAACAACACCTCGGGATGCCAATACTCCCAACTTAGTCCAAATATTCGCACCCAAACCTGTCTTTATTGATGTGGTAGTGTTATCGAGGATCGAAATCCGGCGTCAAGCGTCGCAATCGAAATGTTCCCTGGGGATAAAAGTAAAAACGCGTTTTCTCAAACAATATCCCTATCAGGAAGATTAGCGAAGTGAATATTGTAATATCCTTGCAAGCGATATAATACGAAAATAATTTATACGCCATAAAGATTTCAATTTTTCCGAAGTCGCGTAATATTCAAAGGTTTGTTGCCCTTAGTATATAACGTTCAACCAATCAACGAGTTTTCGCATAATTGCCGACGAGATTCGTAAATTTCATCAGTAATATGTAGAGAGTATATATTACCTTTCTTCGTGGGAATGAGCGGCGAGGTAACCGGAACGTCGTGTGTGGGAACCTTTAAAAGTGGAGCCTGTTTAATAATATCACTGTATGTTGCAGGTGATTTAACCTTGAAATGCGTCGGAAGATCGTCGTGGGTTGGCGAAGTATTTGGAGGAGTAACAACTATACCGTGTGCAAGGGGCAAAATAGAGTTTGAGGAGGGTTGAACCTGGTGCAGCGGACTAGAACTAGCGTGGGACAGAGAACCTCCATGGGTATTTGACGAAGGTGCAACCGACAGAAAAAGGACACTCGGAGACGAGGACGGAGACATGGTCGGGACTTGCCGCTGGGGAGAAAATTCAGGCATGATTTCAGGAAAGAGGAACTTATTAAGAACGTCCATCGGAGAAGATGATACTCCGGTCGGTGGCCGGAAGAAATTATTTGCAGGCGTGATTTGTGGAGGTAACATGTTTGGGGATCTTGTTCGGCGCCGAAAGTGTTATTGGAGACAACACGCGCATGTTTCTTTTTCTTAGAGAGAGAATTTTTCCACTCGGACTGACGATTGGATTAAAACTTAACATGTTTCGATTTCCTCAAAAAAAAAAAAAAAAAACATGTTTCGATTGATTAATAGATATTATTTGGGCCCGTAGCCAAGTCTCCTAGCGAGAATCGGGCATGGAAATGACCCACAAGAGCGTCTTAGTGGACGAGGGCTTGATCCATATTTTCAAATAATTTTTCGAGGTTTGGCCCGAGCCGGTTAAATCGGGGCCGGGCTTTAGTCTTGATTGATTCATCGAAAAAGTGGGAGTGTGGGACTACATGGGCACGAACGAGTTGGTGAACTCGGCCTGTCGACACTTTTATTTGTGGATACATGTCTTTGCTCTCAAGGGCATAGCTAGGTCACGAAAGTGGGATGAACGGATGGAAAATGAAAAAAATATCATATGAACTAAAATAATTTTTCTAAAAGTTAATTCTTAATAAAATTATAATAAAAAAAAACAATGGGGTGGGGCCCAATATGGCCCGATTTAGCAACCGTGGCTATTCCTTGGGTTTTCTACCCGTGTCGCACTCATCATGGACCTCTCACTTACGAAAGTGGATTTCATGTGTTCCCAAACTCGAACCCAAAAGTGTGAGTACCATTCAATGCTCTAATTTGAAGAGTGCAACCTGAAAAATATTCTTTGCTATATAAGACTTAAGAGACCCCACATTTTTATACTTACCTTCACATCCCCAAACTGCAAGCATGTAGATGCCTTGCATACTTTGCATTCCTAACGAACCGACATAACATAACCAATCCAACAGGCCAGAAAATTATTACAAACTTCACTTCCAACCCAAAGCAACCCCTTATTTCTTGAAATTAACATTTTGTCCTGCTGCCAAGTTAAGACACACCTATCTTGTTTCCCTTTGTTTGCTTAAATATTGAAATGCTTCTTAATTTGAATATTAATAAGAACGAACGCCGTTTTTCCAGCATAACTTCTGCAAGTGGCAAGCGACAATCTATTGTAAGTTTCATCATTTTCTTTCCTTAATTACTGTTTTCATATTTTATTTTTTCTCTCTCTTTATTTGTTGGTTTGTACCTTGAATGAGATATGATAGTGACTCCACCAACTTACTGAAAAATTGAAGAAGCTGTACAAGAACATTAAAAAAGCTTGAAAGATGAATTCTGAGTACTACTCTACAAATCAATAAAATCTAAAATTAGGTGAACTTAACGGAGATTATAGCTCTTGGAAATTATTTTTATAAGAATAAGAAGTACAATTGATTGATGGGAAGAAAAAGAGTTGTGAAAAATAAATATTTTTAGCTACTTTTTTCTTCAATTTGATAGTTTACGTTTAGCCACGTTATATGGGCCTACTATTAGAGATGTCAATGGGTCGGGTCGGGTCTGTGTCGGGTTCGCCTGGACCCGAGACCCACCCATTAATAAAATGCAATGCCCATACCCATACCTATACCCGCCCATCCAGACCCATACCCGCCCTGGCCCATAGACGTGTCTTGCGGGTAAGACCCGTTAGACCCGCCAACTTCATATATTTGGCCAAATTTTTACTCAAAATAGTGCATTCAAAATTTATGTTATTTATATAATTTTGTAAATATTATATGAATTATGAAATAAACACCAACATAAATAAATCAAGAGTTCGTGAATAAGAATAATATAATTTATTCATTTTATATATATATAAAAAAAGATAAAAAAAAAAAAAATATATGGGTCGGGTACGGGTAAGATCCTGTCATACCCGTTACCCGACCCATACCCCACGGGTCTAAAACGCAATACCCGTTACCCACTCCATACCCATTTATTGGACTCATACCGCCCCAAATGAGAGGGGTTTGGTTCGGGTCCAGGTCTTACCCGGACCCATTGCCATCCCTACCTACTATGCTAATGAAAATCCAGAACCAACAATTTTATGTGAAAATTCTATATGATTTATTTAGAATGTGAAAATAACTTGTAAAAAAATGGATAAAGTCCTCTTTGGAGCCTACATCCAAGGGCCACTCCTAATACTAGTTGAGCGAGTCGATCCACTCGAGCCTGAAAAAACTTTATGGGACCAAATTTTATGCATACCTTTTATACATATTACATATATATAATAAGTAAATTATTGCACAAAGAATGGTTCTAGTACAGCGGCTAATGCTTGCAGCTTGGAGCTTTGCATCATCAATTGTTTGGGCTCGAATTTCCATGGCTAATAAATTAAAAGTTCTCCACAAAAAATGAAGAGCCCATTTTTCTAGCATGGTTAATGCTTGTAGCTTGGAACTTTGCACCACAATTACCGAATTTAATTAGATAAAAATGCTTGAAACTCCCCCAACAATGAAGGGCCCATTTTTCCTTGGGCCTTGTAGCCTTAAGCCTTACTAGGATCTAACAAATTATCAATTTTAATTTTCCTTAAGAATCCAACATTAAATTTTCTCAATTTAAATTTTTAAATGCAAAAAGATAAAAAAAAAAAGGAAGTCTAAAAGAATTGGAAATGTGGGAACAAAACAGAAAAGAAGCAAGTTGTTCGTCAATGAAAAAGAAAAACAGGGCAAATAGAAAATAAGGAAAAAAGAAGAGAAAGGAGTAAGAGAAAAAAGGGGGAAAAAGAGAGGGGAAAGACAAGAAGAAGAGAAAGAAGGAAACATGTTAAAAAAAAAAAGAATAAATTTCACAAGAAAAATTGAGTGATTAACTATGTTATCGATTAAGAAAGAAATTATTGAACAATTTGATTATACTGATTTGATTAATATTTTTGACAACAAAACTGTAAGGTGGGTAATATTTAAATAACTATTTGGATTTTTGAACATAGATGTTATATTAGTTTAACTATATTCGAATTGTTCTATGTATTGCACACTATTATTTCTTTTATTGTTCTATGTTGTTTTTTAGTTTGTAAAAAAGGGGGAGACCCAATTTTAAAGTTCGACTTATGCCAAAAAATTAATAGGATAGGCTCTGCCTGCATCATTTTTTTCTTTTCTATATTGAGGCCTTTAAGTTTGAGTTTTAGTCTTTAATTTTTCCCTTTTTATTTATTCTTTTACGATATAGTACCACCTTATTTCAAAATTTTGCACTGCTTAGTGCTTACTGCAGTACTGCTATGATAAAATTGAATATTGTTTCCCAAAAAAAAATTGAACATAAATTTTTCATATTTCATTCATTTTATTAAAGTTTCAAATTAAGAATCTTGTCGACTAAAATTATATAAGTACATAAACATAAAATCAAACTTTTCTTGGTAAAATTCATCAAATGTATTTAAATGCATACACCTTACAGCTAAAAATAAATAGTCTCTATCTTTAGATCTTCAACCGAAAAAAAATTGAAAACAAAATAACAATTAATGAGAATATACATCATTTCTTCTTTTTTTTAGGGAGAAAATATAAATCTTATTTGACTCGTTCTCACTTCTAATCGTGTTGACAGGTACACGCACTTGACGTAATTACGCTGTTGTTTCCCAAAACTTAGCGTAATTGACAATCTGGCCCATAAATTTCCACAATTTATTCATTTTAAACCATGTTGAAGAAAATTAGAAGAAGAGTCAAAACTCAAAACCATCGTCACAAAGCCTTTCAAGCAAAAGCCACGACGAAAGCCGCCACCCAGCAGCTCCTCCCCATCGCCGCCCACCTCCCCCGCCATGTCGCCACCTCATCCGCCGCCGCAAACCACCGTGTCACACCACTCTCGCCCTTTCCTCTTCCCGGAAACCCAATCTAGGGTTCTCCCTGACCCCTCCACATTCTTCTCCCCTCACCTCCTCTCCACCCCTCTGCCCACCAACTCATTTTTCCAAAACCTCGTCCTCAAAAATGGCGATCAGCCAGAATACATCCATCCGTACCTGATCAAATCATCTCAATCGTCGCTTACTCTGTGTTTCCCATCTCTGTTCAAAAATCCCGCCTTCATTTACCAGGTATTCATTTCTGACCTCACCATTTCTACGTTGAATAACCCTAATCCAAATGCGACCCACGTTATTTCGTCCTTTAGTGACCTGAGTGTCACTTTAGATTTCCCCTCTAGCAATCTTAGGTTCTTCCTCGTTAGAGGGAGCCCCTTTTTGACTTGTAATGTGATGAGTAATGTTTCACTCTCGATTTCAACTATTCATGCTATTTTAGAATTGACACCAAACAGTTCTTGCACAAAATACACCATTAAGCTGAATAACAATCAAACATGGTTGCTTTACACATCTTCGCCCATAAGTTTGAGCCATGATATAAATAGGATTACTTCTAGTGTGTTTTCTGGAGTAATTAGGATTGCTGCTTTGCCTAATGCTGAACCGAAATTCGAGACCGTTTTAGATCGATTCAGTTCTTGCTACGCCGTGAGTGGTGATGCTGTTTTCACAAAGCCATTCTGTTTGGAATACAAATGGGATAAGAGAGGTTGGGGAGATTTGTTAATGCTAGCACATCCTCTCCATCTTAAGCTTCTTTCAGACACTGATTGCTCAATTTCTGTAATTGAGGATTTTAAATACAACAGTATTGATGGAGAGCTTGTGGGTGTTGTTGGGGATTCTTGGGTTTTGAAAAGTGACCCTGTATCTGTAACTTGGCATTCAATTAAGGGAATTCAAGAGGAGTGTTATTCTGAAATAATTGAAGCCCTTATCAAAGATGTTGAGGCACTTGATTCTACTGCGATATCGACGTCGTCTTCTTACTTTTATGCGAAATTGATTGCTAGGGCTGCCAGGCTGGCATTGATAGCTGAAGAAGTATGCTATCCTGATGTAATCCCAGCTATTAGGAAGTTCTTGAAGGATACGATTGAACCTTGGATGGAGGGTACTTTTGGTGCTAATGGTTTTATGTATGATGCGAAATGGGGTGGAGTTGTGACTAAACAAGGATCTTTAGACTCGGGGGCCGATTTTGGTTTTGGAGTTTATAACGATCATCATTATCACCTTGGTTACTTTATCTACGGAATTTCTGTGCTTGCAAAGATTGATGCAGCTTGGGGTAGAAAGTACAGGCCACAAGCTTATTCGTTAATGGCCGATTATATGAACTTAAGCAAACGAGCAAACTCAAATTATACCCGTTTGAGGTGTTTTGATTTGTGGAAGCTGCATTCTTGGGCTGGAGGGCTTACGGAGTTTGCAGATGGGCGTAATCAGGAGAGCACAAGTGAGGCCATAAATGCATATTATTCGGCAGCTTTAATGGGGTTGGCTTATGGGGATAGTCATCTTGTTTCTATTGGGTCGACTATATCAGCTTTCGAAATTCAGGCAGCTCAGACGTGGTGGCACGTGAATGAGGAGGATAATTTGTATCCGGACGAATTTACAAGAGAGAACAGAGTGGTTGGAGTGTTGTGGGCTAATAAAAGGGACAGTGGTCTTTGGTTTGCTCCACCCGATTGGAGGGAGTGTCGGCTGGGCATTCAACTATTGCCCTTATTGCCGATTAGCGAAGCTTTATTTTCCGACGTGCGTTTTGTGAGACAGCTTGTGACTTGGACTTTGCCGGCGTTGGCAAGGGAAGGAGTTGGAGAAGGGTGGAAGGGTTTTACGTACGCGTTGCAAGGGGTTTACGATAAAGAAGGGGCTTTAGATAATATCAGGAAGTTGAATGGTTATGATGATGGGAACTCTTTGACGAATCTGTTGTGGTGGATGCATAGTCGGGACGATGATCAAGAAGAGGGGTGTGATAAAGGAGGGAAATTTTGCTGGTTTCGACATTATTGTCATTGATTGTGTGATTTTTATTTGGATCAGTGTTTGGAATAAGAGGATCAATGATAATAATGGCTTCAAGAGCAGGAAAATACAGTTTAAAGATAATCCCATATGGCACCAAACATTTCGTTCTTGGTGTATATTGATAATTATTGCAAGTTTCTTGTATTGGCATGTTGATTTTTTTTTTTTTTTGGTTAATGAGTGCTGCTTTATTTGTTCTGGACTGGATGTCTGGAATCATACATACTTGTATAATAGTAATGAAGTTTGTGAAATATACTGATACTTTGGTTGTATTTCTGCACTTGACCTTGAGAGTATATTGTCAAATATCTTAGCTGACACACTCTGTTGCATTATTTTTTGGTAGTATTCTTATGTCCAACTCCAAAAACTTAAAGATGATCTCCCTGTATTTTTTGTTATCAAGAATAAGTTGCAGAGGTTCAATTGGGATTTTATTTAACATCCACATAAAATTTAGGGATAATACGAAAGAAGCCTTGAGGTTTGAGATAATTAGAAAAAACTAAGATAAGTTACAAAATTTTTAGGCTAAGTTTGTTTATCATCCCTGATCGGCCACAAAAGCAAGCCTCCCAAGATTCACAACTTGATCCTCCGCTGCCTTTCTACACAAGACTACCGGAGTGGTTTCGGCATTAGCACTCCGAGTCTCCGATGATCAAGTTATTATATAAGTTTAGGTCTAAAACAAAGTAATGCAAGAGTGTAAATATATTATCAGTAAAAGAATAACCTTTTGAATGAGCCTTGGAGCTTCTATTTATACTCCTCCCTCATACCTTAACTTTACACGTGACACCTTGGGAGTGGCCTTTACCTGCCACCTTGTACCTTTTTTCAGCTCGGTCTTCCTCGTAGTTACTTCTGAGTCAGGTCCGCCCATCACGTCACCATTCCAATTAATGCTCACCCTGCATCCGTACGTGCCCTAGTTAATGCTTCCTCAAAAAGCTTGCTGACATTCTCTCTGTTCCATCAAGATGTGTATTTACCATTAAATGCCCCATGGAAATAGCTGCTACGCATTTATTATTGTCTGGGGAAAGCTGTCAGTCATTAATGCTACTTCGGTAGAGCTGCGAAACCATTTAATATGTCTTAATCGAGGCATCTTAAAATAAATGCTTTTCTGGCCCGTAGTCCTGGCTAAGCAGCTCGATTCGCTAACAGGCCAGTCCGAAACTTAGAGGGGACCTAGCCCCACTTAAGAGCAGACTAGGCCCAATTCTAAGAGCAAATGAGGCCCATATTTTGGGCCGGATCAATCCCACATAAGTATTTCCTTTCCAACTTCTTCCCCCAATCGCCAACCAAACATACATTACGTTTCCCAATGTATTTCTATAACCGAAATTCTCTGGAGTTTTGATTCCGTCTTATATTCTTATCCCAACTGTTAGTTGAACTCATGGAATTTATTGACGACATCAAATGTTTTACAATTATAAATCTAAACTTTTATAAATATTACAAATAACCACAATTTTTTGTTTTACATTTTGCTATTATATCCCTCAAATTTTCTAAATATTACAAATAGACAAGAAAAATTGTGTTATTTGTAATATTTAGAATAGTTGAAGGATGCAATCTAAAATATTTGATGATATCACAAATTCTATTAGGTCAACTAACGAATAACATGTAAGACGAAGTCAAGCTGAAAGGAATTTATATGATCTCCAAAAAAAATTCGGATATCTTTTGTAAATGCTCCAAAACTCATGATTTTTTTAATTATCCCTAAAATTTATAATGTCACCATTGAGCACAAAAAGGCATTATAGCTTTTAGACTTTTTGTTGGAAGTTGCTGTCGTCTTGTTCTTTGTTTTGATTCTTTAATTTAGATGTGATAGTTTATTTTGATAATAGTTATACCATTTTTTTAAAAATAGTCTTCTCAACTAACAGATATAAATATACTCCACTTTTAGTCTATTCTTGGATTCATGTACCCATGAAAGCAAATATGAAATATATACTGTCCTCTAAAAAAAGAAATATATACTATGATCATGCACTACATGCAAAACTTGCAAGTTATTAACTCATTGGTACACCAAACTTGGACGAGATACAATGTAGGAAGATATTCAGTATGAATATCATTTGTAATATATGCATGTCATTTTGGATTGGCCCAAAAAAAATGAATAATAAACGGATTGAGTTAGAGTTAAAAATTGACACGAATATTTTTTAATTATTTGCCACAAATAAAATGAATTTTATGTTATGACATATCGAGCGCGACAAGAATTGCCACCCCTACCACTAGTCCCTACTCCCTCCCTAGTGCTTATTTTTGCAATTTAAGTCCCAAACCAAAAAGAAATTTATTACACAGTTCACGCGTTTCCTCATTCTAAGGTTACCAGAGTAATTACTAAATTATTTACTGCACATATAACTAATACACTGCATAATCATAATCAGAAAAAACAAAAGAGATAATTACAAAAACACCCATGAGATTTGAGCTAATTATAAAAAGAAATGAATTTTGAAAATTATAAAAAAAAACCCTTTAAGTTTAATTCCGTCTTACATTTCCCTTTTCATAAGCAAAAAACATATCAAAATCCCCTGATATATTTAGAAAGTTGTACAATTACCTCATAAATTTAACACATAATCAAACATGATGAGTTTTTTTGTAATTTTGAAACATCTCTGGAATTTTTTTGTAATTAGCCCAGCGTCAAGGGTGTTTTTGTAATTATCCCAAAAATAAATGGTAACTAAAGAATAGGATGGACCTAACCCTAGAGCTTTGTAGATGGTGTGAATCGCGAGATGTGCCTCAACGAGTACTCAACTGCCATATACTGAGTCACCTCACAAGAAAAATCATCCTCCATCCTGTTACTAAGGGAATGCGAACCTCCACGTTACGTTTCTTTACCAGGTTTTTATCTTGGGCAAATGGTAACTGAAGAATGATTATGGGAATATGATTCTAGAGAATAATTTATTTTAAAAAAATAATCCTCTTGGCAATATCAGAGAAAATAATAAATAAATTTCAAAGAAAATGGTAATGATTGAGTGGCAGAACAAGGCGCAAGGCCCAGTGAGAGTGAACATGGCGGTCATGATGTTTGCTTTGACTTTGCTTTTTCATAACGTTCTACCCTTCAATACTATAATCCCACGTTCACATTCAGTTTTTTTCACACCCCATTATTCTCTAGCACAAATTTCTTTCCAATTAAAAAAAGAATAAATTTGACAGAAACAGCTAAGTTCGTAGCGCACATTCGCAAGCTCGGATCATCACTGTCAGACGAATTTCTAATATTTATTATCCTCTCTCTCCATTTTTGGTTTGTGGACGAAGTATTTGAAGACTATTGCGAAGTCGCACCCACGTTTACTTGCATATTTCTTTGGCCTCGTCTATGCCGGACGGTGGGAAGATTCCGGCCAATTTGCTGATTCGATTGAACTGCATTTTGGTTTGATTGATTCTACTGGTATCAGTATTTCTATGGCATTTATTGATTTTCTTCGATCTAGGTTTTGTTAGCATTTGATTTTTTCTGTTTTGGTGTTGTGATTTTCTACTGAATTAGTTGGGAAGAATTTATTGGGGTTTTATTTTAGGGTTTTTTGGGGATATTTTTTACTCTTGAGAATATTGGGAATTCAGTGGTGAGAGTGTGCTGCATTTGCATTTCAATGGGGATATTCTGATCTTTGAACTTAGAGCGCATATTTGTTCATAAAGGGGAATTTTGTTTGTGGGGAATATACTATGGCTTCAATATTACCATTACCAAATCCTTCTCAAAATGCTGACCCACCATCTTCTTCTTCCCCAACAAATTCAACCTCTCCTCCTCCATCTACTTCCTCTGCCCCACCTCCTCGATTATCACCACCTTCTGCCCCTCCTCCATCGCCGCCGCAATCTCCTCCGCCGGAAACATCGCCATCGCCACCACCACCACGGCCACCACCTACACCTCCTTCAGCACCTCCCCGGACTCACCCCCACCACCACCCCCGGACTCTCCGCCACCATCACCCCCGGACTCACCGCCACCATCTCCTCCTACTGCCCCACCTCCCACCAAAAATTCACCTCCGCCACCAACTGTCTCGTCACCACCACCACCATCTCCACCAGAAGAATCCCCGGCGCCACCTGTAGCACCACCACCCCCGCCTCCGACTATTTCACCCTCTCCTCCGCCTCCAGTCACAGACCCCGAACCTCCGACCGCCAATCCTCCGCCTCCACCTGTGGCACATCCACCGAAGCATTCTCCTCCGCCACCACCTGAATCACCACCTCCTCCTATTGGTTCCCCACCTATTCCACCAACTGCCAGTCCTCCTCTGCCTTCCAACACATCATCTTTACCACCTTCTTCTATAGCTCCGCCTCCTCCATTGAACAATACATCCACCAATGGAACTCTGCCAGTCTCACCGTTACCCTCCCGCCCTACGGAGAAACCCACTGCAAGATCAACTGGTCCAAATATAACTGCAGATGCAACACCAAGGAAATCTGAGGGTCTAACAGCTGGAGGTGCAGCGGCAGTAGGCAGTATTGTGGGATTTTTGGCACTCAGTCTTGTGGTTCTGGCTGTGTGGTTTACACACAGAAGAAAGAAAAGGAAGAACAAGTTTAGTCTCAACTATAACATCCCCTCTCCATTTGCATCCTCCCAAAATTCAGGTACTTGTTCAGTATATTTGTCCTTCTGGTCTCTTGTTATGTATCGAATGAATTGGGTTGATGTGTATTCTTCAGTGCTTATTGTAAGGCATTATGTTGTGGAATCCTCCCAAAATCCAGATTACTATCTTATGTTGTGGAATGATGTAATAAGCACCATTTGTTTAGATTTGTTCATTGAATGTCATGTCTTTTCCTTTTTTGCTGGAGCTGTCAAATGTGGCTTAACGATATCCGAAAGCTGCCAGTTATCTTTTCAAACAATGATAAAGTGATAATGTACTTTATATTTTCCACATTTTCTGTTATTTCCAGATTCATCATTCCTAAGAACCCAGTATTCAGCTCAACTAGCTGGAAGTGCTTCAGCAAACAATTACATGTACTCACCAGATGGTGGCATAGGCACTTCAAGGTCATGGTTCACATATCAAGAACTGTCTACAGCTACAAATGAGTTTTCAGCAAATAATATTCTCGGTGAAGGTGGGTTTGGCTGTGTTTATAAGGGAGTTCTGGTAGATGGAAGAGAAGTTGCTGTTAAACAGTTAAAGGCTGGCGGTGGACAAGGAGAGCGAGAGTTCAGAGCAGAAGTTGAGATCATTAGCCGAATACACCATAGGCATTTGGTGTCACTTGTTGGTTACTGTATCGCTGAACATCAAAGGTTGCTCGTCTATGATTACGTGCCAAATAACACCCTGCATTATCATCTTCATGGTAAGGCTAGATTTAAGTTTCTGGCTTGCCAACTTTGAACTAAATGGAGTACACTCATTTGAGCTACACCATTGGCAGATGAAGGCAAGCCTGTAATGGATTGGGCTAGTCGAGTTAAAGTTGCAGCTGGTGCAGCGCGTGGACTAGCGTATCTTCATGAAGACTGTAAGCTCTAGCCTATATTTTTCAGATTTTCAATTTTTGCTTCTAAAAAATCGTGGCTTATGTTTTCTGCAGCATCCATACATATCCTAGGTAGTTATCTTGCCTCCAACTTAAAATGTTTTGTCATTCTCATTATCCTCAGATTCATAAGAAATCACAAATTTTGTTTTTCTGAATCAATTTTCATAGTAAAGCCTCCAACTGAGGGCGTTAAAAACAGCTTAGGCATTATAATTTTGACTCTTCCTGATCAGACGGGTTGACTATCTCAAAAATATATATTCAGTCATGTCATATAATTTTCCTCTGAATCTTTTGTGAAGAATCCACCTAAAATTTTGGCTGTGTTTGTCAGGTCAACCCCGTATTATTCACAGAGATATCAAGTCGACCAACATTCTTCTGGATAACAACTTTGAAGCACGGGTATGCCTTTTTTTTTTTTTTTTTTTTGTCATACTACACAATAAAATTTATGAGTTGCTGCTAATCTTGCCTTAAAGCAACATCAATTCTCAAACTCCTCATATATTTAAAATAATTTAATCTATCACCATTAAGTGCTTTTTTGCCACTTATGGACAGGTTGCGGATTTTGGTCTTGCAAAGCTTGCATTGGAATTGGATTTACATACACACGTGTCAACTCGTGTGATGGGAACCTTCGGGTAGGTCACCAGTTTATTCTGAATTATATTGCGAATACTAAACTCAATTAGGTCCCAGTACATCTTGTTCTTAGATTCAGCAAACCTGACACTCTGATACCATAGAACATGGTGTTTCTAGAAGCAGCATTCCTACCAAGATATCTAAGGATAACTATAAGTTTATTGTGCCAATGTGTGGCATGAACTATTGCAACAACAGTGGCCTTGGTATAAATTTTTTTGTGTATATTGTGCATCCATCAATTTATTAATTATCTGGATGACTTGCAGGTACTTGTCTCCAGAGTATGCATCAACTGGTAAACTCACTGAGAAATCTGACGTTTATTCATTCGGTGTTGTGCTTTTGGAGCTCATTACGGGTCGTAAGCCTGTTGACTCGTCTCAACCTCTAGGTGACGAAAGCCTAGTTGAATGGGTAAGTTCCATTACCGTTTTTCGTTATTTTCTGGCTTAATTTTCTTTCAACCCCAACAAAATTTGTGGCCGTTGGGTTATTAATGCAACATTTTTTAAAATCTAAAGAAGAAAGATGGAATTGAAGAACAACTGATATTGTTGTGGTACTACAGTTTTCTGAAGAAATAGTGAATATAGAAAGTGATGTGGAGAAATTAACGCTTCCTCGCTGTTCATAAGACCAAGAACAATTAGCTTTAATGTTTAGTTTTAGGTTGATTAGACATGGGATATTGATATCCTTCCGTTCTTAAAATTTTCATGCTTAAATTAGTAATGAAACAGTGGTCAATCTCAATGCTCTCTCTCTCTCTCTCTCTCTCTCTCTCTCTCTCTCTCTCTCTCTCTCTCTCTCTCTCTCTCTCTCTCTCTCTCTCTCTCTCTCTCTCTCTCTCTCTCTCTCTCTCTCTAGTGAAGTGGACTTCAATTTATAAGTTGGGGAGTGGGGACTGCAGCCACTGTTTCAAAAATCTTTGGGATAATGACAAATACTACCATTGGGGTTTAACCTAATTACAAAAACAACCCAATTATCTTTCAAAATTACAATCACCCCCTTGACATTTGTTTCTATTTTACAAATTGCACCATATTGAGGGGTAATTTGTGGAACAAACAAACCTCAAGGTTTTTTTTGGTAATACCTCGGGGGGTTTTGTAATTATAGAAGATAATTGGATTTTTTTGTAATCAAGCAAAACCTCAGGGGTAGTCTTGTAATTATCCCAAAATTTTTCAAGAAACTAATAAAATTAGATGCTACCTCTCCTGCAGGCCCGGCCATTGCTCACTCAAGCACTCGAGAAAGAAGATTTTGGAGATCTTGTTGACCCTAGGCTGGAAAATAACTTCGTTGCAAGTGAAATGTTCCGGATGATAGAAGCAGCCGCAGCTTGTGTGCGCCATTTGGCTTCTAAAAGGCCGCGGATGAGCCAGGTAAAAGTTTTACTGAAACATACACTCTCATTTTGCGCATTTCACCTTTTGCATTATTGGTTTTATGTGCTTTCGTCATTTTCAGGTAGCGAGAGCTCTAGATTCAATGGATGAGTTGGCAGATTTGAACAACGGAGTGAAACCAGGGCAAAGTGGGATTTTCACTTCAAGGGAACATTCTGCTCAAATCCGAATGTTTCAAAGGATGGCATTTGGAAGTCAAGATTACAGTTCAGATTACTTAAATAACTCTCAAACCAGCTGGAGGAGTTGATGGATTCAATGGACTCATGTCGTTGCGAAACTGAAACGACGAGGCATAGGCTCTTGTAAGTTTTCGCACGATTTTTCAAAAAGTCGTGTCAAGGGGGCAAGCGGTTTTTATTGATTACCAGTTAATTTGTTTTAGACTCTTCCTATTGGTAACTATCATTTGTAATTACCGTTTTATATATGCTTCATTGTTGGGTTCTACGAAATTTTTTGGATGTAAATTTTGTGGTGACAGCTAACTAAATTTAATTGAATCTCATCCTGATTCTTTCTATTATATCTTTAATTTACATATTTGCTGTGGTATCATGTAAATTCTAATGTTTTGTTTCATAACTTTTGCATAAAGGATTGGACATCTCTGGAAATGATGATTTGAGTTTACTGTCGATTATTTGTGATCCTCTTGTACCAGGGACTATTGAGTAGTGACCCACTATAACACACACACACACACACAAAAAAAAAAAAAAAAAAAAAGGTGAGATGCTCAAATGACGGAATTATGAAAATTTTGGAAGTCAATTCAAACAAATTGAAATAAATGAGTAAATTATGTTTTAATATAAAGTATTTATTGCCTAAGATTCCATATTTGATCTCTTTTGTAGAGCTGGCAATTAAGCCAGGCAGGTCGAGAGCAAAATTCGGTTTTGAGATCCGTCTAACGAATTTTGGTCCTTTAGAACGTCTGACATGAGTTTTGGTCCAATGGTTATGGCAATGTTTTTTTCGGCATACTTACACTATAAAAAAATTGTGTATTTTTGTTATTGTTAGCTCTTTTTATGGTTCAAATATGATAATAATTTTAATTAAATGATATTGATTTTTAAACTTTTGGTTTTACAATGTTATTTTTTCATTCATTTTTTTGTTTGAAGTGTTGTGGATATATATATTCTTTATATTATATATTTTCTAAAAATGTTCAATTTTTTTTTGTTTAGTAAATGAACTCCACATAAGTTATTTTATTGCATAGGATAAAAAAATGTACAACAACCCAATTTTAGGGATTGAGATTATTTATTCCACTTTCATATTCCACTCTTTCATTGTATAATTAGAGCTGTCAAAATGGGCTAGGCCCGTCGGCCCGCCCCGCTCCGCCAAAGGTAGGATTTGGGTTGAGAGTTTATATCTAGCGGCCCTACATGGGCTGGCCCGCTGTGAGCCGCGGCTGGGCGGGCCAGCCCGCGGACTTGTACTTATTTACTAATTACTATTTTTTTTAAATACAAAAATGAAATATATTCAATCAATATCAAGCCGAGGTCCATGTCTTTGATTACTGAATATACAATTGCGTAGGTGTTTTGTCGTCCAATTTGCGGATCATAATACAAAGACAGCTTTCTAACAAATGTTGATGATTTGAATTTGAATAATCTTACGTTGCATATTAAATCTAATATCATGTGATCTGTAAATCTACCCAAATAATAAATAAAAACAAAAAAACAACAATTTAAAAGGTGATGCAATGATGAAAATCAAATTGTAATGCGGCAGGTAAGGACTAATAAATAAAAGTATTCATTAATATTATTCTAAGCTTCAATTATTTAGTAAATGAATGACATTTTTAAACTGCCTCTATCTTGGGCAAATGAATAATGCTTGAAGTGAATGAGAAAAAAAAAGCCACACCTCAATCTTCCAAAATTCCCAAACAGGTCGATAGACCATTTATTCTGGCGGATGGGAATCACTGTAAACGTGGCATCAAATAAGAAATAAATCAAACTTCTCAATAGCTTTTTTTTTTAAAAAAAAAAATTGGGCGGGCCGGCCTGCCCAACCCGCGGCCCAAGGCGGGTTGGGTTGGGTTGAAGTTTTCTTGGCCCGCCGAAATGGCGGGCCAACCCGCCCGTCCCGCCAAAGAGCGGGTTGTGGCGGGCTACGGGACGGCCCACCCCGTCGGCCCGTTTTGACAGGTCTAATTGCATTGGCTAAATAACACGTGCAAGATGATGTCACAATCATATATGTGTCTTTCATTCAATATATGGAATACAAAGTGAAACGGGAAAGTGGATGAATAAATAGGAGATATCATCCCTATTTTAGTTGGGACCACATCTCCTATTCCAAAATCATATTCCACTTCTTATTCCAATGTACTGAATGATTGACACGTGTACAATTATGACATCACCATGTACACGTGTCAATCATCCAAGAAAATGGAATATATATGAGGTGGTATAGGATTTTGAAACATAAAATCTTAATTCATTTTAGTCACAACCAATACCGATAGTTACTAATCCAAAGAGTCTTAAAATTTTGATTTGTAATAGTGGTAGTATAAGCATAGGGGGTCAACGATCAATGTTGTATTTATAAAAGTTTTTCAAAATTTAAAATAGATTTTTTTCGTAATTTATGGTTCTATTATTAAATTTCTCTTTAATATAAAAATGAAAGTTTTTAAATCTTTTATATATGTTTTGTCTTGGAAGTATGATTTATTATTGCATTATTTAATTCAGTTTATTTATTTTTAAGTTTTATTATTTTTATATATTCTATTCATTTGAATATTTTAAAAAATAGATTTTTTTGTAATATATACTTTCAAGATCGCATGTGAATTGAATTTTAGTTGAAATAAATGAGTAAATTATGTTTTAATATAAAGTATTTATTGCCTAAGATTCCATATTTGATCTCTTTTGTAGAGGCCGCGAAAGTGGGCAATTAAGCCAGGCGGTCGAGCAAATTCGGGCTAGGCTCGCCCAAATTTCTGTCAGGTCAATATTTTCATGATCTAGCGTAGCTCGTGTAGTGTATTTTGCTTTGTGCTAGTCGGACCGATTGAGCCATAAGGTACATTAATGCCGTGCTAAAGAGACCTAATATTTTTTGGGCCTTCATATTTGAGGCCCAATCTGACTCTATTGTCGGGCCACTTGACACGAGCTATTGGCCTGGCCCAAATTGCCAACTCTACTCTTTTGGTTGGTGACTTGTTTCAACTGACAAGGCAAAGGAATGTTTGCCCCAACACACATGACACTGTTTATTAGGCTTTAGAGTTTAGCCTCGGTGTAACGAAATGTTGATGCCGATTGTATATATGTTGAGATATGTCATTTGCGAGTTGTCCCACATTAATTAATTAGATGAAAAGAGTCTTGTTTATAAGCCAAGTGAGAGCCCCTCTTATCACAATTAGTTTTAGGATGAAACTTCACTTGGTGGACTTCGACTCTCCCAATAAAATAATATCAGGAATTCCACAATATGTATTTATTAATAATAATTATCGATCTCCAAGTACTAATAGCACAAAATAACACGTTGTATTAGTAATTAATATATTGTCTTAATTCTTTTTCATTAGATAAAATATAGTGAATTCTTAATAATAGCTCAGCTCAATTGTCATTTAATAAACAGAATTGGAGAACCATTTCTTTTAAATTACAAGAAAGATACTTGATTTTTGGGAAAGTAAATTCAAAAAAGGAATTAGGGTTTAGGTAACGGGACTCTTCAGTAGTTTCTACAGGAACCAGAATATTTGACGTCAAAAACTTGAGAAAATTGCGCTTATAAAAAATAACATAATATAGAGCAAGTCTCTTGTGAGACGGTCCGTGAGACGGACCTCCTAAGGGTTTCGTCTTGAGAATACGAACCATGAAAATAAATTTAAAAATAATAATGAACCATGAAGAAACAAAAATAAACCCTAAAAACACGAACCATGAAGAATAAACCCGAAAAACAAAAATAAATCCAAAAAATAAAAAATAAACCCTTAAAAAAACTAAAAATCCTAAAAACCCAAATCAATTAAAAATAAACCCAAGAGACAAAATAAATCCTAAAAATACAAATATAAACCCTAAGAAAAATAAAATCTGAAAAAAAAAATTTTTAAAACTTTGTGTAAGGGCTCCGTCTCACGGATTTAAATATGTGAGACCTACTGAAAAAGAAAAAGGAAATAAATCCAGGTATAGACATATAGTGGGACGAACGGCGACTCTATTTCAGATTCTTCCACAGAGAATTGAAGGCTTAGACTCAATCTCAACTATTCAATTTCTTTTTCATTTTCGGAAAGGACGCGAAGAAAGTATCGACCGATCGAGAAATCATGGGTGGCGGAGAAGGAGAGGATCTGCAGAAGTTGAAGCGGATTGCGGCGACGGCGTACGATTACGATAACGACCCACGGTGGGCGGATTACTGGTCAAACGTCCTCATTCCGCCCCACATGGCCTCCCGCAACGACGTCGTCAACCACTTCAAGCATAAATTCTACCAGCGTTACATCGTAATTGTCTTATCGCTCTTTATTTTATTGCGAGTTAATTGAATGTGATATTAGTCTTTGCTATTATCTTAGACATTTTGGTAATTGGTGTAAGTTTATTGGACCTAGTTGTGATTTGCAGAGTGAAGAATTTGATTTTGTACTACATCCACAAGTTTATGTTGTTTTCTTTCTTCTTTCTTCTTCTTTTTTTTTTTTTTTTTTTGAAAAAAAGAAGAGATTTAATGTATGAACAGTGGAATGTATTAGTTTCCTGCTTCTCTTTTATTTTTTTGAAATCTTTATGTTGGTTAATTTTATGTGGCGTAGGCTTTGTTATGTAATGCTTTACCAGTTTACCTTTGGTCGACTCTAGACAAATCATAGTTCTGACACTTGTATTGAATTACGATTAGAATTAATGAATTACCATCCTATAAGTGGTTGTTATATCTTGGCTTTCTATGGTCATTAGAGCATGGTATTAGGGGCAGTTATAAATTGTTAATGGCATATTGGTTCTCCTTGGTATTTATGTTTAGCTAATTTGTCGTGTTATTGCTCAGGATCCTGAACTAATTGTGGAGCCAATAGGTACTAACAGCACATCTCAGCAAGCAAGTGCATCAACGCCACCAACACAATCTTCATCGTCATCTACTTCTAATAGTAACACCCGCCAGCGGACTTCAGGTCTAAACTTTTTAGCTTTCAGTGTTACAGGAGATGCGAGTGAATATTTCTTTTTAATATGGCATTTTAAATATATCCTTGATACTCTTTGACTAGAACCTACTGAAATCTTGTAGGGTCCTCAAGTAGAACGCCAGGGGCATCAACAGCTCCCCCACCTAGTCCTACGTCGCTGCGCTGGGATCGACAAACCATTCAGTTTTCTGTCAATGCTTGGGTATGTTATATTCATTTGATGCTAAATTAAGTAGAACTTTTAAGCAGATGTGAGTATGAGTGGTTTTATGGCTAGTATTTGAGTTGAGTATGTCAATAGCTAGTATTTGAGTTGAGTATGTCAATAGCTAGTATTTGAGTTGAGTATGTCAATAGCTTCCCTGAGTCCAACGTTGAGTATGCTATTTGTGTTTAAACTGGAATACTTGAAAATGCTCTTTCATAACGTCGTGGCCTTTTTTTAATACTTGAAAATGCTCTTTCATTTTGTTGTCCAATAATTTTCTTCCCAGGGTCATATGATGCAGTGTTTTAAAGTATAGTCTGTTCTTTTCTTTCTAATGAACACTACGGTTGTCGAATTCGTAGATTTTTTTATTCATGCCAAAGTTTGGGATTCATATCTTCTTGATTTCGGACCTTGAATTTTTTTTAGCACAGGCAATCCTTTGTACCAGGTTTTTTGTTTAAGGAATAAATTTTTCTCTAGAAGTTGCATATAAGACCGTTTTCGCTAGCAAGGTGTATGTGAAACCTAATTCTCAAAATAACTGTCCCAAATCACTATTATCAACTAATCATACATAATTGTCTGTAATATCAGGAAGCTGTCACTCTAGTGTTGGCTATCAGGATTTTCGTCATGGTCATCTGTATAGGTTAATTTGTTATATGTCCAAGTTTGCTGGAGGTGCCATAGATGTGGACTATGCATGTCAATTTAATTATGCATTGTTTTGTTATCTTTACATTTTCTTAATCTACCACATTAATTTTCTTTTGTCCTTTTTTCTTTTTGGATTAGTATGTGTAGCATGCTGTGGATTAGGCTAATTGTATCCTTCTAGTTTGCTTCATTTGGAATTTTGGGTATGGTCGAATTTAGGAAGGATCTCTTAAATGCTTTATTGTTTTCCTGTGTGTAGAATGAACATAATTGCAAAGTCCAAGAATTATTTATTCACGATTATTAGAATATGGTTTGTTGTGGTGGGTGGTTGCATTTGAGTGTAAAATCAAGCATTAGAAAACATACAAGTGTGTGGTTGACGCAGAACTATTTATTATTGCAATTGGTGTTTTTTTCTTCATGAGTGAGGAACTGGAGTCATTTAACAGCTGGTATTGTTTAGTTCTGTTTATGGGATGTTTTGTTGTTTCCGCATTTTAAGCTTACTCATCCTTTTCCTGGCAGGTTTTTGTCGTGGCAGTTCTTGCGATTTTTCCACTCGTGCCAAAAAATCTCTCGAACCGGGCATATCGGCTTTCCTTCTTAGGGACTGCATGTTCTTCTCTTTATTCCGTGTATTCACTGTATGGGGTAATGTTCTAGTTAGTTCATAATTTGTTGTATTGCAGAATTTACCTCCTACTTGCTAACATAACTCACCATTTTCACAGAAACCTAGAGCATGGAACTTGCAGGCTTTGCAAGTGTGGTTTCAGTCGGTGGTAGTTACCAAGGATTTTATCTACTCAGTATACTGCCTTTCTTTTGTCACTTCACATCTGTGCCTCAAATGTCAGTATCCTCGTATACTTAATTTTTAGTATTTCTTTTATTTATTTATTTGATATATGGTGCTCTTCTCTTCTAAAGAACATAAGTTCCCTATTTGATTCATGGCAGTTGCTTTAATTCCCATACTGTGTCGGGCCCTTGAGCATGTTGCAAAGTTCCTGAGGCGCAACTTTAGCAGATCCACCTTGTACAGGTAAGTTAACCTGCATTTGACATTGCAAAATGCTTCAAAAAATTTAGTAGCGATTGTTTAGTTGCATTGTTTGTGAGATGCACCTTGTATGAGATGTCAAACATTGCTTCGTTTGGTTGTTGTAGTTATGTCTTTTAGAGTTTGACGGCCAATAATTTGTTTCTTTTTTTATGTTTGATATGCTGTTCCTTCCACGTGTTGACTTTTTCGGTGTGTTGCTTTCTGCAGGAAGTACTTGGAAGAGGCTTGTGTTTGGGTAGAGTCAAACACAACTACTCTTAGCATTCTGTCCTCACAGGCTGAGATTGGAATTGGATTCCTTCTGATCATTTCTCTCTTCTCGTCAGTATTTCTGCTCATTTTGCCTTCACACAATGTTGCAACTATGTCTCCTAAATTTCTGATACTTGTTAATAAATAATTTCCCTCCTTACCATTTAAATCTGCAGGTGGCAGCGTAATATCATGCAAGCATTTATGTACTGGCAGGTGCGTGTCACTCTTTATTTGGAATTAGAGTTTGGTTTTTTTTTTTAATTTTGTTTTTACTTATTATCTATGTTCCATCTCATGGTGATGATGTGAATTCACATCTGCGAGATCATGTGTTTGAACAGTTTACTTGTAAACAGTTGCTTAGTCTATTTGACAGCCAAAACGCTTGACTCAGCTATATTTTAGGAAGCTTAGTCTAACTATGGTCTATGGGTGGGCACTTTTTGTTGATCTTTTGCCAAAAACGAACTCAAAGGGAATTGATGTTTGTTTCTGCAAGTGTGAAGTATTCACCATTATTAACTAGATGGGTTTTGTATTATTTTTGGAGCCTTGTGTTATTTTGTCACCTCATTCTTCTTAGACCTGTTGTGTCCTTGATTACTACGATAAATTACTTTTGCACAAACTTAACATTCACATGGTGCCTGAAGTTTATTTATTTGTTTGTTTGTTGTTATGTAGATTTTGAAGCTCATGTACCATGCTCCTGCAACTGCTGGTTATCATCAAAGTGCATGGGCTAAGATTGGGCGGACTGTGAATCCATTAATACAACAGTATGCTCCATTCTTGAACACTCCAATTTCTACCGTACAGAGATGGTGGTTTAGGTGAAAAGCGCAGCACGAGGATGGAAATGGGCCAGAGGAAAGAGATGAAAAGGTTAATGCCTCGATGGCAGCAAATGACAGTATTTCCTTCTCATACTTGTAATATTGATTCGGAAAAGGAGTCGAGCATTTTAGACATATCATAAGCCATTGATCTGGTTGATCACGTTCACGTCCTGCTAATAATAACTCAGAGCTTACTGTCGAGGTCAAACGATCTCCTGTTCTTTCACTTGAAAGGAGTTGACTAGAAGGCATTGTATTCGACTTAGTAATCGGCACTTTCACATTTGACGCATTGATCTTTTTGCAAGTTCAGAAAAGCATGAATCGATTTTCATATTGTTTTCTGATTATCATACATATAGATGGTTAGAATTTCTAATATTTTCCATGACATATTACTTGGGAGGGTTTGTTTAACAAGAACAACTTCATTTCCTTTGTTGAAATTCATCATTGGCTTGACTTTTAATCTTTGATGTGAGTGGTCCACTTTTGGTTTTGTTGCAATTATGCTTATAATGTCGTTAATTAATATTTTTGTTAGAAGAATTAGGTGCATGTTCTGTGAAATAATGTTTTCCCTTCATCTTTTTTGGTCTCACATGTGCATGTGAACCACACACAAAAGTGCATTTGATTATGTGAGAGATACACGTGAGGAGGACTATAAGGTAAGGGCTTGGGAGGGTTTGCAATCACTTAAAAAAAAGTGTTTTTCATCTTTTGGCTGAATAAAAAAACACGTTTTTAGTGTTTGCAAATGTCAACTTCTGTTTTGCTTCATTTAATCAAAATATAAGAGTAGGGAGATGTGTGCTTTAAATTTCTGATTCTACTTATGGTTTGACTTTTACAAACAAATAAACATTTTTACAGCATTTTCACCAAATACTATCAACTTTTGATTCTATTTGCAAACACTATTAACTTCTGATTCTCAACAACTTTTACTACTATTCTAAAAGCAAAGGTTTTACCGACACTCCCTTAGCGATAGCACTTGGAAATCGGTTTCTTGAGGATCCTCAACAATTTGTTTTTTTTTTTTTTTTTGGAGCCCATTTGTTCTGGTTTGTTGGTTTGGAGAGGATTTGGGAAAGGGTTGGAAATTTGAAATTCACCACAATAACTAAAAAATAGCTTACAATACGAGTTAAAGGATTTAAAATTGATTGATTCAGATTACCAAACAAGCTTAATAGATTTGTTATAGGGCTTAAATTTCTTAACTTTGAATCCTTCAATCAAATGAAGCCTTACATTATTTCGGAAATCCAGAATGTTAGAGAAGTTGATAGGGGCAGATAAGCAACCAAAAACATATGCGTGAAGTGTCAAACCACCGAATTGTCATTTTGGAAGTAAGGAACATAAATAATTAACAAGTGTCAGGAATCAGATTCTCTTGTGTTGAGGCATTATTTTTTTTATTTTTAATTGTGGATGAGGTGATGATGAGGATAACAGCCAGGCTTTCTCTCCCCACTTGCGCCGTGATTGCGCCGTGTGGGATTTCCTCAATCCCACAGTTGACAATTTGCTGAAATCTACTACACTTCCCATTTTAGCTTATGTAAGAAAGATTTTTGTTTTTGTTTTTTGTAAACACATAAAAGAAACAAAAGAATTGATGGGATACGAGATAATTACAAAAGAATCCCTAAGGTTTGGGCTAATTACAAAAAAACCTAGAAATGTTTTAAAATTATAAAATAAAACCCTTAAATTTGATTCTGTCTTTAAATTTAGGGGGTTAACCATAACATTCTAGAAATATCAATGAGGTGTTTAAATGTTTTTACTTATTGTAGGAAAATAGTAGTATTTCTTCTAGTACAATTTATATGAATCGAAAAATCCCGAATCGACAAAAATTTGCAAAGAAAACAAATTAAAAATTGCTCGAATCGTGTGTTCAACACACTATCCTTAAAACAGATTCGTCCCCTATTCTGGACGTCTGTTTCCCAGGATAAGACGAGAAAACCGGATTACCTATTCCGGCGAACTGAAAAATTATGCCCGAAAATTATCACCAAAAATTACAAAAGCTTTAGGGGAGAGATTAAAATTTTGTGTTTGATTTGTTGTGTGTTTACAAATGGAAAATAACCCATATTTATAGGCAAAATTTTGCCCTTTACTATTCATAAGGTCAAATTGGCCTTTACTATTTAAAAAGTTAAATAAGTAATTTTATTCAACTTGGACTCAAGTTGTTCATCAACTTGTCCAACAATCCCCCACATGAAGAAAATTACTAAGATACAAAGATTTGGTGATAAATTCAACAGTTGAATCCTGCATAGGATAGGTAGGTGTAACCCTTTGAACCTTCCCCTTGTGAAAGCATATTTACCTTACTAGCCGATCAGTGACCGATGTCCTTGAACTGTTTCGCTTTTGTGTAAACGATGATATACCTCACACAAGATTCTTCCTAACATACTTCGCCGGTTCTCATGTTTATGTTCATTCATGGCCGAACATATGTCCAGTTCGCAAGAGGTTCTAAGAATTGAGCCCACACAATTCTCTTGCGCCCCACTTCTCTCTCTCATAGGTGATTCTCATTTAAGATAGCCCGTACTACCCCGCTTCAACTTATGATGCACAAGAATCATTAAAAGCCAAATTGTTTATCCTCTTCTCCACGGGCATCATTGTTAAGGAATGGACAAGGATAACTCCCCCATGGCTGATCAAAGAGTCTTTTACAACTAGGTTGTCCCTTTGAACCTAGATCTTGGGATCTCTCAAATCAACTAGGTTGGGTTTCCATTGTATACTCATTTTTCTAGAGGCTTAAGTCCCATTCCTCTTAATGATTTCACAACTAGCTCCCGATTCAACTTTTGGTTAATGGATCCGCTAAATTATCCTTTGACTTCACGTAGTCAATAGAGATAACACCGGTTGAGAGTAGTTGTCTAATGGTATTGTGTTCTACGACGTATGTGTCTGAACTTACCATTGTACATATTGCTCGGCCCTACCAATAGCAGTTATTGATCTGACAATGTATACAAATTGTTGGCACGAGGTTTAGGCCATTTTGGAATATCTTCTAAGAAATTTGAAGCCATTCAAACCTTCTTCACCACACTTGTATGCAGAGCAATAAACTCGGACTCCATTGTAGACCTTGCTATAGCGTACCGCTTAGAAGATTTCCATGATATTGTCTGCACCTCCTAAAGTGAATACAAATCCACTTGTGACTTAGAGTCTTTAATATCGATATCCATTAGCATCACTATATCCTTCAATAATGAGGAGGATATCTTGTATAGTGCGACCCCAAAATCACGAAAGTATATCTTAAATACCGTAGTATTCTCACTATCCCTTTCCGGTGGTCATGCCCTGGATTACTCGTGTATTCATTCAATTTACTCATTGCATAAGCAATGTCTGGTCTTGTACAACTCATTAAGTACATTAAACTTCCTATGACTCGTGAATATTCAACTTGAGACACAACCTCACCTCTATTCTTTGATAGATGTTTGCTTGTGTCTATAGGAGTTCTAGCTAATGACGTGTCATCTTTACTAAATTTTTCTAGAATCTTATCCACATAATGTGACTGATCAAGTGTTAGTCCATTTGAAGTTCTAGAAATCTTTATTCCGAGGATCACATCAGCTAAACCCATATCTTTCATGTCAAACCTCGAGTTCAACATATCTTTTGTGGATTTAATTATTTTATCATTATTTCCAATGATAAGCATGTCATCTACATAAAGACATAAAATGACATAGTCATTTCCAGTCTCTTTAACATAGACACATTTATCACATTCATTTATGACATTATCAAATTTCTCATGCCATTGTTTCGGAGCCTGTTTCAAGCCATATAATGACTTAATCGGTTTACAAACCTTGTTCTCTTGCCCGGTGCGAGAGAATCCTTCAGTTGTTCCATGTAAATTTCCTCTTCTAAATCTCCGTTTAGAAAAGTTTTTTACGTTCATTTGATGTACTTCAAGATTTCTCGGTCGGAATCGCAAGTACCAATCTAATGGAGGTTATTCTCGTGAATCGAGAATATGTATCAAAGTAATCAAGGCCCTCTTTTTGTCTCAGAACCTTTAATTACAAGTCTAGCCTTGTACTTATCAATTGTTCCATCCGTCTTCATTTTCTTCTTGAAAATCCATTTATAACCTAGTGGTTTACTTCCCCGGGAAGATCCACTAGTTCCAGTATGGTTTTGCAAGATGGAATCAATTTCACTTTTATGGCTTCTTTCCATAATGGTCCTTCGAAGAAGTTATAGCTTCTCTATAGCTTTGAGGTTCACTTTCAAAGATGTAGGTTAGAAAATCGGACCAAAAGATTTTTCTATCCTAGCTCGCTTGCTACGCCTAATTTCTACCTCTTCTTCTTGATCTTGTTCTATTGAATCATGTATCCGTTTAGAGAGAGCTTGCTTCTTCTCGATCTACACGGAAATACATTTTCAAAGAACGAGGCATTTCTCGATTCAATTATCGTGTTCTTGTGTATATCTTCAACTTTAGATTCATGCACAATAAATCGATAAGTTAAAGATTGTTATGTGCATATCCAATAAATATGCAAATAATAGTTTTGGGACCTACCTTCACCTTCTTTGGTGTAGGTATAGCAACCTTCGCAAAACACCCCCCACACTCGTAAGTATTTGTAGGATGGTATTCTTCCATGCCATAGCTCATAAGGGCTTTTGTCTAATTTCTTACGGGGTACCTTATTTAAAAGGTAATTAGTCACAATACACATCTGACTTCCCCCACATGTTCTCGAGGTAAGTTTTAACTTAATAACATGGCATTCATCATTTCTTTAAGTGTACGGTTTTTCCGATTCGCAATGCCATTCTGTTGAGGTGAATAAGGTGTTGTTGTTTAGGTATGCAATTCCGTGTTGGGCACTGAGACCAAGAAAAGGTGATTCATATTCACCTCCACGATCACTTCTTAACACCTTAATTTTCTTGTTGAGTTGATTCTCAACTTCATTTTTATAGAGAATAAATTTCTCTATAGCTTCATCTTTACTTTTAAGAAGATACACATAACAAAACTTTGTGTTATCATCTATAAAAGTAATGAAGTACTTATTGCCACCACGTGTTTGTGTCGATTTTAAATCACATACATCGGTGTGAATTAAATCAAGTGGTTCATTATTTCTTTCAATATTTTTAAATGATGTCCTGGTTAACTTTGCCTCAACACAAGTTTCACACTTATGCTTGTTAATCAATATGGAATGTTGGTATATAATTCAAGTTAATTAATCTACGTAAAATATCATAATTAACATGTCCTAGTCTACCATGCCACAAATTGGAAGACTCAAGCAAGTAAACAGAAACATTCTTCATTTTATTGCCTTTTGGTTTCACAACCATTACACTGAGCTTAAAAAGCCCATCAGTTACATACCCTTTTCCTACAAACATCCCATTTTTGAGTAAAGTTACAACATTAGACTCAAATACAATACGAAAACCATGCTTAATTAAAAGCGATCAGGACACCAAGTTTTTCCGAACATCCGCACGTATAACACATTCGTGAGAGTCGCTCCTTTCCTAGGACGTCATTTTTAGAACCACATTCCCTTTACCTTTGATGTCGAAGTGGCGAATTTCCCATATACAACTTCTCGCCATTCTCAGCGGCTCAAAGGTCTTGAACATCTCCTTATTGGAGCACACATGCCTAGTAGCGCCGAGATCAATCCACCTGGTTAGGATTTGAACCCACCAAATTCACCTCGAAATCACAAAGAACAAGATTCAAATCGGACACCTCCTTAGAAATGTCATCAATCATGTTAGCCTCCCGATTCTTCTTCGGTTTCTTGCAATCAGAAGCGTTGTGACCCTTGCCGCCACAATTGAAGCCTTCGGATTCTTCTTCTTCGATTCACCAGTTTTGTTAGACAATATGAAAATGAGATAAATACACTTACCCATCCGAACTATGCTGATTTTTACACTTTACCCTCCAAACTTTAGTTCGTAACACTTTACCCCCTGAACTATGAAAATCGTTACACTTTACCATATATAGACAATTTTGCCCCTAGGTTTTATTCTTTTTAAAACAATAGTTCAAGTTATCCCTTTAAACTCTATTTTGTGGCAATCTACTACATAATAATAAATTTATTGCATAAATCATTAAACATGAAAATTTTACTCCATAATCAATTTGTTTTCGGATTTTTCGAGAAATAAGCCCGATTTTTCTGTAACTTGTTTTGTTCGTGGCATTGTTACACCTACTTAGATCCAGTCTCTATTCAGAGGTTTTAAATGGATCATGTCGGGTTCGAATTTATAAACTCAACAAGACATACTTATATCCAGATCTTATTTCAACTATTTATCCGTATACAAATTGGGTCTTTAGACTGAAAATAAAAATAGTCCATTACGACCATATCAGGCCCAACATGCTTCCGTAAAATTAATAAATCCCTTAAAATTCATACCTCTTTTGACCGAAACGAAGACGGGTTAAGTGGTTCGCAACGCCACCAAATCGGAAAATTATCGCCCCCGGATCGTTTGACGAACAACTCCTCACTGTTCAACCTCCTCACCTCGGGGAAGATGATCCGCAAGTGATCCGACTCTTCGTAAATCGTTGACCAAGTGCCTTGGTTCGTTTCTACTCCAGCGTATAAGTAATTCTTAAACGGGATGAATTAATAGTACATTATGAACACATGTTGAAGCAGAAAGCCTCTTTTTATTAAGAACTTATAGAAATATTTATTACATTAGTAATCTCCTTTTGGGAGGAGAATCTTGGTTTAGCCTCTCATCGATGAGGCTTGCACTCGAAAAACACATAAAAACTTAAAACTAAAACACTCAAAATATTACAAATTTTTCTCTCGGACTTTATTATAAGAAAACTAAGGAAAATGTTCGATGTCGAGCCTTCCTTCAAATCCTCGCATTTTATAGAGGTAAGTCCAGGACTTCAAAGGCGGACTTCAAATCTTGATATATATGACATCATCACCTTTACGTCATATCCACATTATTACCTCGCCTTGGTGGTTTTTTTTTTTCTCCGCGTGACTCGACCCATGTGATGATGTTTGTCGGGAATCTTTTAAAAATTTGGTTTACGTGGTCCCCGAGGATAACGCGTCTTGTGAGTCGGGCCCTTATTCTTTCCGACTCCCTACATGATCTTGTCGGTCGGGTTTGGGTCGAATCCTTTCCCAAACTCGGGTTCCTTCCTCGTTTCGGGCATGCTTGATGATCCGGTCGATCCAACGGCCCACATGCGCCATATTGCTGAGAATTTCGGTAAGTCTCTTTGCTTGTCGGAATCTTGTTTTCCCGAGAGAATTCTCCTTTTGGTCTCGAAGAGTTCTCCGCAAATCGTGGTTGATCCGGTCATCGAATTCAAAAAGGAAAGATCCATTTGCCGACTGGAAGAACTTGAAGCGGATATTTGACTTTGTCCATTTTTGTTAGACAAACCCAAAGACCCCATGCTCGCCCCGGTAGAAGCTTCCGTCTTGGAAAATGCTCCTACTAACACTTTGGTCCTTCTTAAGGTGAAGCCGCTTTAATGTATTTTAAAGCATTTCCATCCGGTCTTCTTAGCTTGATGAAATGAAAAGCTTCATTAAAGCCTTTCTTCTTTGGTTCAGAGCCGCACCGATAAAATACAGTTCCAAAATATCTCCTCCGGCCAAGTGTGGATTATTGGCCCAGTCTCGTAAACCGCTTCCCCAATCCATTTCGGTAATTTTGAAATTTCGAAATCCTGGTGACACGGTATAGATTGAAGCTAAAGCTCCAAAAGTATACCATTCCGTACTTCATTTGGATGACTTCCTGGTTTCATCCAAACTCGGGATACTTGCTCGAGATATCAACCATTGTTTTTCCGGGTTAATACCTTGTCTTGTAACTAGTTTCTCCCATTGCCTCGATATACCCGCATAGGAGAAATCTTAATCTCGTCGATTTGAACCTTAGATTTTTATCTCGTGGCCTAAGATTCAACTCTCCTCTTTTACCCCGCAGTCTTTGGGTTGACTTGAAGACTCGGGTTGTGACACCGGAGCTTCAACATTCGTTCGATTTGTACACCCTCGGGGGATGCATCACCGCAACACTTGTGATTATGGTACTTGAATCCATAACCTCCGGGTTAGAGCCCGTACTCTCTCGGCCCTTTTTGCACCGTAGGAGATGCGGCTGGAAAGAGGCCCTTGCGATCTTAAGAACAATTGTCCTTGAGCGAATCGGCATGCTCGTATTTGACTAGAAACGGATTTACGGTCACTGTTGAAGTCGCCCAAAGAACACGCATTGAGACATAACGCCCCAAAATCTCGTTCAGGACTCTCCAGGTTTTCCCGAGATGTCTTACTCGTTTAAGGACCTCGACAAGAACGTCCTTCCATCTCGTGTCAAGAAATGCAAGAATATTTTCATGAGATTTTATAATGACAATATCATAATCATAATATTGACATTCAAACTTGCCATCTAAGTAATCGAGCCTTTTTGGTTTTGATTCAATTTTTTTTTTGAAGAAAAGCCTTGACACTTGAATTATCAATTTTAAGGTAAACTTTTAGCCAATTAAAAATAGAGGCCATTTTTAAAAGCCTTTCTCGACCGCAAAGAATTCTTTTCGTTAATATGCCACCGAAGTTGCTTCACTAGGGGTGAATAAAACTGATCTGCATGGCACTTCCTCGTTTGGTGTGACTTTTAAGAAATCCGCCCTTCACCAATCATCAGCTGGCATCCGTGTAAAGAACCGTTCATCCTCGTCTTGGGAATCGCAAGTTTTGGAAGCTTTTTACAAACTTCTTTAAGTTGCTTAATTCCTTCTTGATGTTCATCTTCCCATTTGAATATCGCATCTTTTTTTAAGTAAAGGGGCTAAACACCTTCCTCGTAGTATGCTTTAGATTGTTAATAAACATTCCAAAGAAATTAACAACTCGAGAAAACTCAAGCCGCTTTGTCTTTTAGTGTATCCGGAAATCCTCAGTATCTTTTCCACAATATGATTACGTAGAATAATTCCGATTCATCGATTTCAATTCCGAGGAATTCAATTTGTCTTGTTGCGATTACGCCTTCTTTTCCGAAAGCACTAATCCTTTTTTGTGACAAAACATCGAAAATATTTCCAAATGTTTGAGATGCTCCTTCATGTTCTTTGATGCGATTAGAATGTCGTCGATATACACGAACATGAAACTGAAATAATCTTTGAAAAGATTATCCATTTTTCTTTGATATATCCGGGGTGCGTTAGCCAATCCCATAGGCATCACGTTCCAAATATAGTGTCCCCGTGGTGTAGAGAAAGTGTAAACTTCTTACTTTCTTCCTCCATCTTAACGGTAGAATCCGGACTTGCAATCGAATTTTGAGAATATCTTGGCCCCTTTGATGCAGTTAACGGATGTTCTCTACTCGGGGATATAGTATCAGTCGAACTCCAAAATGTTATTAATCCCTTTGTAGTTAATAACAAGTCTTCGCTTTCCTCTTTTGATTTCTCCATGGTTTCGACTAAGAATCCTGGATCTCTTTGTATGGAGAAATTCTGGTGAAATTAACTTAAGGTCAAGATGTTCCTTAAGTATCTTTTGCATATCCTCACGATCTTCCCGGTTCATAAGGATTGGTTTGAATCTTACGAACTCGTACTCCTTTCCAGGTTTAACCTTTAAGGATGCTTTGAGCTCATTCTTATCCCACCATGCCAAAGGATCTTCATTGTAATTCCTTTGGATCTTCTTCTTGATGTCCTCGAGTGATATTTGTTCCTCTAGGGTCACGTCACTCTGCGGACTCTTCATTAGACTCATCCATAATTTCCGCAATGGCTTCCGGAGTGACTCGTTCTTCTCCTTGTACTACGAATGAATACAAGTTATTATCCCATATCTTCGATCCTTTCCGCATGGAACCAAATTGTCTATAGGATAATAAAGCTTCACCAAATTTCCTTCGATCCGCCATTTTTGGATTGCGAAGTTTGGCTTCATCACCACGCTTTCGCGAAAATGAATGGGCATTTTTCTGTCAAAATGCTTCCCAGATCTCTCGGACAATAATCTTATGATCACATAAGGTTGTGAAAATAAGTCTTCTCGTCTCGTTCTCTTGTGTGAATCGCTTGAATGTTTGTAGGAAATTGTTTCCTAGCAAAATATCGGCACATGTATCATGGAAATAGATTGGTGGCGTCTTCACTTTGTACCATGGGGCACGCCGCGCCTCCGATCATTATTTCTCGCTTGTTTAATTCCCTGTTAAGGATAAGAATCCTTTTAGAGAAATCTCTTCTCGCAATGGCTGGTAAATCTTCTCCAATTTCTTTAGGAAAAACATCGGCTTTGCAAAAGTACATATTCCGCACTGAATCAATGTAGGCGGCGAAATACTCGGCCTTGTATTGCATATAACATTCCAATAGAAATGTTTATGGAGAATGGACTAGTGGTCATCTCGATTCTCGTATCTTTTATTAGCCACTGTGAACTCCATTCCGTCTTGTAATCTTTCCCAAGGTTTATGCTCCTCAAGAAATTCAATTCCCAAAAGTATTAATTGTTCAGGATCTTTCCCGCAACTCTGTGATAGTAAGCTCAATTTCTCCTATCTTCAGGGCTTGATACTTTCCAACGATTGGTTGTTGGAGATAATATAGAACATCACAAGGAAAAATGTTATCCTTTTGAGTGATGTCGAACTTCAACCTCTCGCCATTTTTCTCGGACATTTCAACTCTCCCTGTTTTGAAAACATCGGGGGATGCGTTGAATAATATTTGGTCTCCTTTCTTCCCAAATTCTTTACTCACCATTCTCGTCTGCTGAAAGACATCCTTCTAGGCTCAACTCTGAGACTTCGACTTTTGTTGAAGACTGGTTGATCTTGAATTATCATATCAATCTCCTTTATAGTTGGAGATTCAATGATTTCTGGTAGAACCACCCTGGCAAAGTCCTCAAAGATTCTTGGGACTTCAATAAATTCCTTTCTCAAGAATACTTCAGAATGATTGGTATTCGAGAGAGCATAGGAAATCTTGTATGTGATCGAGTAAGGCCTGTTTCCTTCTTTCATCAAATCGACTCTTTTGAAATCTTGATGAAGGGTTAGGACTCTACTGAAATCTCGATCTCCCAAATTGTATGCAATCCTAGGATAGACATTAAATGCCAATTTCCCTGCATACAAATTTCCTGTGACCGCTCCAAGGCATGAATCCTTGAGATGTGAGATTCGCTTGTCAAAAATAGCAAGATTGAGTGGCGAATCTATTCCTTCCTTGAATGTTGCCTTAATAATGACTCTTATGGCTCCAATGTGAATCCATGAGAGAGTATTTGCAACTTCTCTTTTAACTCTGCTTTTGATCTCCTGTATTTCTCTAATAGGGACCAACTGCATCTCAATCAGGTTACCGGTAAACTCCATTGGAATGGCTAATTCTCCGGTTGTTACCCTGTGAATAATTTGGTGTTTTCTGTTACGAAACCCAATTTTATCCAATGCTTTTTCCATAGCTCCAATTGTAAATCCATCATAGACTTGAAGCTTTGGATCTTCCTTCATGATTCTCATAAGAGTTTTATGAGAAACCGTCGTGTGAGAGAGGAATCGACATATCCTCCCCGATTGTTCTGAAGAATTTCTTCTTCACTCGATTCGAATTTGAGTCACTTCCATCATCGAATAGATCTCTTCTTCATAGATGCTTTCATCCGAGGGAATATCCTCAAATTGATACACCGTATTAAATCTTGATAATGAGCCTTCTTCGATTTGGTGTGGCTTCGAATCGACTCCTCGTTTTTGATTGTCCGGGCAATCCGATTTGAGATATGCCCTTTTGCTCGCATGTCCAAAGCAATTACTGATCTTTGAAACTTTCATTAGCTCTAGTGTGAGCACGCCCTGAAAGTTCTTCTCCTGGATTTCTTTGGTACTTACTTGATTAGAACCACGATGATGAGGCTCTACTCCGCTTGGTCTTTGGTCTTTGTCCCGATTTATAGCCGGGCTTTTGTTTTTGAGAACCTTCTAGGTCTCCATGAAGACCTATTTCTTTTTTATTCTTCTTCCTGGCGGTATGGATGGCTTCTCTCCTTCTTCTTCTTGTGCCGCCTTGTTTGACCTCCCACAATTGTTGGGATATCATTATCCACGCAACATAGAAGGAACCGCTTTGTTAATTCCTCTTAATCTCTTGTAATTCTTGTGCGGAGTCGCTTGATAGCACCATTCGGATAACTTGGCCTTTAGGAAAGACATTTTTTCGGCCCACGTTTCTACTTGACTCCACCCTTGTATTCCCCGATAAGCATTTCTCTCCGGGGACTCGGAATCTTGGCAAAGAATATTTGTACGCTTCTTTCTCCTCAATCTTGGATTTCCACCGTATTCGGTGAATAACTTGATATATTCGTCAATATGACAAATATCCAAGAACTTCAAGGCTATAGAGGGCTTGTTTATATTTCTTTCTTTTTTCATCCTCTAATCCTCAAGTAACCCGCATACCGATGAATTGGATTTTGAATAGTTTTGCCATTCCATCGACAATTCCTTTAAGTGATTCCCCGATGTGACCGAACTTTTCGTACTTGCATCGGTCATATCCAGGCAATCTTCACCGATCCTTCAAGACTCATTTCAAGGAGTAAAATGAATGAATCCTTTGTAAGATCGAGGGTTCACTTTGAAATTCTCATAGTGAAGCCCATTCATCAATGAGAACTTCTTCTCTTTTTAAAATCTGGGATGTCCAGTTTAACATCAACCCATACGGATGTATTGGGTCGAGGTGCGATCTTCCATAAGCGCGTCGATATACATTCGGCCTTAGGTAGGTTGTGCAGTTCCATGCAAGAGGTTTCGACCTCCTGTTCACGAAAGTGGATCACTCCCGGTCGTGAAATCCCCAAAGATATGGCATCCTTTCGTCCCGAGCTCCATGATGTGAACCCGTGCATTTTCTTCGACGTTAGGATTAAGCGGTGGCGGTGGTGGAGGAATTGGTCTACCTTGTGGGTCATAGGTAACCAAAGCTGATTCCTCACATGCGTTCATCTTTAAATCTACAATACCTAATCCCATGAAGGATTCGCCAGTCATGTAGATCTTTAAGATTCATCTTTTCAATATCCATCGTTTCAATTTTTGATGGATTTTCCTTTGATTAAGCAATGAGTTTTCCTCATCTGTCATCTTTCGTATTACTTCGGTTGGTTTCCCCTTTTGGTGTAAATAGGTACCGCCCCAAAATCAATACGTTTCCTTCCTCAGGATGAACTTGGCCTGTCCTCCAGGTTCTTGACTCGTTTGAATATCATGAAGGATTTCAAGAGTTTCTTTCGATATCTCACCATCGTCTCCATCAGTTCTGGATCGATGAACTTGTCGGCAGTAGATGAATATGGCGGTTGCCATAATTCTGCACCGTCTTCTGGATTTCTCTAAGATCTTCGGAGATCTTAGATTTGTCTGGAAGTATCTCGTTCCACTCTGGTACTCCATCAGGAATCATTGTTCTGATGGGAATTTTCATGAACCGTTTCTTGAAGGTTCATCAAGTGAACATATAGGGTCCAGTTAAGCATCCGAATCGCCTATAATATTCTGCTCGCTTTTGCATTGCCTTAAGGTTTCCCCGTCGGCTCCTGCCTGTTCCTTTTCTTCATGTTGGTATTCCCAATATGAAACCTGGTCAAGGTGTTCTTGTGCATACATCGTCAATATTTGACGATATGTCCTGTAAGGGGTACATCTCGGACATCGGTCCGGATCCATAATCTCGGAGTAATTTCTCCTCACCAATTGTTAATTACATAAATATAATAAATTTAACTAAAAGTTCTTAATAAACCTAAGGCTCTGATACCATTTTCGAGGATCGCAAGACCATGAGGAGTAAATGTAGATCAAACAATAAAATTTATGGCATAGGTGGTAAAGTGCAACAACTTTGAAGTTTAGAGGGTAAACTGTAACACAACTTTCATATAGCTAGGGGTAAATCTGTAATTTAAGGCAAAGTGTAAATTTTCGCATAGTTGGGAGGGTTAAGTGTAACGATTTAAAGTTCGTATGGTTAAGTGTAAAAATTCGAATAGTTTGGGGGGTTGAATGTTTTTATCCCTATGAAAATATAGCTAACTTTGAATGATAAAATTACACTTTAAGCCTTTACCTATAGAAAAGTAGCTAAAGAGTACTTAATCTTTCAAATTAAAGAATTATAAAGAAAAAGATGCCAACAGTGGATAACAAATGCTGAAGATATGTAGATTCCAAATTGTTAAATTGAATTCACGGCCAGACATCCACAATTTCTTTTTAAAAAAAAATTGAAACATAACTAATCAAGACTATACCACAACATATCAAATTGGTGTAACTTCAATAGCACCGACTTTCAGTGGTTCCAAGTTGCTAAATAGAGTAATTTAACTATAAAATTTGATTAATAATCTGAACGTGCAACTGTATGCGAACAGAAAAAAAAATTCCTTTTTAAGTTTTTTTTTTACAGATTGCTATTGATTGAGCTAACCCAAATTCTATTAAGAACATTAGCCAGAAATTATGAAATTTGCAGTAATTGCTTACTGAATTTTGATTTCGAACTGTACCAGAAGGTTAAAAAACAATATGTTTTAAGTTTGTAGGAAAATAGTAGTATTTCTTCTAGTACAATTTATATGAATCGAAAAATCCCGAATCGACAAAAATTTGCAAAGAAAACAAATTAAAAATTGCTCAAGATCGAATGTGTTCAACACACTATCCTTAAAAGCATTCGCCCCTATTCTCGACGTCCATTTCCCAGGATAAGACGAAAACCGGATTACCTATTCCGCGAATCGAAAAATTATGCCCGAAAATTATCACCAAAAATTACAAAAGCTTTAGGGGAGAGATGAAAATTTTGTGTTTGATTTGTTGTGTGTTTACAAATGGAAAATAACCCATATTTATAGGCAAAATTTTGCCCTTTACTATTCATAAGGTCAAATTGGCCTTTACTATTTAAAAAGTTAAATAAGTAATTTTATTCAACTTGGACTCAAGTTGTTCATCAACTTGTCCAACACTTATAAAGGGGAAAGATGTTAGACGGATCAAAGTTGAGGTTTTTTTTTTTGAAATTTTCAAAAATTTATGGGTTTTCTTGTAATTAGCCTTAACCTCAATGGTGTTTTTGCAATTATCCATAATAATAATTACGGGTAACAAATAACTATTCGGTAAAATATTTTTTTTTATTACACATCTTGTGAGGAGAGATGGGAGGAGTGATGAAAATGGAATCACATACATTTGGTATAGGGTTGAGATTCTTAATCACCAAACCACTATCTGACTCCCCATTAGAGGTGTCAATGTAGGTGCCGACGCCAAATATAAGGCCAGACTGAATCAATAATTTCATGACCCGAAAGGATCGGGCCTATTTTGGCCTGTTGACCCGACATAAAATGCACCACACGGGTTAGGATTGGCCGTGAAAAAAACGGTCCAGCCCGATTTTACCACTTGGTCCGGCGGGCCGTACCGGGCTGGCTTCACCTCTACTCCCTATTATTCAGTAAAACTTTACTAGTTTTGGAAAAAATGAAAAACTTTACTATTATTACTTGATAGCATGAAATATTGTGATAGAATTCAGTTTTGACTTATTGAAGTTCGATAAAGCAATAGAGGCAAACTAGTAGATATAGTAAAATACAGGGTTTCATTTATAAATAACCTAATTTCAATTTCCGGACCCATAGGGGTTTATTTGCAAATTACCATTACTTTTTCATCTTTCATTTAACCATTTCAAAAATCAACCGTTGCCTGACAAATGAAGCTTTATAAAATTCTCTTGCTGCCAAAACAGGAAAATGATTTCCCGCAACCCAATGCAAAATTCGACAACTACAAGCACCATTCCGAACTGTGGGAATCTTTCGCAAATCCCCAAAATTCACCCCCCATTTGATCCTACAAATAGTCCAATTTCCAAATTCCCGGTTTCATATTTCGAATTTCACAGCCCTCGACCCTTTAACGGCGATGGAGGCGACGTCGTCCTTGCCGGCGAATCTTAGTTCGAGAGATTCCATCGACGAGATAACGGAAGAGACGGAAACCGAGACTCTGGTTAGGGTGTCCAGTTTTCCGAGTGCTTCTTCGAACCAGCAACCGAGGAGGAGAGTTGCCAGCAAGTCAGGGTCGTTTGCGGCTCGGCCATGTCGGCAGCAGTCGTTCGGCCGTGAGATCGGCCATGCTGCTGCCGAGACTTATTTGCTCACTTCGCTCAGCTTCAAGCTGCTGAGCTATCTCGGGTATTAGTCTGTTTTTCCCCCCGTCTGTTTCCTGTTCTCTGTTTTCAATTTATCGGTTGATTTTATGCTTGGTTGTCAAGTTTTTGAATTATGTTAGTAGGAAGAAATTTGTTGCGGGATTTGATTTATATGAGTTGGCAAAAGTTGATTTTTATGCTGTGGCATATGAACAATCACTATGCTATTCAAAGTAGAATTAGGAGGGAAAATGTTAAGTAAATTGTTACCAAGTGATTTTGGTGTAATCGATGAAGTCTTTTGATACTTTAGCTGAAGTGAGTCAGTATCGACTACAAGTTATGTTGTAAAAATTTCGTATGGGTGTATCATAGATTAGATGGTCGATTATACATTTGGAATGACTTAGGAGATAGGACATGAAATCGACTGTTATTTTTACACTGTTTAAGAAGCATGATATGTAAGGATTAAGTGTTAGAAACTTGAAATCTTATTTTGCTGACTTTATTGGGGTTTTGAAGTTATGTTGAATGATTTTTTTCTGTGAGTTAGATGTTGAATGATTATTGAATGTATTAATAAGCCGTCTACACATTTTTCGAGTATAAACATGTCTCTCATATCAGTGGACAGAGATACTGAAAGTCATGCTTCGATGATTTGGAATTTTTTGTCCCTGTTACAAGAGCCTTTTCTGGAAATATTAGTTTCTTTTCACTATCTTCATATACTGTTTCCCAAAACTGGATGTATAATTGTCATATCATTGATTCCTTTTTATACTTGTTGCTGTGGATATGGTTGAGCTACTCATGGTGTTTGCTTTTTATTGCAACATCAAACCCCATTATTTGCTCAAGGTAGCTGGTTTTAGTTAGATGTTTTCCTAATCATTTCTTTTATTCAGGTTAGGCTACCGGTGGATAACAAGACTACTAGCCCTTGCTGTTTATGCCATGTTGCTTATGCCTGGATTTCTACAAGGTAAGTTTCAAGTAATCCTACGATTCTTTGATGTAGGAAATTGGAGGATATATTGCATGGGCACTTGATTTTTCCACCCGATGCTAGCGCAAATGACAGAAAGTATAGAAGGGCTTTTAAGTTCTCACTTTTTTGGTCAATTAAACTGTAATGGTTGACGTAGGAAATATTTGTCTATGCAATCTTATGTTAAGCTGGAGCAGAAGAATGTGTAGTTTCTCTAGTGCTCCCACTTGTCAGTGAGTAGGGTATGACTTGGCTAAATATCTGGAAGGTTATATTTAGATGGATAATATTGTAACAGTTCAGAGAAATAGCAAATCAGGAAATTGTTAGTAGTTTTGTTGTTGTTCTTTTTCTTTAAAGTGAAATCTTTTGCAAACCACTGATTCTTTCTTTTTCCTTTTTTATTAATATATATATGTGATTTATTATTTTATTGTTATTATTATTTTTTTTGGTGTAGGTGGTTAGGTACCTTATTGTTTTGGTATTTTTGTTATTAGTATTTCCCTGAATATACACTGAGACAAATTTGACTTCTTATGCAGACAAATTTATTCAATTTTGTTTTATCTTTAAATGAGGTCTTAGGGTTTGTATTTAATTATTTGTGTTCCTGCATAAGGACTCCCACCATTTCAAAAACTATTGTTAAATTTAAAACGTAAAGATTTAGCTGCTTTATTGTTTAAGATGAACATCTGTTCAATTTTTTCCTTGGCAGTTGCTTTCAGCTATTTCTTTTCAAGCCAAGTCCGCCGAAGTATTGTTTATGGAGATCAACCGAGAAATAGGTGTGGTTGGTTTTTTTATGTTATTCCTTTTTCTTGTACTTCTATTTTCATGTTCGTTATACATGTCAAGGTCTTCTGCAGGTTGGATTTATATTTACCTACAAATAGTGATGACTTGAAGCCGGTGGTGATATTTGTAACTGGTGGGGCCTGGATTATTGGGTAAGTCGGAGGTGATTTCCTTTAACTTCTCTACTTTTCCTTCTTTTCTCTTGTTGCTCTTAATGGGCATGTTGCTTTTCAGATAAAAAACATTAACAGTAAGGAAAAAAAATGTATGGTTGCTTGTTAAATCCAGAAACCCTTGAGTGGAAATTGCAACCTTGTTAATATAGGTAGAAGCTCGATTATAAAGTCATATAAACACTTAGTAGTATGCTTCATCCTTGAACGCAGTGCCTCTATTATATTTTATTTTTTCTACTTAAACGAGGTGTCGTTTCAGATTTTGAAATTAAAGCCTAAAGTTTCTTAACCCGTTATCCCAAATTTTTGATATATAAATGTCCTTGTGTTGATATTGTAATGCATATAACTGTATCTGCGGATGAAACCACTATTTTACTATGCCTTCAGTGAAGTTATGTACTAGGCATGCTGCAGGTACAAGGCATGGGGTTCCTTCCTAGGACTACAATTGGCAGAAAGAGACATCATAGTTGCATGCCTTGATTACAGGTACTTGATTCTGTATGAGTTGTGAGATGTTAATCCTGATTTTAATTATTGGGAAAATTTATATACTTGCTATTTAGTAAATGGAACATATGATTAGGAATTTAGGATTTAGGATTTAATGCAAAAAATACCAGGTCAGTTGTCTAGTCCAATCCTTCAGTGCTATATTATCGAAAAATAATATTATAGGTGCTTCATTACTGAACGATGGTTCATTATGTGCCACTCGAAATTGAATGCATAAATATCAAGTGAAACATGCCAACTTTGTTAGAATTTGGTCTGGTTTCATTCTTTGACTAATCTAGCATGTCAACAGTAATGTTAATTTCCTTGTTACTTCATAATAAAGAAACACACCTCTCTTTAGTTTTTTTATTACTTCCTATAGGTTGAACTATTTATAGGTTTGTGGAGGCAATTCTATAAATATTTATTGAATTGGATTCATGTTCCCCTTTCTATTCGACCTAGATATTTTAAATATCTATAACCTAGATATCGACCTGTTCGACAATTTCTAATGATTGGTAGTTCATTAAATATCTGATATGCTTATGATTTTTGATCATTCACCTGATTATAATTTTCTGTCAACTTGGGTGCAGAAATTTTCCACAGGGGACAATCAGTGATATGGTTAATGACGTTTGTCAAGGAATTGCATTCATTTGCAACAATATTGTTGAATTTGGAGGAGATCCAAACAAGTGAGTTTTTTTTTTTCTTCTTTCCTTCCAATTTTTCTTAAATATTTGAATACCTGCTTCTAAACTGGAATGATTAAGGATGGATAAGTTCTTGAAAGTAGTAAATGACAAAATTAGGATATAGAGAAAGACATTATTGATTGACATGGTTTGAGCACTTACTGAAGCTTTGTGTCAATATATTGAAGAATGCACTCATGCTGCACATCATAACCTAAAAGGAGATTAATTATAAACCTTCTATTTTCCAACTTTGGTTTCTATTGTTTCTTGTCACACTAATCAGTATGAAATATTTGAACCCTATTTCATTTCTATAGGTACTATATTAATGAAGGGAACTTTTCCCTTTCACTGATAACTTTTTACCTTTGAACCATTGGAATATTTCCTATTTTAGCCGTTTTATGATGCAAAAATATGATTGCCAGGTATCAAGGCTAGTTAATATGCGACTAGCCCAGTATGGCATTTGCAATTGGTCAATCATAATGGTTTTCTAACGCAAATATGTGACTTTTATATACTGCAGGATTTATCTAATGGGTCAATCAGCTGGTGCACATATTTCCGCCTGTGCTCTTTTTCAGCAGGCAGTCAAAGAATCCAGAGGTGAGAGCATTTCGTGGAGTGTATCCCAGATAAATGCTTATTTCGGTTTGTCCGGAGGGTAAGTTAACACAGATTTCAGGATTTGTAATTTGTTTGTATTTTCTTTTATTCTTGTTTATTGACCCAGTATATCTTGATTGCACGATAATCGGAATCTGATTGTGTGACAGTCCTTAATAATTATATTGACAGGTACAATTTACTCAAACTAGTTGACCATTTCGACGGTCGAGGCTTATATCGCTCCATCTTTTTGAGGTATTGAATTGCTTACTTTTTTTATTGCATAAATTTTGGCCTTTTGACAATCTTTACTGCATCTGACTGTTACTGTTATTTGTGATGACAGTATCATGGAAGGCGAAAAAGCGTTGGAACAATTTTCTCCTGAAATAATTTTACAAAATCCAAGCTCCATCGGTGCAGTTTCGCTGCTGCCGCATATTATTTTATTCCATGGTACTGCAGATTATTCCATACCATCTGATGCGAGGTTAGTTTATTACCTAATTAAGGATGATACTAAAAAGCTCGTTTAGTTTCTGTTTGCAGTAAATGAATTTTATTTTATCTGGTTTCCAGGCTTGATGAATTCTGTGTTTGATTTCTTTCTCAAATATGATTGCAATATATGTTCCTATAAACTGAACTATAATGACAATTTTAATCGTTCTTTTAACTTTTGCTTTATATACAGTATAACATTTGTGGATACACTTCGAAGAGTAGGGGCTCAAGCAGATCTAATCTTGTATCAAGGGAAAACTCATACGGATTTATTCCTCCAAGTAAGAGATGATATCTGCTCAATTGTTCTTCTCTATTTGATTATATGATGGTCATATCTGATAAAAACTGCAATTCTAATGCAAAGAGCTAGAATCCGATTATTGAAAAACTTGTATGTTTTACTAGATAAATAGGGATATAAGTAGTTATAGTGACATGTAACAAGTATAATTACAGAACTGAACCATAGTAACAAAATTCTTCGAATTTTTGAAAGTAACTCGAATAAAACATGACATTTTCATACGACGTTGAAAACCCGTATATATCATCCATAGGTAATAATGTAACAAAATTTCCCTAACTTTTTCTCAATAAAACGATTTATTCTCAAAATTGTCCCCTATTTAATAAAATTACGCCATCTTACTTTTCTTTTTTCTTTCTATTTTTGAATGCAAATATATAGTTTTATGAAAAATTATAATAATTATGAACAACTTATTGAGAATATTCTCAAAAAAACTATAATTTTCAATAAAACAATTAAATATTTGTATCGATATATTCTGAAATAATCGTGTATATGGACGAATTGTGTTGTATAACCAAATTTTATGGAGCTATTCCCAGAATAAAATCCTAAATAATACCCGAAATACGAATTTTAAAGGCTCACGAATTATGATCCGAAATTTATTATTACTATGGACTGAGCATACATAACTTCAATCCAAGTCATCCTGGAAGAGGCTAAGATCTATGTTACCAACAAATCCACATTTACATTAGCTGCTCGGTCCTAACGTTGCCTCAAAATGCAGGATCCTCTCCGAGGTGGTAAAGACGAGCTTTTTGACTATTTAGTTGCCTTTATACATGCTGATGACAAGGAAGCTCTTGCTAGGGATGCTATGGCGCCTCCAAGAAGACGTTTCGTGCCAGAAATACTGCTGAGATTGGCTGGCCAAGTCAGCCCGTTTTAGGCCGCAGATACACACGATTACATCCATACTGCTTGCTGCTTGAATCGGAAGCTCCAGCGTTGGATTCCATTGCTTCTCTAGAAGATAGAGCTTGGTATGGGAGCATGGTGAACTCAAATGGCAATCAGCCAGTTTTGAGCCTTCAGTTTTAAATATATTGCTGGTTATGATTTTCATACACGTTAATCTCTTCTGTATGACGAATATGATTCCATTGTTTCTTAGCTTGATTTGTGATGATTCCTTCTCCCAACTCATTTTCCTCTAGAAAGGCGTAAGTTCTTGGTCTTTTTCCTTTCGTTAATTGATTTTTCTTTTCTTTGCGAGTACTTGTGTTAAATGAATTTCGCTACTCATATATAAAGGGAGAAAAATTATTCATATTAACAAATTGGGGATTTGGTATGTTCCTTAATTTTAATAGAGAGAAATTGAAAAAAAAACATTTTCATAACAAAAACTGTACTAAAAATTGACATTTAGTGCTAGAATATTGATTGTAGGGTATCCGCCCCGAACCGCCCCGTTTGGGTCGCCCCACCCCGTGACCTGGGGGCTGGGATGGGGTCACTTCTGCCCCATGGGTACCCGTCCCGCCCCACCCTATGACCTGGGGTGGGGTCACTTCCGCCTCGCGGGTACCGGCCTCGCCTAGTAGTTTTATTTTTAATATATATTTTGCATATATAATATATATTATAATATAATTTGTTTGTATTCTTATATTATATCTAATATCTAGAAATTGATAATAATGATATATTTTTTCATTTTATTTATTTAAGCTAATTTAAAATGGAGCAGAAGGGGTCGACTCGTCCGGCCCCACAAACCGTGGCAGGTCTATATGCATCGGCGGACCCAAGGGGGGGCAAGGGGGGCCCACTGCCCCCCCAAAATTTTCCAAAATTATTCCCCCCCTCCAAAAGTTTTACAAATTATATTTTAAAAGGTAAAATAAATGAATTAATTTATAATTGCTCCCCCAAAAGTTTTCCAAATTATTTTTTAAAAGGTAAAATAAATGAATTAATTTACAATTTTTCCCCCAAAATTTGATAAAAACTTCAAATAATTGTCTTTTACAATATAATTAGCCATTAATTATGGTTAGTATATGGAAAAAAAACCGCATAGCTTAAATTTATAAACTCGGTCCGTTTTTCGCCCCCCCAAAGTCAGAATCCTGCGTACGCCACTGTCTATACTTCCCTCCCCATCCTAGGCACGTGACGGGTCTGGGTCCTGGCCGATCTACCCCATTGCCCTTCTTGTTTATTTTAGAAAATTAATAATTGAATCGTACTAGCTAGCAAACAGATATGAACGATTAATTATGCATTGGGAAGAAAAAACTACTTATAAATTTATTTGCGAAATATTTTGAAATTAGTAACCAACCCTTTCAAGAGCCCAGCCCAGCAGCCAACAATTCCAATCAAACGCATTTCTTTTCCCGCCATAAACCAAGCAGTTAATTAACCGCTTCTTCAATGCAATTAACAACACTTTCGTACCGATAAAAAAAAAAACAACACTTTCGTGGGGCATTTTTTCAGTTTAATTCCTATTTTCGACGTAAATTAGTTTTTTGTTCTCAATTATGTCAGTGAATGTGTATATAATCCATCATCACCCATAATGTCTATGCTTGTTCAAATTCATTCGACTGTAATAATCTTGGTCCTGATTGTATTATTAACTTCGTCTGTGTCTTGTAACTCCAAACATTTACAGAAGTTTTCACCATTTCCACACTCATTTTCAGGTACCCTTCTCTCTCTTTCTGCAATTTGTTTAAGGTTCTATAATTTTTATAAGATTCTATTCGAGTTTATTGCGTTACCAAGACATTCGTGAGGTAATTGAATTCTCAGGATAAGAAATAGGGATAATTACAAAAACACCCCTAAGATTTGGGCTAATTACAAAAAAAAACCATAATTCTTTGAAAATTACAAAAAACTTTTTGAGGTTTGATTCCGTCTTACATTTTTCTCGGTGATTTTCAAAAATATTTCAAAAAAAAACCCTGACATTTACAAGAATATTACAGTTACCCCACTAAAATTAAGACAAAAAGAAACCTGATAGGGCTTTTTATAATTTTGAAACATGTCAGGGTTTATTTGTAATTAACCCAAATCTCAGGGGTGTTTTTGTAATTATCCCTAAGAAATATGAATGCATATACAATATGTATATGTTTATTTTATTTTTCATTTTTCTCTCCACATTTCTCCTTACTCTGGGTGCAAATTATGATGGGGGCTTATACCAAAATTTGCCTCTTAATCAAACTTCCTTAATCTATTCAACGATCGAGAACTTGTAACCATTACGGAGATCTAAGACTTGAGCTTTTTGTTTCAGCTGATGAACCTTCCAAGAGATCTGGTTATAGACCTTTCAAGAACTTCATTGGAGATGACGGTCGGGTTTATGTTTGTTCGGGGAAAAACTTATTTTCCTTCGAAAGCAACGGTACTATTGCGTGGACAGTACATTTGAATTACACATGCAATCCAAATATTGCTCCAGTTCATGGAGGCTCAAGAATGGCAAGGCTCTAGACTAATTCTATTTTGTTTTTTAAATTTCTCAATTTTTTGTTGGAAATTATCCTACTAATTCTTTTTTCTTATTGATCTACATATATATTTGGGATAATTGCATTTTGCCTGGCGAACTATCTTGAGTTTTGCACTTTGTCCACTAAACTTTGTAAATTTCTCTTTTGAATATCTAACTTTGAACATTTTGCACTAAACCCCCTAGGGATATACTTGGACCTATCACCAGCTACACATGTCAATTTTTGGTTGGTTCAGAGGTAGAGTGCAACAGTTTAGAGGCAGAATATGTATTTTTAAAGTTCAGTGGGCAAAGCGTGGAAAACTAAAGTTTGGGATAATTACAAAAACACCCCTGAGATTTGGGTTAATTACAAATAAACCCTGACATGTTTCAAAATTACAAAAAAACCCTTTAGGTTTCGTTTTGTCTTAAATTTAAGGGGGGTAGCCCTAATATTTTTGTAAATGTTAGGGTTTTATTTGAAATGATTTCGAAAATCACAGGAAAAAATGTAAGATAGAATCAAACTTCAAGAGGGTTTTTGTAATTTTTAAAGAACTCTGGGTTTATTGGTAATTAGCCCAAACCTTAGGGGTGTTTTTGTAATTATCCCTTAACTCTATATATATTGTAGATGATATATTAAAGGAAGACCTAGACATGAATTTTCTGAATATATCCCATACAACATGAATTGTTCATTTTTTCATGATTCATTTATAGGGAGATTAATTTTTTTCATGGCCAACAATTGGCAGATATATTTGGTTGCAGAGAACAGGATACTAAAAATCTATCCTCTAAAAATCGGAACTTCTGAAGGTGCTGTAGAAGTATTCTTTGGTCCAGCGCAAGGCAAAGAAGGACCGGAGGAAATTATTGGAGTCACTGCAAGCATATCCAGCTCGTGCGTGCTTATTAACGTTAGAAACCGGGGGCTTTTCGCGTATAGGTTATACGGACGCCTTCTCTGGAGCGCCGGTCCAGTGCTTTATCAGCACGGATATCGCCAAGGTTGCAGGGGAAATATTACAGACTGCTATTTTACTTCAGCACCTGTGATTGATCACTGTGAAGCTAGTATATTTGTAAGCTCCAGTTATCATTTAATTATGGGTTAATTACAAAATGTACCCTTAAAGTTTCACCTAATTACAAAAAAACCCAGCTAACTTTCTTAATTATGAAAAATATCCCTGAGGTTATATTATGTCTAACATTAGTGATTTAAATATTTCAAACCCTTCCTCGTATATATAAAAATATTACAGTTTATCCCGTAATTTTTAACATTGAATCAACCGTCAGGGTACTTTTTGTAATTTTGAAATTTAGGTGGGGCTTTTTTGTAATTAGGTCAAACCTCTAGGGTACGTTTATAATTATCCCTTTAATTTCTCCTGTCATATTTTCTCTTCTTGAATTTACTGACATTTGATTCCCATAATCAATTGTTTAATCTTGTTATCGCTTTAAATCATTCATCTTCTTGTTCTTCTTGTTCTTTGATTATAATATTGTGATAATTGCAAAAAGCCCCCTAAGATTCGGGTTAATTACAAAAAAAAAAGAGGTCTTTTAAAATCACAAAAAAACCATTGAGGTTTGGTTGCGTCTTAAATTTAAGGAGGTAAATGTAAAGTTTTGATAAACATAGGGGAGCCATGAAATGTTTTTTTGCATATGAAGTGGGAAAATGTAAGACGGATCAAACCTTAAGGGTTTTTTTGTAATTAGCCCGAACCTTAGGGTTTTTCTGTAAATACTTTCTCTTCTTAAATTTACTGGACACTTGATTCCCATCTCAATTGTTTAATCTTGTTTTCACTTTAAATTCTTTTTTTGTGCAATTTCTGTTTTCTTGCAGGTTTCTAACACTGTTGGGGAACTATATTCTTTATCAGTTCGTGGTCCTTATTTTAAATGGATACAAGATCTTAGCTCATATGGAAATACATTTACAATTACTCCTGGAAATAATGGTCGTGTATATGTTACTATACCAGATACAGCTGTCATACTGGCATTGGATGTTTCTACAGGAAATGTTTTGTGGCAAGGAAATATTGGGCCATTAAGTTCAGCAGATTATGAGCCAGTTGTTGATTTAAATGGTACGATTATCATCCTTTTTTTAAAAAATAAAAGTAAAAATTCAGCTTGTAATGAATATTGATGATCCATGATTAAATATAAGGGATAATTACTTAATCCACCATGAGTCTTTTTGTAATTTTGAAACATCTCTAGATTTTTTTGTAATTATCCCAAATTTTAAGGGTTTTTTTTTTTGTAAATAACCCTAAATATAAATGAGATAATAGTGATATGAGCCAATCTTGAATAGTGTAACAAAAAATTGCAGGAAACACGTCCTGACTTAATTTGAAATATTATTTAGGGATAATTACAAAAACACCCCTGAAGTTTGGACTAATTCCAAAAAAAAAGAGATGTTTCAAAATTTCAGAAAACCCATCTTGTTTTATTATTTCTTAAACTTAAGGTTGTAACTGTAATATTTTATAGTTGTCAGGGTATTTTTTTAATTTTTTTTGCTTATTAAGGAGAAAATATAAGATTGAGAGCTTTTTGCAATTTTCAAAAACCTTCAATTCATATTATGACTGATTGGCTCATTTAGTAACAGTTGATTGATGAAATGTAACAGGTTGGATATCATATGGCTCATTGGATGGATTTCTTTATTCATTTTCACCCACAGGAGATCTCAATAAATTCCCCAAATCTGCAAATTTGAATTCTGTAATCCAAGTTAATCCTGTACTTGATTGCTCCGGGTATGCAGTTTACATTTCTCAGACAGAAATGGAAGGAAAAATTTCCCAGACAATTGCAGAATACACTCATGTATCAGCATTGAAACCAAAAAATGTCGAATTTACCCATCTTGTTCCGGCTTCCGGTTCCATATACTGGTCCGAAAGTGATCCTAGTAATTCTAATCTCCCTCATTCTGTATTGTGTGTCTCTGTGTGTGTGTTTGGTTTACATCATTCTATGGTTTTCATCTATGGGATAAGTACAAATGCTCCCCTAAGGTTCAGGCTAATTACAAAAAAACTGAGAGGTTTTTGAAAACTACAAAAAACTCTTTAATGTTTGATTCCGTCTTACATTTTCTGCCTTGATAAGCAAAAAACATTTCAAAACATCCTGACATTTAGAGAAATATTACAGTTACCCCGTAAATTTAAGACAAATTCGAACCTGAAGGGGGCTTTTGTCATTTTCGAAACCTCTGTGTTTTCTTCTTCTGGTAATTAGCCCAAACTTCAGTTCCTTTTCTTTTTTTTTTTTTGTTTGTAATTATCCCTTCATCTAATTCGGATTATAATACCTCTTGGTTGTCAACAATTCGTGTTTTGAACAAGCAGGTAAATTCTTGTTCAAGCTGTCCCAGAGTGATCTGCAGCATTTTGTAATGGATGAAAGAACCCTTCTGGCTTTTTTTGCTGTTTCAAGTGAGTTGGTTTTACTTATCATAATCCATAGGGATAATTAAAAAACACCCCTTAGGTTTAGGCTAATTACAAAAAAAACCCAAAGATGTTTCAAATTACAAAAAACCCCATCAAGTTTGGTTACCCTTAAATTTAAGGGGGTGAATGTAGTATTTTTATAAATATCAGGGGGGTTTTGATATGTTCAAAAGGAAAATGTAAGATGTAATCAAACCTTGAGGTTTTTCGTAATTTTCATAAACCTTTGGTTTTTTTGTGATTAGCCCAAACCTTAAGGAATTTTTGTAATTATCCCTAATTCATAAGTATACTTTGTACAATGAGTTTCCAGGTTTGGTATATAGTTGTATAAGTGTGTCCCCTGGAACAAAATTATGAAGTACTCTTTCTTCTGCATAGTTGACAAAACAATCTAATTAATAGTACAAGATATATATTCAACATGTCACATTGCAAAATGGAACACTTGTTATTTACATCATGTACTGATAATACTTGTATCACTTGAAAATCCACTTAGGTCTAACATTAATCAGTTAGTTTTTCCATCATGCAGGAAATGGGAATCCATTGCCTTGTCGTTCGACGCGTAATGCTCTTCTAGCTGCTCATGCTTCTCCGATAAATTAAAAAGGATAATTGCAAAAACTACACCAGATGTTTAGCCTAATTTCAAAAAACCATCTTCCAAAATTTAAAAATTGCCCTCTCCACATATTTTTCTATTTCAAAAATTGCACCCTCAAACAGGGGGTATTTGTAGTTTTGAAAGATAATTGGGTTTTGTTTGTAATTAGCCCAAAACATCAAGGATAGTTTTATAATTATACCATAAATTAAAGAATAATTACAAAAACACGCCTGAGGTTTGGGCTAATTATAAAAAAAAAAATCCAGAGATTTTTGGAAAGATCAATTTTCCCGTTCCATATGAAAAAAATACTTCAAAAGCTCCCCTTACGTTTATCAAAATATTACAGTTATCCTCTTAAATTTAAGACACGATCAAACCTCAAGGGTTCTTTTGTAATTATCCCAAACCTTAGGGGGCTTTTCGTAATTACCCCTAAATTAAATTCATCTGTGAGTACCTTACACCATAGTGCCTTTTGCTCTTGTATTGGCTCCAGGTCAGAAGCTTGCATTGAGCTGCTCACAAGTGAAGCCGGAGAACACAAGTATCTACACAGGTAAGTAATCAAGGACGTAGCTAGGGGGGCTGGGGCCAATTTTTTTTTTGTCCCGTTTTGTCTGTGGGGAAAAAAATTATATATATTTTTTTAATGGGAAAAGTAGTTGAGCTAGGGGAAAAGATTTTGGGTTAGGGGTACTCATTCGGGCTGGCTACATTGCGCCCCTGGGTAAGCTGCACCAAGTTCTTGTATTGTTTCATGTCACAAAAAATTTAAGTCTGGCATTTTCTTCTTTTTTGCAGGTAATGAGAGGACAATAATATTGTTTCTCTTAATTGAATCAGTAGTTTTGGTATTACTAGCAGCAGTTGTATGGTATTGCTGCATCTTTTGGAAGAAGAAAAAGCTTCAAGGTCTGAGCTTAGGGAAGTTTCTTGAAAAGAGAGTAAGTACATACTCTTGCTTTTTCTTTCACAGTCCTATATTAACGGATAATTACAAAAACAACCCCTGAAGTTCAGCCTAATTACAAAATAACACCAATTATCTTTTAAAATTATAGTTACCCCCTTAAGTGTTATAAATACCCCATCTTGACGGTGCAATTTATAAAAGAGAAACAAATATAATGAGTTATTTGTAATATGAAAGATAATTCAGTATCTTTCGTCTAAAAATCAGAGTTATTTTTTGTAAGAGATAATTACAAAGACTACCCTTAAGGTTTGGGGTAATTACAAAAAAAACCCATAGGTTTTTGAAAATTACAAACATCCTACAGTTTACCACCTTTATAAGCAAAAACATTTCAAACACCTTTTACATTTGTAAAAATATTACAGTTAACTCCTTACATTTAAGGCAGAATCATACCTCAGGTTTTTTTGTAATTTTGAAATTTTCTTGGGTTTTTTTGTAATTACCCCAAATCTCATGGGTAGTTTTTGTAATTATCCCTTTTTGTAAGTAACCCCCATTAAAATGGAAACCAATTATGAGCAATGGCGGAGGGAGGGGGGGCCAACCTGGCCCCGCCCTCCCCCCCCATTTAAAAAAAAAATTATTTTAAGTATATTTTATATGATTTTCTTATTCGGCCCACCCCACTTTCGCGTATCGGCCCATCCCGAAATTCCTGGCTCCACCCTTGATTATGAGATTGTTTGCAAACTCTTAAAAAAAGTGATTTTCGGCTTCTAGATGAGAAATAACTGTTTTGCCACCTAAAAGCTAAAAATCACTTTTTTTTTTAGAATTTGCAAACACAGCCTATGTCCATCTCAATATGATTCAAAATCCACATTTTCGTTCTCGCGTTTTTTTTTTCTCCAGCGTTCTCTACGATCCCAAAAGAAAGCGTTCGACAGAATGATCACAGAGCTGGAACAGAAAGCTTCAGAGGAAGCAGTAGCCAATGAAGTGCTTGAAAAACTAGGTGACTTGGTAAAACAGAGAGAAAACATTAGTCGAAAGCTCTCAACGACGTATAGTTTAGGACGGGACATAGAAAAATCGCGTTCCAAATCTCTACTTCCATTGTATGATGGGAAAACAAGAAGTTTTTCAGTTCAAAGTTCCAAAAAAGAGAGTGTTACAATATTTCACACACTTAGTGATAGTACAAGTACTTCTGAGTATGATACTGATCTATCCGAAGACGACGAATTTGTTGATGATGTTAAAGGAAAGGGAAAAGCTGATGTTGATGTAGAAAGCTGTAGTGATGATGAGATTCATGAGAAAGAATTTGTAAATCATTCGTTCAGTGAAATAGAGGAAGTGAAAATGAATGATGATGGTGGACGTAGAAGTTTGAGGAGAAGAACTGTGTCCTTTACTAATTAGCTCTTGTAAAACGGTTTATTTTTACTTTTGTCTGTTTGATGTTTGTTACAAAGATTACTTTGTTTTTTCCAGGATTTGGTGTAGGTGTTTGAGGTCTGAGGAATTTTGTTGTAAATTTCAAATGTGAAGATGAAAATTATTTGTGTACATATGCCAAAATTGGACATTTACGTTTCCAGAAAATGAAAACTAGTCGTATTTTTCAAAAAAATATATCTTTTAGACATTTTGTGTACATATGCCAAAATTGGACATTTACGTTTCCAGAAAATGAAAACTAGTCGTGTTTTTCAAAAAATATATATTTTAGACATTATTGGTCGCTATGTTGAAAATTCGAAAGTTTAAACCGTTGGATCAAGATTTGACACAGTTTGACATAGAGGGCGATCGGTCACTGTCTAGGGCGACCGGTCGCTGTACATGGTGACCGGTTACTCTAGGGTAGTGATTGTTCACTCTTGAAACTGAAGAGTTTTCACAAAAACTCGAAACTTCAGGCATTGGGCGCCCTATAGGGCGACCGACTCACTCTACCCTCTTAAGTTTCTCTGTTTTGTTTTGTCATTTGCAAACTTTCAGATACCGGTCTCCTTATAAGGGCGACTGGTCGATCTCAACACAAAGAGGTTATTTGATTTTTGTCAAAAACAAAGTTTAAGAAGTACTTTAAAAACTTAGTAAAAATCATTGGAAATGTTTTGAAGTATTTGGACTACACTTGGGGATATTGTTTTGGTATAAAAACTCATTTATATGAAACCATCAAAATCATAATAAAAATATTTTTCTGACAATAGAGTTTGGGCGGGGTTAGCATAGGCTTAATCGAAAGAAAAATGTAGATGTACAAGAGGAATGTAGCCCCTAAGCGGGGTTAATTGATCTAGCGAAGATTTTTAGATGTAAAAAAATATAGCAAATGCCGCAGGGACCTAGGAATTTTTTACAGTGGGGCCACACAATAAATAAAATTATAAATTATATCAAAAATAATTAATAGGGCATATTATGCTTTATTTTTCACAAGAAAAAAAATTTATAACATCTAGGCTAATAACAAAAAACGGCTTAAAGCCTACAACTTTGAAAATTCTATAATACATAGAATACATATGATTCCAGGTCTGCAACATACTGAAGACTCAGGGGTGGAGCTAGACTTGGGGGGGCTAATTAATTTTAGGGGGACTAAATGACTAAAAACTAAATATTTAAGTGCTAAAAATAACATTTAAAATGGAAATATATATAAAATAATTAGATTTTTCAAAAATTTGTGTGTGTGTTTGTGGGGGGGTTAGCCTCCCCCAAGGGTATGCCCCTATGAAGACTACTATTTGATTTTATCTCTGTCGGATCGAAAACTTTCTTGTTTGAATTGTCTGATTAATATGTAGTTTTTAAAAACTTGTATCACACTAATAATATCATATAAAACTATTAACATTTTTAAATAAAATTTTATATAATACTTTTTAAATTTATAAAATTATAATACTATTAGTCTTATGATGTTATTAGTATTTTATGAACTATTACTTCATGGATAATATTATATAAAGAATAATTAAAAAAATTATAAAAAAAGAGCAAAACCCTATGGTGGCACGTGCCTCCGTAACAAGAGTTGTATTTGGCAAATAGGACTATTAACTATTGAGGGTCTTGATGTTTTCCAATGAGTTATTTTTCAATTTAAGATCACAATTTCCAAATCCATGTAATAGGGGTAATTAGATGCTACCTAATTGGATAGTATCCAACTTCATTAGAATGTTTACATATGTCTATTTTTTTTAAAAATACATGCGTTCATGTCATAATTGTACACATATAAACATACAAATGGACTTAGGTGCTACCCAATTGGGTAGTAGTCCAACTTCCCATGTAATCCCATACCCTTTCTTGAAAATTATGAGTTTTTGAAATTCAAACTTCAAATTTACTCCATATATATAATTAAATCTATTATTTTATTTGATAATTATAGGCAAATGGCACGTGTCCTGTTTTTTCTTTTTTTTTTTGTGTCTTACTTAAATAAAAATTGTGTTCTTGTTATTTAATAATATAATAAGACTAGCCCCTTATAATTGGTTTTATTTTTTCCCGGAATGGATTTTTTAATAAACATCCTAGAAGGAGATGGAAAATATCGTTTTTTTTGGCATATTTAATGCTCACATATCCCAAACTAAAATTTGAAAATAAAGAATAAACTACAGAAAAGGCAGCGGCGTCGTATCCAATCTCAAATCTCTCTCTCTCTCTCTCTCTCTCTCTCTCTCTCTCTCTCTCTCAAAACCCAGACACAGATTTAACGTCTTGTCTCAAATCGCTTGGTGGCTTGTCGGCTTTACTTTGCAAATTGCTCAGGTCTCTCAGCTCAGTTCTCGCGGCGTTCACTCACCCCTAATTATCAGGTAGATTGAAAACCCTAATTCTCTGTTTACTTATTTCTTTTTCCTAATTTTCGCACGAAGTCTATGTATCTCAAATTCAAATGCATAGAATCGAGTTAAGGAAAGTTCCTTGACTCAGATTTGGTTTTAATTTTTCATTTTACTTTTAAATTTCCCAAATTTCTTAAGCGCATGTTATGCTTTGTTGAAATATTGGATGTGACGTGTTTCTGAAACTTTTCGTAAAAAATTGCGGGCTTGAGGTTTGGGGATTTTATTGGATTGGGCGTGTTGGATGTAGCTTTTGCTACGATGTGTTTGTTTTGTTTGCAGTTGTCACTTAATAGGGTCTCCCGTTCGTTGACTCTCTAAGAAAATTTGCTGGGTGAATAGGGGTGGAGTATTTGTTTCTAAGTGAATTGATATTCTGTTTGTTGACATTCATAATAGTTGGGGCAAGTAGAAACTTGTGCTGAAGATGATTTATCCGCCCTCTTTTTTTTTTTTTAAAAAAAAAAAAATTGAGTTTCTATTCCCATGATGAGTATTACGTAGAAGTTTGTGTTGGACCATTCTTATTCTTTCTGGTTTTTGTCATCATTTGTGGCCGTCAAAGTGGTACATGCGAAGACCCGTAGCTTGCGTTCAGGCATCACTAAATGACATTATACTTCTGATAATTCTCGCCTCTGGAAAACTTCATATAGTATGTCAGAAGAAGAATCACAAATAGTGGAGTTATGGAATGGGATAAAATTATGAACTTATTTATTTCACAACCTTTACTTTTAGATATTTTCGAACGTTATATGCTGGATGAAGTGTATCAGCTGCATTTATGTTTCTACAGCAATTTATGATTGACTGTCCTAAATCTGTGAATAAAATTTTTTGTGTTCATTTTAAAGTTGCAGTTGTGAATAGATAATTTTTATTCACCAGTGATATACATTCCTTGCAGTGCAGTTTTATGCTTACTCCGAACCGATACTCCGTACAATGGAGACAGAGGATATAATCAAATTTCCTGCTTCTAGTAACTCGGGGCATGGAAGTGAGAATGATGATCCACATGAATTGGGTTGTGAAGCCATTAAATCTGATTCTCTACCTTTGAACTCTGAGGTAATAGACGAGATTAATGAGGCGGCCCCTGGAACCATGTCTAATGATGAAGAATTGGACATGTCAATGTCAAGTGACTCTGAAGAAAATGTGGATCGTAACACCCCTGCCCTGCCAGTTGGTTTTGGAAAGACAGATTCAGTTGAAGTAGTAGGAAACATGACATCTGTCAGCTCTGTGCATGCTGAAAATGGATCTCTATCTGTTCAAAGAGAAATCAGTTTCAGCAATCATAAGAAAGATGAAACCCTTTTATGTAAAGAGGAGATAGATGCTAGTTGTATCCTTATTTCAAGCTTTGTTTATATTACTTGTATGTCATACTTCTAGTTTAGTCTCGGTACGATTCCACTTTGAGAATCCCGGGTCATGTTTTTGTTATTTTCCACTTTCTTTTTCCTCTTTCTTTCATTTATGTAATTACCATCTTCCTGGTTATATACTTTCCATAACTTTATCTTCAAGCTTTATGTGGTGTTAAGAGACCCCGAATATCTGTTGATGAGCAGCAACCTTCAGTGCATGTAATCTATAGCTCTTTGCCAAGGTACACTAATTATATAATACTCATTTTGGCTTTGAATATTTACTGATACATCATAAGCTTCCATATTATTCTCAGAGAAAGTAAACAGAAGCTAGAAGAGCTATTACAGCAGTGGTCTCGATGGCATTCACAAAGGTGCTCGTCATTAGATGTAAGCTTGCTTCTTTCTACATCTAAATATTGTTTTCTTATAGTTTTACATATTAGACCTCCTGTTTTCATTTTTAATGTCACTTACAATGATTTAGCTGATGTCTAGTTATATCTAACTCAGGATTCAGATATAGTGCTGGAATCTGGAGAAGAGACCTACTTTCCAGCACTTTGTGTTGGCTTGGATAAGCCTTCAGCAGTAGTATGACTTTCTTCCTGCTTTACTTTTGTTCAATATTGAATGGAGCTGGCTTCGCTTGACATATATTCTTATATGAGTACCTATTTTCATTTTCTTGTATTTAAGTTTTTTTCCCAAAAATACACTACGACTTCTAGTCCTGGAAATAAAACCTCGAACTTTCATATGCCTCTTATACTTAAGCAACCTGGGGAAAAGATACTTCTTCTGCTTTTCAAAAAAAAAAAGTGGGAGCCGTGCAGCAATAATGCATTATAAATACTTGCCGAAAGAAAATGATTTCAGAAATTGGTGTGCAGTTTCTGTTTCAAACCCACTCACTTTTATTAGATTGGCTCAAATAATACCTCTAATTATGAAATATTAACGCAATATTTATCAGCTCTGGTGACAATCAGTTGGTTATGGAAAATAGTATTGTTTTCTGCGCTGATTGGCCATGTGTCCCTGGCTACTTTGGGAAATTTACACTTTCTTGTTGGTGTTAAATATTATGAGGAAATGCATTCGGGACTGGGATGAGGAATTTGTGGGCATATTTTTGGAATGAGATTGGGATATATTGATATTATGTATATGTGTGGAAGAAAATGTTTCTAAATGAACCATCTTCAGTAGATGTCTTTTCATAAAATATTTTTTAGGTTAGTACTTAGTTGTATCACATATGCATTTCCTTGATTTAGGTCTTAAATGAGTTTATGTTGATCTCATGGCTTGAACTTTATTTCGGTTATCAAAGAATTTTAATTATGTTATTGCTATCATAAGTGAATAACTATATTGTTTGGATGGAGTTCTATGGCAGGTGTAACCACTATTAGTCTATTAGCTAGTGCGATGAACTTTCACCTTCTGATCTTTTTGGTGCTTGTAACGTATATGAGTCCTTTCCTTTTCCCACAGCTTAGCCAGAGAAAGGATCAGATTTGGTTTGAGGATGCTTTTAATATTGCTTTGTATTTACTGTGACACTAAATAATGAAATACTTGTCAAAAAGAACATCTGCCATAGTCTCATTCCACTCACTCTGCCTTTCTTTCAATAAACTAGGTCTCCATGAATAACTTTGCATCCTTTGTTATCAGGAAAATGTTTTATTTTAATTATATTTTTTGTAATATACAATTTGTTTGTAGACCTTTTGGGTGGATAACCAAACGAAGGTACAGTCAATTAAGGAGTTCAAACCATTGGATAGCACTTCTGTTCCTCTGTATAATCGCGGATATTCTTTAGCTTTGACTTCAGCTGATGCTTCCAGTAGTCTTGATGGGTATGCTTATTTACGTCTCTCATATAATTTCTCTTTTCGGCTGAACACACAAAAGACATAATATTGTTCATTATCTTGCAGAGGAGTGGAAAAGTTGGATACTTCCCGTTGTTTTAACTGTAGTTCTTACAGCCATGCACTGAAAGATTGCCCTAAGCCCGTGATAGGGTTGCAGTTAATAATGCTCGTAAACAGCACACGTCGAAAGCGAAATCAACATGCTAATTTCGTAATTCGACCCGTTATTATCAAAGTTCTCGGGGGGAAATATGACGGTTTAACACCGGGTGTGCTTGATCCTGAAACACGACGACTTTTGGGCCTTGGGGTAGGCTAAACTCTTTCTCTAAGATGAAATGGTGCAATGTTTTTGTTATTAATAGTAGGGATAAATACAAAAGCCCCCTAACGTTTGGACTAATTACAACAAAACCGAGATGTTTTTGAAAATTACGAAAAAAACCCAGGAGATTTGATTGTCTTAAATTATTAAGGGGGTAACTGTAATATTTTGATAAACGTAAGGGGAGCTTTTGAAATGGTTTTTGCATATGAAAGGGGGAAATATAAGACGGATCAAACCTAAAAGGGGTTTTTGGAATTAGCCCTAACCTCATGGTTTCTATTTTTTATTTTTATTAGTCCTAACCTCAGTTTTTTTTTTTTTTTTTTGTAATTATCCCTTAATTGTATATGTGAGCCTGAGCATCCATCAAGTAGTTTGTTGGTTAATCTTGAGTTGTAGGAATATCATGATATTTTCAAGTTTATCTCATGAAAATTTATCTCGTGTTGAATCTGTTTTGAGTTTCTTCTACATTCATCATTCTCAATGTTATTTGTAGGAACTTGATCCACCTCCATGGCTTCATCGAATGCGAGAAATAGGATATCCACCTGGCTATTTGGGTAAAAATCTGAGACTATTATGGTGATAAGTTTATGGTCTGCTTTGCCCCAAGCTGGAGTAGGGGGATTACGCATTTATGCTGGCATGAAATTACACTTTCCCATTTATTGTTCTCATGGAGTTTTTCGTCTTTGATTTTTAGATCCAGACGTGGAGGATCAGCCTTCAGGCATTACAATTTTTGGTGACGAAGAAAATAAGGAAGATGGTGAAGAAGGGGAAATTCTTGGCGCAAGCCACACTGAGCCATCTAGGAAAATGACTGTTGAATTTCCGGGGATAAATGCTCCAATCCCGGAGAATGCTGATGAATGGCTTTGGGCTCCAACCTCTTCAAGTTCTAATCTGTCTGGATATCGTTCACACCGCAAATATAGCAACCCTTCTGAAAATCTCAGCAGAGAGCATTATTACACTGAGCGAAGGTGGTCTAGGGATTTGGACGAAGATGGGCCTCCCGGGTGTGATCCTGGAACTAGCCCATCTTTATCAAATCATTATCGCAGATATGGTGATTATGAATCTGGTTATTACTCTCTTAGTCCCCGAGCCAGCCCATCAATACCTTGGAGCCCTACTTATGGAAGATCGTTTCGGACCGAGGTAGAAGAAGTCCTCTAGTACATGATGGTTCTCCAACTCATGGTCAGTATGGTAATTTTTCGTCCTCGTCTCCCAGGTAGACCTTCTGTCCCATTAACTAATCAGAAACTAGGACAATGTGTCATCTCACCTTTATTTAAGAAGCAAAAAAAGTAAGATATGGATTAGGTGTCGCACTTTCTAAACAAATGATGGCTGTAGAGAATTGATGAGCATCTGGGAGATATAAGGTATTTAGTTTTGCTGATAATTGGAGCACTTTGGTTCATTTGGAGATGTATAAGCAGTTTATTGCTGGAATATGAAATTTGTTGTTTTGTTATTTATGATCTTGTATGACTTGCGGTAATTACGGTCTGTTTCACTTCTTTCTCGTTGATACTTTTGTGGCTCTACGGTCAAACCTCTATAAATTAATAACATTGGGCGCTGCCAAAATCTATTAATTTAGTGAGATATTAAATAATCGATAAATTAATAATCTATTAATATATAGAAATATTGCTTGCAGAAAAGTTCTTACTTGTGGATAATTGTCATGTTCAAGAATTGTGAAATATTTAATTATTTTTCTTTATATTAATAATAATGTCATCAAGTCATGCAACCAAATAAGTATGAAGTATATAAGACCAAAACCTCTTCAAACATGGGCGTAGCCAGGATTTTCGGCCAGTGCGGTCAATTTATTTTTTGGCACGATGAATGTCGGATCGATATTTAGAAAAAATAGAAAAAAGAGGCAAATATGAAGGTTGTACCTTACAACAAATTTTTGCGGGTTTTCATAATCTCCAACTATGGTTTTTGTAGAATGAACTTTTTGGATAAGTGATTTATCTAAATTAACCATCAAACAAATATTATTATTATGGAATATATTTATATACAAAAATTCATTCGAAAAATATATCCAAAAAACTGTTTATTATCAAGTTCATATATTTCAGTACATAACAAACAAGAGAATCATTTATCCACTAATATACCTTGGTATCGAACCTGTGATAATTCTTAATAATTTTGAGCCAAGACTAATTAGGTTTATTCGCTTTTTAAATTTAACTCAATTTTTTTATGAACTAGACGTTCGGTTGAATTTTTCGGCTCAACTCAAATTAACAGGTCACTCCAGAAATAAAGTGCGGTTAATTCATCGACCGCACTCGTCCTATAGTAGCTTCGCCCATGTCTTCAAACTCTGATTAATTTATTTTTCCAGACCTCTGTATAAAATTGCTTTAAGCCAGAGACTTCATTCAACTTATTTCTTTTGCATTGAAAACATTACAACAACAGCGTAGGATCAATCTTGTTTCAGTGGTTTAGACATGTGTTGTAAGGGTGAATGACCGGGTTCGATCATACGAAATATGTGTGGCCCGCTCCCAAATTCTCCCATTGTACTTTAGAAAAAAAAACAAAAACATTACAACAGCATACCCACGATCTTTTAAACGATTATGCAACTGATCCGTATGTCTAACTAACAACAGTTTACAATCTCAACAACTAATAACTGAATTTGTACAGGACTGAGGATGTAATTGTAACATAGAACAACTTAATACTCATTCTGTCCTAATAAGATAGGCCATTTTCCTTTTTCGTCCGTCCTAAAATTATAGGTTTGTTTCCGTATTGAGAGTATTAATTATACAATAATAGACTAAACTACCCTTATTTAATTCATTTTGCTTGAGATCAACAATGATATATTTATTCTCATTTAATTCAAGGGCAAAGTAGAAAGACTATGGAAAAATATTAAGATCCAAATTACATTTATTGTGTTTTCTTAATTCGTGTGAAATACTCTACTTTCGAGTATTTTCTTAACAAATTTCAAAGAAATGGAGCGACTTGAGTTTGAACCTAATCAATACCATTGTGAAAAAGAGCGAATGATATTACTTGGATGTTCGAGGTCAAAAAGCTACAAGTAACAAGTTCGTAGTGTAGAACAACTTAATATATATAATTACTTTAAGTTTGATCCGTCTTACATTTTTTCCTTTCATATGCAAAATTATTTCAAAAGCTTCCCTTACGTTTATCAAAATATTACAGTTATTTCCTTAAATTTAAGACACAATCAAACCTCAATTTTTTTTTTTTTTTTTTTTGTAATTTTTAAAACCTCTTTTTTCTTCTTCTTTTTGTTTTTTGTAATTAACTCAAACTTTAGGGAACTTTTTGTAATTTCATATATACATATATATATATATATATATATATATTGTACCATGTCATAAAACACATCTTGCTAACCAGGGGGCTTAGCCCACCTGACCACCACAAGTAATTGTGGGGTGGAGGTCAGGGGTCCAAATCCCTACTTCATCAAATTGCTCTCTAGAGCATATGCGAGCTGATGAAAATTTGGTGGAAACTCATATTCAGGGAGAGATTATTATTATTAGATTGGGGGGTCGTCTAATAAAAAAAATGATTATATTTTTTGTGGGCTGTGGCCCTTGAGCAACAAACCTCCGTAAGAAAGTACATTGTAACGAGGATAAGTGGATATGATCCCAACATATTATGTTTGGTCCATATATAAAATATTATATAACCCGCAAGGGTAGCCAAGTTGGTGGAGTAGGTGAGCGCGGGATGAAAGGTCACGAGTTCGATTCCCCTACCAACACTTTCTTGGTTAGTCTTAAGTAGGCTTGCTAGTGTGGTTTACCTGAGTTGGCGTGGTTTGCGGGGCTACTACGTCAATATTAAGGGTTTATCCAATGCGCACTTTCGAAGAGTAGCTTTTGGGTTCCCCGTCAAAAAAAAAAAAAAAAAAAATTATATATCTATTAAGTCAAAATTATAAAATCTTCCTTCATGGTTGGCATGGCATCATTTCATATATGTGACAATTATTTGGTAAAAAATAGAAAGTTAATAAAATGATGATGATGGAGATATATCCCTATTTTGTTCGTGTGTATGATTTTTGACACTATATTATTATAAATGATCGTGTCGAATGATAGAGCATGATTTCATTTTTATTTTTTTAAGAAAAACATGTTTTTTTTTTATTTTCAAGGATATAATGGATATTTTGATCCACGTTGAAAGTATTTAATATTTAAACAAACACATAAATTGAATTTGAAATCTTAAGTATAATTTTATTTTTTTTAAATATAACACTTTATGGCATCCAAATGTTATTTGCATAAAAATGGACATGTACCTTGCACATGACCTAAAAAATGCATTGGTTTAAAAAAAAGTGAAATCACTAATATTATTATATTATTTCCGTGATACATTGACAATTCAATTAATAATGAAAATTACATTATTAATATTTATGAAAATAAAAAATATTGACTAATAATATATTTTTAATACTATTTAAGTTGAGCAAATAATTTGTAAGTAAAATGTAAATCTTATTGTAAATAACATAAAATATAAATTTAGTAGGAACTATGTTGATAAAAAAAAAGCATTCATTCAATTTGAATAAAATAAATTTTGAATGATTTTAATATTAAGGTATTGAAATTGTCTAATAAAATACAAAAGTATGCTTATTTTAAAATGAGAGTACGAGGTAAAGTGTGATGAAACGAGAACGTAAAGGGATGTAAGGGGGTAAAGTGAGACAACAAGAATAAAAGAGTAAAGTAGGTAAAATGAGACAAAATAAAAATATAGGGAGTAAAGTGAGATAATCGAAATTATATGAGGGTAAAGTAACATTCACAAGGAATTGAGGAAGTCAAATCTCAGGTGGAATAGGAGATCTGATACCAATTTATACCCTGCGTATATAAAGGTTTGGTGCCAAAATATTTGATCGTCGAATGCCCGATTACCTTTTCTCTTGACTTCTGATAATTTTTGGGTTTGGTCCAATTATAATATATATCTGTTAATTTAAATTATAAATACCTTCCTTTATGGTTGGCATCATTTCATGTGTGCAGTTATTTGGTAAAAAAATAGAAAGTTAACTAAAGCTCATGATGGAGATATCCTATTTTGTTCCTACATACGAATTTTTTGACACTATACTATAGTGACCATGTCGAATGATAATTGATAAAGCATGGTTTTTATTTTTAAGGATAGAATGGATATATTGATCCACGTTGAAAGTATTTAATATAGGAAATAAACACATAAATTGAATTAATTAAAATCTTAAGTATGATTTTTTTTCTGATATATAACATTTTATGACATCCAAATATTATTTACATAAAAATAGACACGTAGCTTGCACGTGACCTAATAATGTTGGTTAAGAAAAAAAGTGAATTCACTAATATTATTACTAGGAAAATAAATTACTAATATACTTATTATTTCCGTGATACATGCATTGACAATTCCATTAATATTACCAATATTTTAAGTATTTATAAAATATTGATTAGGAGATTTTTACTATTTAAGTTTGAGTAAAAAAATTATAAGTAAAATTTATTATCTAATAATAATAACATAAGATATACATTTAGTATGAGCTATGTTGATAAAAAAAATATTCATTCAATTTGAATAAAATAAATTTGAGTAATTTTTATATTAAGTATCAATTAATAATTGAATAAAATATATGTATACTTATTTTAGAATGAGAATACGAGATAAAATGAGATGAAATGAGAATGTAAGGACGTAAAGTGAGACAACGAGAGTAAAAGAGTAAAGTAGGTAAAGTGAGACAAAAAGAAAAATATAGGGAGTAAAGTGAGATAATTAAAAGTATATGAGGGTAAAGTAACACAAGAAGTCAAATCTCAAGTGGAATAGGAGATCTGGTACCAATTTATCCTTGTATATAAAGGTTTGGTGCCAAAAATATTTAGGGCATTCGGCGATCAGTCGGACCCTGATTATCTTTTGTCTTCTGACTTAAGTAATTTTCGGGCCCTAATTATCTTTTGAATTATTATTAATTTTGATGAGTTAAAAAATAATGGATGACAAATACATATTTTTTTAAAAAAAATATATATACACTTTTATAAGAGATAATAAAAATATAAAATATCAATTATACTATTTTTTTTCTTCCACTTCTTCTTATTTCTTCCTTTTGTTTTTCTTTTTTGTTTGCTAGCCCATTTAGGCCCACCTCTTAGCGGACCGCTAAACATTTAATCCATCCCCGTTAGAGCTGCAAACGAGTCGAACTGAGCCGAACATGACCAGGTTCGAGTTCGGCTCGTTTATATTTTGGATAGGTTCGAGCTCGGCTCGTAAAAAGCTCGTTTAAAGTGTTCGATGAGCTTAGCTCTAGTTCGGTTCGTAAAAGGCTCATTTAAGTATTAATGATCTTATCACGAGCTCGACTTGTAAAAGGCTCGAATCCGAGCTCGTCAAAGAAAGCCCGAGTTCGTTAAATACTGAGCTCGAGTTCGAGTTCGAATTCAAGCTCGAGTTTAAGTTCGAGTTCGAGTTTGAATTCGAGCTCGAGTTCGAATTCGTTAAAAATCTGAAGTAATAATATAAAAAGTGAGGGATTTTGGTCTGCAACAATTAAAGCTGGAGGAGTCATCAAATTGCTTACAAGAGGCCAATCTACTCAAGCAAATAATTAAACCTGAAGTAACAATATAATGTCGAGATTCATGTTCAAAGGCTCAAAACAAATCTTAAGTTAATGATTTCAAGAAGCTATATAAAACTCAAGATACCATCATTTCATGTACAAATCTGAAGTTAATCTCAAGAGATTTAACCATAGCAGGAAGCACATTCCAAATGGACATATTCTCTAAGAAGTTAATGATTATAGCTTTATCTTTCAGAATAGATACTAAGGCTGCGATTGGATGTGAGCGAAAATCCATTTTCGTTCCGTTGGAGAATTTTTTTTGATCAAATATGCGATTGTTTATGAAAATTTTCAGAAAATATACTATTATATCACTTTCACTTTTTCTTTCACCAATCACATCTACACATTTTTTCATAAAAAAACTAATCATTATTACACATTATCCCACAAATTTCACTATTCATTCACTCACACATTTCTAACTATCAATCAAATCAAATCATTATTTTACTATTTTCACATCAAATCAACTTTCATCATTACTTTTTCATCTCACATCCAATCACACTCTCAAAATTCATCTTTTTTCTCCCAAATTTTTTTTACTACTATTCTCTAGCAAAACGAAAATTTTCAAAATGAAAGTATATCCAATCGCACCATAAATCACCCCATCCGGAAAGGTATAATTTACTGCACAAAATGATTTGTTTAGATATGATGACAGGTCATCAAACAAGTTTCACATATATCCGAGGTCAATTAATTGCTTCGCCTCCTCAATTTCCTTTTGGTCTTCTTCAACTGCCATTAATTCGTCGAAATCTGCTGATTTTCCAAGTAATACCTCAATCTACAAAAGAAGCACAAATGAAAAAAGCACTCTTTATTAAAAGGAAAAATCATGTCAGCAAACAAATAGACAAGTTATTATAAAGAAAATATATCACAAATATCAGTTGTCTTTGTGGACATAAACAAATAGCTTCTGATAGCATATATTTGTCACCACATTAAAAACAAAAAAATAAATCATACTCATGGCATTGTATAATGACAGGCAAAAAGCAAGGACCTCCACAGTCCTTAGTTTCCCCTGCAATCAAGGGGTATCAGTGAAGTTGAAAATAGCAAGAATAATCAAACACTTCATGCAAAATAAAATCAGCATCTTTACCAGCAAATTGACTTTGACATCTGTCGATACCTCAATGAATCAAATTCTAACTTCGTTTTGAGATATTGCCTCACGAAAGGAGAAGATTTTAAGTCAAATGGATTTCTTTCAAGTCCGGTTGTTCCTTTAACATGAAAACAAATAAGATCAAAATATTAGACAAAAACACAATATATGAGAGAATAAAACACACAAATTTAATTCACTTACTTTTGCTTTTCTCTTAATACCATGGCGAGCACGTAGCCAATCCTCAACACAAAGGAGAACTTGGACTGTTTCTACACCCAACGAGGCACGATATGGATCAATAACTCTACCTCATGCACTAAAAGCGGATTCAGAGGCGACAGTAGTTATTGGTGTAAGTCCAAGCGGCTACGATAATCTAGAGGGGGGGTGAATAGATTATCTCCATCTTTTCGATTTCGCCCTCTTTTAACAATCGAATGCTCAAACAAAATAATAAAGGTGCGGAATGTAAACAACACACGTCGATTTAAAGAGGTTCAACCCACTAGGGCCTAATCTCTACCACCCCGAGTATATCCAGGGATGGATTTCGAAAAGAAAAAGAATTTTATTAATTACCAAAATTAATACAAATTCAACTTACACCAACACCTTGAAGAGCACCACACTCTTCTTCAACACCACCTTTGAGAGTTACCACAATCTCACTTGAAGATTACCACAATCTCCAAGCGGCACCTTGTGAAGATTACCACAATCTTCACCCTTGAAGAAGCACCACACTCTTCAACACCTCTCAACAAGAAGATTACCACAATCTTCTTACACCTAACACCTAGTTCACCCAAGTGTGTTCTTACCACAAGAACACTCACAAGGATATCTTGTGTTTGAATGACGACCACAAATTCAAGATTACAACTCGATAATTGATAATACAATAGAGTGCAAGTGTAATCAAGAATAGCCTAGACCTCAAGAATGTGAAAGTGAATAGCTAGGCAAATTACAACAAGAAATAAGACAATGTAAGAACAAGTGTATTCTTGAGTGTATCTTGTTGTGTTGTAGTTTTCTCTCTTGTTGTGTTGCTTCAATTCTTCCTCTATTTATAGGAGATGATTGATACTTGATAGGCTCCTCTTGGAATCTGATTTCTACAAAAAAATGCAATTAAAATCAAGATTATAGTTAGAAATCAATCCCACAATTTAGGGAAAAGTCATGTCTTCTGCACAACGGTTAGAATTTTCTTTGTCAAAGCATAGGGCGACCGTCGCACGAAATAGAAGTTTGAAACATATAGCACTAAATTAAACAGGCGACCGGTCGAAGGGCACCTCGACCGGTCGAGCCTATGTGCGACGGTTACGATCAATTTTGAGAGTTCTCAAGTTTGTTTCACGAAACTTGTTCCAGTGCACGGTCGCTCGGTCGGCCTGGTCGACCTCCTCAATGACAAGTTGTCCGATTTTTATCAAAAATAAACCTCAAGAAATACTCCGAAAAATTCGTAAAAACATTTTAAACCGATCGGGAGTATTTAGGACAACATTAGAAATATAGTTTTGAAGAAATAAAACATTTACACACAAAGTGTTGTCCAGATATAAATTCAATAAATACTCAGAAAAATAGTAGAAACATTTTAGATCAATTGGGAGTATTAGGACAACATAGTTTCAATGTAAAAACCCATTGACTTAAAAACAATAAATGAATTGTCCAATTTTGTATCGAAAATAAACTTGAGGAAATACTCGAAAAATATTAAAAACATTTTAAATCATTTAGGAGTATTTGGACAACCTTTAAAAACATTGTTTTGGTGTAAAATCAAAATCATCAAAATCATGATAAAACCATTTATCAAACAATCTCCCCCTTTTTGATGATTACAAACCAAAACAATTTTAACGAGGTCGATTTTGAAAACAAAACAATTTTTAGGTTAAAGAGAACTATCCGTTGTGAGCGACAAAATTCCATGCAATAAAAACGCAAGGATGGGAGTAGAGATATTCAAATACATATTACAAATGCTCCCCTATCAACATGCACAACAAGAGTTATAAAAAGCAACTAAATCAAAAGCTAAAGGCTTAGCTTTTCAATATTGAGCTTAAGTATCAAAACTTAAAAGCTCCTGTCAAAGAGACATCGTTAGAAACATATATAGGTCCATACTACAACAAATAGACTAAGAAACATATACAACCACAATATACCAAGAGTGGACAAAATATGATCCACAACTTATGACTTTCAATAGCCACAACATGACTTTCAATAGCCGCAACTTATAGCTACTTTTCGTTGAGCTTTTCTTAGCTTCTTTGAGCTAAAGAGCTTATAACATATTTCTCCCCTTTGGAATCATCAAAAAGAATGTTAGCAAGATAAATACATCATATATTCATATCAAAGTGCGCAATTAAAACGATGTATCGAGCTATTTGAACATTGAAGCTTATAAACCAAATAGGAGGGAAAAGTCGAATCATACGACTTGTAGAGGTTTATGAAAACTCATTTGATAAGCAAAACATGATCTCTAAAAATGTATAAGACTTTTGAAATCGAGAAAATCATGTATGTGATGAATTTTTTTCATTGAAACGTTTTATCGAACACTTGGCGGGCGTCAAAAATTTAGAAAGATATATATAACCCTTGTAAATGAAATCAAGCCAAGTTTTTCATCACCAAATTCAATTTAACAAATATCATTCATCAACAATCAATAAGCTCATCCCAAACATATATGAATTATATCAAAAAAATACATATAAGCCACAAACTCATGGTTACCCAATTGAGCTAAAGAAAATGAAATTCTTACCATTCAATCGGAAAAGACGAGCAATGATGATGATAGTCGAGCTAGATAATCCCCAAAATATATAATTCATGCATCAAAACTCATTTGAAGTGAATTGTGTGTGAAATTTGCAAAGGGACGAAAAATGGCCAAAAGAAGTTAAACTTGCGAATCAAGACAGAACCATTTTAATCCAAGATTTTGCTTAGGCGGCGGGTCGTGGTTGAGGGCGACGAGGTCGAGGTTGAGAGGCGACGGTTGCCCTCAACCCTTTCAGCCCCATTTGTCTCGGTTTTTCCAAAATCCGAATTTTCAACCAAAAATCCAATTTTTCGCCCCCTAAGTTTTAAAAACGTGCAAAATGCAAACATAGACCTCATTCAATATACATTATGTCATGATCAAGCTCAAAATGAGGTAAAATACGGCGGTTAACGATCAAAAAGTCCATGCGAGTTATCCTTGAGACGGAATTAAACACATCTCAAGTTTTTGTTAAAAATCACAATCCCTTAAAAAATATATCGAATCTCAATATGTTTAGTTCGATTATGACGAACAAATTTTTAATACGAATAACCGTATATTAGATCGAACTTGTTATCCCGAAAAAATAAGAACGTTTTAAAGCTTTGGATACAACAAGTCATAAGAAAAGTGCCTTTCAAATATTTGAAAATTTCTTTTAATGGCACTTTAATGAGATTCGTTGGGATAGTTTTGTTTGAAGTCGAGCATATAGACATAAGGTATATGGAATGTCGAGTCTATAGGAATAATACAAGAAAACATACCTCGAATTTGCTTGTCAACCGACATGCCTTTCTCAACCTTTGTCAATCTTTAGCCATAGAGGTTGAGATAGTTTTTCTTTCTTCAATGCCTAACTCCTTCAAGAGTTCTTTTGAAATATAACCATCTTCTTGGCATTGAATAATTTGTAGTCCAAGCAAGAAATTGAGCTCCCCCATCATTCTCATCTCAAGCTCACCTAGTATCAACTTAGAAAACATATCTTGCACAAATATTCATTAATAGCACCATAAATATTATCAATCAAAAATTTGCACAAGTAAACAACCTTGCTCTTTTTCACAAACAAAGAGAGTAGTATCAACTTTACCTTTTGTAAAATCATTTAGCAAAAATAGCTAAGTCTATCATACCATACATGGGGTACTTGTTTTTAAACCATACAAGGCCTTAAAAATAATCATTTGGCCTAGAAAAATTTTAAACCCCGGAGGTTGTTTTACATAGACTTCTTCTTGAATAAAGCCATTTAGAAATTTGGATTTAACATCCATTTGGTAAAGCTTGAAATTTTCTTAAAACAAGAATGGGCAAGTAAAATGCAAATAGCTACAAAATGTGCTATGAGTGCAAATGTTACATCAAAATCGATTACCTTCTTCTTGAAAATACCTTCGAGCTACTAACCTCGCCTTAGTTCGACCAATGTTGCCTTGGTCATCGAGTTTGTTCCGGAATACCCTTTTTATCTTCTTCATTACTATCATCATAGGGCATCCAATTGATCTAAGGTGTTCATAATAGAACATTTACATCCAAATATTTTGAAGTAACTAATATTTGGAGTACTTCATTTCTCATCTACACAACTTATCAAACTCATTACCGGCATCGCTTATATAAGCAAGAAAAAATAGTCCAAGTGTAAAAACATGCCTCAATCATCAATCACAAAAATCTCTTGCATAAGAGCATAGTAGAAATAGACACTATATATATAGACCATGGAGCAAGAAACACATACTATGCATTTAGAAAATCATCAAGAGTCTAATAAATCATTCAAGTTCAAATAAGCTTAAGAAAGCTATAATAAGGTCTCTTTTGAAATTTAAAAATCCGAAAGCATATAGTTGAGACCTTATTTAAAAGAAGTATTTGAACAAGAGTTGATACGGCAAATATGTGCAATCAAATATCGAATAGTGCCTAAAAAATCTAAAAATCCTCTTAATGGCACTTGTATGAAATACTATGAAAAACAAGCACATAGGCACATGGCAATACATATATCGAGTCTATAAGAGTAAGAATAACACAAGTAAACGTCCTCGATAATTTATGCCTTTCTTGACAAATAATGACGTAAATGGCCATTTGTGAAAATATGTAAATCCTACACAATTCTTAAAACATATCTAGCACAAATCATAATGATAAAAGTGTAGGCTAAGAGATATCACAAGTAAGCTCATGCCATAAAAATCCATAAAAGACGATAACACACTTTAGTCTACAAAAATGCACAAGAGTTTTAAAAACATCATATAAGGTCTTCTTTTTCAAAAATATTTTAAGAGCACAAGTATATATTGAAGACCTTAATTAAAAATAAATATTTGAAAACTCATTTTGCAATTAAGACACAAATAAAAGCATGCATAATAACAAAATAAAATGCATATTTAAATAGGGAGATACGGGTTACCAATTACGCCATTTCCATGGGTTGTGTCGTTCCCATTGTTGATGATATCTTCCCTTGAGAAGTCACTTTGTTGATGATGACTTCTTTGATTGCTCCATTTCAAGGTTTGTTGCTTTCCCATTTTTGAAAGTCTCTCTTCTTTGAAAATCATCTTGTTGATGATGTCTTTGCCATTTCAAGGATTGTGTTCTTCCCATTTTTGATTATACCCTCTTCTTGAAATTGGCTTTGTCGAAAATAGTTTCTCCTTCTTTGATCAAAAAAACGGTCATTTGATGTCTTCTTGGCGGTATAAATTTTCTTCGATCATTATTTCACGGGTACCTAATATGACATTGTTTTGTGGTACCCTCATGTGTTTGGGTCCTTTGTGATTAGTCTTGAGACTTTTAGGTCTCCAACAATAATTAGAGCTATTTCTAGCACGACAAGTATTTACCGTATGACCCTTTTTACCGCAATAAAAGCATGTAATAATTCTAGGAGCATAATGACCAACGTACTTAGAGACTTGATTCTTTTTCATGTGATTGACACCCTTAGGCTTATGATCAAGTTCTAGTTTCGAATTATCACAACAATCAACAATATTGGTTATTCTATCGGTACTCAAGTTGGATTTAGATAAATCATTTTTCAAGCAATTTATATCCTCAACAAGAGTACTATTTTCTTTCTCAAGGTTTCTAACCTTGTCAAGAGTGGTGGTGTGAGCACATGATAGTGATTCATAGGAAGTAAATAAACTATCCTTATCATTTTTCAAAATATTGAATTCCTTTTTCAAATTTTTGTACTTATCAAGCAAGCTTTGGAATTCATCTTGAAGATCATCAAAATCATTTTGCAAATCACTATAATCATTTTGAATGACAATATCATAGGAAGTAGAGGGTTTAAGACATACCTCATTTTCTTCATTAATGCCCATAAAACAATATTCAACTTCTTCATAATTGGAAGTTGTAGAAGGCTTATTCCTTAGATTTGAGCTTGTATGATCTTGAGAAGTAGATGCTTTTGTTTGACTCCTTTCATTTGCAAATACTCCATAGATGGCTTCTAATTTTTGCCATACTTCATGTGCCGATTTTATTCCTACAATATGTTCATATTCTAAATTAGTAAATGAACAATACAAAACATTTAAGGCCTTACCGTTTAGGGAGATGATTTTCTTCTCTTCATCATTGAGCTTTTTGAAGCCTTTTGAGGTGTGTGGTGTATCTTTCATCGGAATGGATTCTCCATTGATGACGGTGTTCCAAATATCGAACCCGCAACCTTGTAGATAGCATTCCATTCTTTCTTTCCAAAAATTAAAATTCTTGGAATCAAATAGTGGTGGCTTGGTGGTGGAGGTGCGGATAGATGAGCTTCGTTCGAGCCGTTGATCGTTTCTCTTCACTCGCGATGTGAAACGAGCTTGCCAAAAGTTTGGCTTTGATACCACTTGTAAGTCCAAGACTCTACGATAATCTAGAGGGGGTGAATAGATTATCTCCATCTTTTCGATTTCGCCCTCTTTTAACAATCGAATGCTCAAACAAAATAATAAAGGTGCGGAATGTAAACAACACACGTCGATTTAAAGAGGTTCAACCCACCTAGGGCCTAATCCTCTACCACCCCAGTATATCCGGGATGGATTTCGAAAAGAAAAAGAATTTTATTAATTACCAAAATTAATACAAATTCAACTTACACCAACACCTTGAAGAGCACCACACTCTTCTTCAACACCACCTTTGAGATTACCACAATCTCACTTGAAGATTACCACAATCTCCAAACGGCACCTTGTGAAGATTACCACAATCTTCACCCTTGAAGAGCACCACACTCTTCAACACCTCAACAAGAAGATTACCACAATCTTCTTACACCTAACACCTAGTTCACCCAAGTGTGTTCTTACCACAAGAACACTCACAAGGATATCTTGTGTTTGAATGACGACCACAAATTCAAGATTACAACTCGATAATTGATAATACAATAGAGTGCAAGTGTAATCAAGAATAGCCTAGACCTCAAGAATGTGAAAGTGAATAGCTAGGCAAATTACAACAAGAAATAAGACAATGTAAGAACAAGTGTATTCTTGAGTGTATCTTGTTGTGTTGTAGTTTTCTCTCTTATTGTGTTGCTTCAATTCTTCCTCTATTTATAGGAGATGATTGATACTTGATAGGCTCCTCTTGGAATCTGATTTCTACAAAAAAAATTGCAATTAAAATCAAGATTATAGCTGTTAGAAATCAATCCCACAATTTAGGGAAAAGCTGTCTGCTGCACAACGGTTAGAATTTTGCTGTCAAAGCATAGGGCGACCGGTCGCACAGAAATAGAAGTTTGAAACATATAGCACTAAATTAACACAGGGCGACCGGTCGAAGGGCACCTCGACCGGTCGAGCCTATGTGCGACGGTTGCACTGATCAATTTTGAGAGTTCTCAAGTTTCATTTCGAAACTTGTTCCAGTGCGATTAAGCTCGCCCGGTCGGCCGGTCGACCTCCTCAATGACAAGTTGTCCGATTTTTATCAAAAATAAACCTCAAGAAATACTCCGAAAAATTCGTAAAAACATTTTAAACCGATCGGGAGTATTTAGGACAACATTAGAAATATAGTTTTGAAGAAATAAAACATTTACACACAAAGTGTTGTCCGATATAAATTCAATAAATACTCGAAAAATAGTAGAAACATTTTAGATCAATTGGGAGTATTAGGACAACATAGTTTCAATGTAAAAACCCGTTGACTTAAAAACAATAAATGAATTGTCCAATTTTGTATCGAAAATAAACTTGAGGAAATACTCAGAAAAATATTAAAAACATTTTAAATCATTTAGGAGTATTTGGACAACCTTTAAAAACATTGTTTTGGTGTAAAATCAAAATCATCAAAATCATGATAAAACCATTTATCAAACAATTGGGATCGCTAGTATATCACAAGCCATCTTTGATAGAATTATAAACTTCAAGTTGTTCATCCTCCACCATTTCAATGCCTCAAACTCACTATCATCTTCGCACATGACAACTCCTTCTTCCAAATACACATCCAGTTCAGATTTCACTTCCTCAACACTATCAACTTGCTTGATATAGCTAGTGAATTCGGCTCTCACTTCATCTTTTCCTTTTACACCGACATTGTTCACACTACTAGAATTTTCTTTTTGAATGTCACCTGAAGCATCCTTCTCACTATTAGTTTTGTGAGCCTCAACATACTCATTATATAACATATGCAATGTTTCACGAACAGTGGTAACGTGCACTATAACATCACCTGGTGAATTAATCTCTGGAAAACACCATTCTATCAACTTCATTTTATTTCTTGGATCTAAAACTGCAGCAACAGAGATTAACAAATTACATTCACCCCAATACTTGTCAAACTTAATCTGCATCACCATATCAGCCATGTAATTATGTGAGCCCACATTTGCATTTTTCAACATCCTTTTTATCTTGAAAAGCTGAGTTAGGAACAAATTTGACGTTGGATATTCGGTACCTATAACAAAATAAATTAGAACAAGTTTGATTAATTTTGTTATTTTGTAAAGTTCAATTAAATGCAAGTTTAAAGTCGGATATTTAGTACCTGAAATTATGTGCGTGGCTTTACTAAATTCCTCAAGAAATGAACATAATACATGGACCTTCTCCCAATCCTCCTCACTTGGCAAAAAATTATAATTAAGGTCCCTTTGTTGATATCTTGGAAAGACATCTTTGAATTCTAAAGCAGCAGATAACATGTGATAAGTTGCATTCCACCTCGTGCAACAATCCAACACAAGCTTCTTTGAAGATAATTGTAATTGTTTTGCAATCTCACTGAACATATTAATACACAACTCTGAAGCTGATATATATTTCACACTCTCACGCACATTGGAAACAACATCTTGAATCTCGGATAGCACATCTTGCACCAAAAGTTTCAATATATGTGCACAACATCTGACATGAAATAATTTGCCACCAAGAGGAAGATTATTTTTATAAGAGAGGTTTTCCTTTAACATTCGAACGGCTACATCATTATATGTTGCATTATCAACAGTAACTATCCATATTTTATTTTCAATTCCCCATTCAACCAAACATTTATGTAGCACATCACAGATTACAACACCGGTGTGGGGTGATTCAACCTCGCAAAAATTCAGGTTCCATGTTTGCAAATTCCCCAACAAGTCAATATAGTGACAGGTGACAACCATATAAGAAATTTTTTGATTAGACTTCCATAAATCAGTCGTCACGCTGACCCTCTTCACATCCTTTAATGAAGCCACCAACTTTTTCTTCTGAATTTCATAACTAGCTATGCAATTTTTTTTTTTTTGCAGTGGTACGACTCACCTTTTGATAATATGGAGTAACAGTCCTCATCAATAAGTTAAACAACTCATACTCTGAAAACATGAATGGCAACTCATGAACAATAATCATGTGAGATAGAACTTCTCTGGTCTTTGCTTGATCATATTTAAAATTCTGCACTGCATTAACAGTTTCTGAATCAGAAATCGTTGTGCTGATACTTATATTTTTTTGTCCGTTCTCCCTCATTTGCTTCAGCACACAACTTTTGAGGTGTCTAAGAAAATGCGACGTACAACCTGCCTTGTTAACATTCAACCGATGGCCACAATGTATACAAAGAGCCTTCATTGACCCATCCGGAAGAGTAATCTGTTTAAAGTCATCACATGCTTTAGATGTACGCTTTCTTTTCTTTTGAGCATATAGATTGTCTTATTCTTCTTCAACTTCAATGACCTCAGGCGGACTAGCATCCTTGCTTTGAGTTGCTTCAGTTGTATCATTAATAATGAATCGAATTTCTCCTAAAATAGGATTTGTGCTTGACTCTTGCGCAGATAAGGTATTTGGAGTTGGCTTGTTTAGTCCCCTATACATTATGAAAAAGCTGGTAAGAAATTGAATTACTCAAGTACGAAATACAAAAGCTAGATGACAATTAGCAAACTGATTTTAAAAATCAACTGAAACTCAAACAATTTATTATATTAATAGCAGGCCACATGAAATCTAATCAGAAGTTAAATGCCTTTAACACGCAAAACCCATATCCCTTTTTATGATAAGAAGATTTATGCCCATTTAGTCTGTCCTAAATTATTAACTTTTCCAAAAACCTGCAGCTACCCATTTATCCAGTCACTTTTAATGGGGTTCAAAAATAATACTTTGAACATTAATTCCAGCTTCAATACTTAAATGGAAAATTTGATCCAATTTGCTAATCCTTTAATGGCAAAAGCCCATCATACAAAATGGACAAGTGGAGCAGTCAAACTTTTCAAAATGGGAAATTCATCATAAAAATTTCCACCTAAAACCGCGCGTTTCTTAAGCAAGCCCTATTCTAATACCGTATGCTCGTGAAATGAAAATCAAATCCAGAAAATCACAAGTTTATAAAAAGAAAATCCGTAAAATCATAAAAATGATCATCCAAATAAATATCAAGTGTCATTGGTTCAAGACTTGAGATTAAAGGACTGAAAATCATAAATTCCCCATACCTTAAGCAGGGTGGGGACGAAACGAGAACGTAAAGGGGCGTAAGGGGGTAAAGTGAGACAACGAGAGTAAAAGAGTAAAGTAGGTAAATTGAGACAAAATAAAAATATAGGGAGTAAGGTGAAATAATCAAAAATATATGAGAGTAAAATAACATTCACGAGGAATTGAGAAAGTTAAATTTCAAGTGGAATAGGAGATTTGGTATCAATTTACCCTGTGTATATAAAAATTTAGTTCCCCCTCATTACCTTTTGTCTTCTAACTTACAGTAATTTTCGGGTTTGGTATCGTGATTTCTACGATTCTTTGCTAGTCCATTTAGGCCCCCTCTTGCGGGTCACTAAACATTTAATCCATCCCTTATCTTAGGCGGGGTGGGGCGGGCCAGCCCGACTGGACCGATTTTTGTGATTCTAAGTATGAGGTAAAGTGAGACGAAACATGAATGTAAGGGGACGTAAGGGGGTAAAGTCAACGAGAGTAAGAGAGTAAAGTGAGACAAAATAAAAATATAGGGAGTAAAGTGAAATAATAAAAAATATATGAGGAAAAAATAATATTCACGAGAAATTGAAGAAGTCAAATTTCAAGTAGAATAGGAGATTTGGTATCAATTTACCTTGTGCATATAAAGGTTTGGTGCCCCCTGGTTACCTTTTGTCTTCTAAATTACAGTAATTTTCGGGTTTGACTGTCGTGATTCTCTGATTCTTTAATGGCCCGTTTAGGCCCACCTCTTGGCGGGCCAATAAATATTTAATCCATCCCTCTACCTTAGATGGGGTGGGGCGAGCCAGCCCGACAGGCCTGAACCGTTTTGACAGTTCTAAATATGAGGTAAAGTGAGATGAAACGAGAACGTAAGGGGGTAAAGTGAGACAACGAGGTAAAGTGAGACAAAATAAAAATATAGGGTGTAAAGTGAAATAATAAAAAATATATGAGGGTAAAATAACATTCAAGAGGAATTGAAGAAGTCAAATTTCAAGTGGAATAGGATATTTGGTAACAATTTACCGTATATAAAGATTTGGTGCCCCTGATTACCTTTTGTCTTCTAACTTACAATAATTTTTGGGTTTGACTACCATGATTCTGTGATTCGACCTTGAAAACCCAACAATTGTTTTTTAAACCCTAATTGTGGTACGCCTTGTGTCTCTTTCCTCTTGTGCATGTATCTTTCTTTTTAGAATTGTGCCTGATTTTTTTGACACTATATTATTATAATGACTATGTCGAATGATATAACATGATTTTTTATTTATTGTTTTATTTTTTTAAGAAAAACTTCATTTTTTTATTTTCAAGGATATAATGCAGATTGTGATCCACGTTGAAAGTATTTAATATTTAACCAAACACATAAATTGAATTTGAAATCTTCAATAAAATCCTAAGTATAATTTTAATTTTTTTAAATATAACATTTTATGGCATCCAAATTGTGAGTATTTACGATAATCTAGAAGGGGGGTTAATAGATTATCTCCATCTTTTCGATTTTACCCTTTTTTAAAAAGAGCTCAAAACAATAATAAAGGTGCGGAATGTAAACAACACACGTTGATTTAAAGAGGTTCAACCACTAGGGCCTAATCTCTACCATAAATTATATAGGGATGGATTTCAAAAAGAAAAAGAATTTTATTAATTACCAAAATTAATACAAACTCAACTTACAACACCTTGAAGAGCACCACACTCTTCTTCAACAACACCTTTGGAATTACCACAATCTAATTTTGAAGATCAACATAATCTTCCTTAACGGCACCTTGTGAAGATTACATCAATCTTCAACCTTGAAGAATACCAAATTCTTCAACACCTGATAAGAAGATTATGTTATTGAAATTGCAATCTTCTTACCTATCACCTAGATCATCCAAGTGTGTTCTTAATAAGAACACTGTAAAAGGATATCTTGTGTTGAATGATAACTTAGAAAAATAAGATTACAACTCAATAATGAATATTACAATTTGAGTGCAAAGTGTAATCAAGAATAGCCTAGACCTCGTAAATAACATTGAAAGTGATAAGCTATGCAAAATTTACAACAAGAATAATAACAATGAAGAGCAAATATTTGCATTGGTTTTGAAGTGTATCTTGTTGTGTTGTATCTCAAATAGTTGTCTTTGTTGCTCCAAAACTTCCTCTATTTATAGGAGATGATTGATCAAGCATAGGCTCCTTTGGGATTGAAAAATCTGAAAAAATACAATTAAAATCAAGAATATATTTGTTAGAAATCAATCCCACATTTTAAGGAAATTTGTCTATAATCAAAGTCACATTTTTTTTGTAAAATATATAGTGGCGACGTCATTTGAAGAATAGAGATTTTGAAATGAACCTATCAACGATTAATTGTAAGTCAAGCGGCTACGATAATCAAGGGTGAATAGATTATCTCCATCTTTTCGATTTATCCCTCTTTTTAGAATCGAATGCTCAAATTGATAATAAGGTGCGGAATATTTTTAAATATAACGATTTAAAGAGGTTCAACCCACCAGGGCCTAATCCTCTACCATAAAATATATCAGGGATGGATTTAAAAAAAAAAAAAGAAAAAGAATTTTATTAATTACCAAAATTAATACAAATTCAACTTACAATTTAAGTAATGAAGAGCACCACACTCTTCAACATTTGGAGATTACCACAATCTCCTTTGAAGATTGACAATCTTCAATCTTTTAATACCAAATTCTTCAACACCTCAATAAAGAAGATCACCACAATCTTCTTCTAATTGCAACCTAGTTCATAAAGTGTGTTCTTACCACAAGAACACTATTTGAGGATATCTTGTGTTTGAATGGCGACCACAAATTCAAGATTACAACTCGATAATGAATAATACAATTGAGTGATTTTGTAATCAAGAATAGTCTAGACCTCAAGAATGTGAAAGTGAATAGCTAGGCAAATTACAACAAGAAATAAGAAATGAAAGACCAAGTGTTTGCTTGAAGTGTATCTTGTTGTGTTGTATCTCAATAGTTGTATTGGTTGCTCCAAAACTTCCTCTATTTATAGGAGATGATTGATCAAGCAAATAATCCTCTTGGGGATTGAAAGGGCAAAAAAAATACAATTAAAATCAAGAAAATAGCTGTTAGAAATCAATCCCACAATTTAAGGAAATGTGTATCAATTTTAATGCATCATATTTTTTTGTCAATACGTGAAAAGGCAACAATTGTTTTTAAACCCTAGAAATAGGCGTTGGAAAAATACCTTTTGTGCAAAATAACGAGAGGCGGCCGGTCGACGTATACCTCGACCGGTCGACGTATATTATTATAGCCAGGACCATCACCACAATGATAGGTCCCCCCTTTATTTGGATTTTTCAAAGATCAAAATTTTATTTTTCAAACATCTTGCAGTTTTGGTCGCTCGTTAAATGTATTTAATATTTGAACGTGAGTCGACGCCATAAATTTAATTGAAATCTTCAATTTAAAATCTTGTCTCATTTTTTTTTCTAAAAAACATTTTATGGCATCCAAATGGTTTACATAAAAATGGACATGTACATTGGTGTTTTACGAAAAATGTTGTCCAATTTTGTCAAAAATAAAACCCAAGAAATACTCTAGAAAAAAAATTTAGTAAAAACATTTTAAACCAATCAGAGTATTTAGACAACATTTAGGAACCTTGTTAAGGAGTGAAAAATCCATTGATATAAAATCATTAAAAGTGTTGTCCATTATTATCAAAAATAAACTTGAGGAAATACTCAGGAAAATATTAAAAACCATTTTAAATCATTTAGGAGTATTTGGACAACCTTTAAAAGCATTGTTTTGGTGACAAAGTAAAATCATCAAAATTAAGATAAAAACATGTATCAAACATTAAACGGGGCGACCCGGTCGGCGTTGGGTTAATAGAGTAAATCTCAATCGGTTCCCCTCAATAGGTTTGAAAAGAAAAATCGATAACTATTTGGGAAGAACGTTCAATTTGAGACGGTCGACCACAGGCGTCGGTCGATGACCGTTTTTCACTTCCGTCTCATTTTTGTTCCAAAATCATCTTGAGTGCGGGTTGTCTATAAAGTCAAATTTAGGTCGACCTCGAGGAGTAAATGTTGTCCAATTTTTGTCGAAAATAAAACTCAAGAAATACTAAAAAATTTAGTAAAAAAATATTTTAAACCAAGAAGGAGTATTTAGACAACATTTAGAAACCTTGTTTTGAAGTAAAAACATATAAACGTAAAATCATTAGAAGTGTTGTCCAATTTTATCTAAAGTAAAACTTGAAGAAATACTCCGGAAAATATTAAAACCATTTTAAATCATTTAGGAGTATTTGGACAATAATTAAAAATATTGTTTTGGTGTAAAAATAAGATCATCAAAATTAAGATAAAAACATGTATCAAACACAAATATCATTTACATAAAAATGGACATATACCTTGACATGACCTAAAAAATGCATTGGTTTAAAAAAAAAGTGAAATCACTAATATTGTTACTAGAAAAAAGAAATTATTGATACATTGACAATTCAAGTAATAATGAAAAATACATTATTAATATTTATATAAATAAAAAATATTGACTAATAAATATATTTTTAATACTATTTAAGTTGAGCAAATAATTTATAAGTAAAATGTATATCTAATTATTAATAACATAAAATATAAATTTAGCAGGAACTATGTTGATAAAAAAAAAGCATTCATTCAATTTGAATAAAATAAATTTTGAATGATTTTAATATTAAGTTATTGAAATTGTCTAAAATACAAAAATATGCTTATTTTAGAATTAAGTACGAGGTAACGTGTGACAAAACGAGAAAGTAAAGGGACATAAGGGGGTAAAGTGAGACAATAAAATTAAAAGAGTAAAGTAGGTAAAGTGAGACAAAATAAAAATATAGGGAGTAAAGTGAAATAATCAAAAATATATGAGGGTAAAATAACATTCAAGAGGAATTGAAGAAGCCAAATTTCAAGTGGAATAGGAGATTTGGTATCAATTTACCATATATACAGGTTTGGTGCCTCTGATTACCTTTTGTCTTCTAACTTAATTTTTGGGTTTGATTGTCATGATTCTGTGATTCGACTTTGAAAACCCAACAATTATTTTTTAAACCCTAATTGTGGTACGCCTCGTGTCTCTTTCCTCTTGTGCATGTATCTTTCTTTTTATAATTGTGGCTGATTTTTTTGACACTATATTATTATAGTGAGCGTGTCGAATGATAGATCATGGTTTTCTATTTATTGTTTTATTTTTTTAAAACAAAACATTTTTTTTTTATTTTCAAGGATATAATGCAGATTTTGATCCACGTTGAAAGTATTTAATATTTGAACAAACACAAAAATTGAATTTGAAATCTTCAATTTAAAATCTTAAGTATAATTTTAATTTTTTTAAATATAGCATTTTTGGCATCCAAATGTTATTTACATAAAAATGGACATGTACCATGACATGACCTAAAAAATGCATTGGTTTAAAAAAAAAGTGAAATCACTAATACTATTACTAGAAAAAAGAAATTATGGATACAATGACAATTCAAGTAATAATGAAAAATACATTATTAATATTTATGTAAATAAAAAATATTGACTAGGAAATATATTTTTAATACTATTTAAGTTGAGCAAATAATTTATAAATAAAATGTATATCTAATTGTAAATAACATAGAATATAAATTTAGTAGGAACTAAAGTTGATAAAAAAAAAGCATTCATTGAATTAGAATAAAATAAATTTTAAATGATTTTAATATTAAGTTATTGAAATTGTCTAAAATACAAAAGTATGCTTATTTTAGAATGAGAGTACGAGGTAAAGTGTGACGAAACGAGAACGTAAAGGGACGTAAGGGGGTAAAGTGAGGCAACAATAGTAAAAGAGTAAAATAGGTAAAGTGAGACAAAATAAAAATATAAGGAGTAAAGTGAAATAATCAAAAATATATGAGGGTAAAATAACATTCAAGAGGAATTGAAGAAGTCAAATTTCAAGTGGAATTGGAGATTTGGTATCAATTTACCGTATATAAAGGTTTGGTGCCCCTGATTACCTTTTGTCTTCTAACTTACAGTAATTTTTGGGTTTGACTACCATGATTCTGTGATTCGACCTTGAAAACCCAACAATTGTTTTTTAAACCCTAATTGTGGTATGCCTCGTGTCTCTTTCCACTTGTGCATATATCTTTCTTTTTATAATTATGGCTGATTTTTGTGACACTATATTATTATAGTGACTGTGTCAAATGATAGATCATGATTTTCTATTTATTGTTTTATTTTTTTAAGAAAAAAACATGTTTTTTTTTTATTTTCAAGGATATAATGTAGATTTTGATCCACGTTGAAAGTATTTAATATTTTAACAAACACATAAATTGAATTTGAAGTCTTCAACTTAAAATCTAAAGTATAATTTTAATTTTTTTAAATATAACATTTTATGGCATCCAAATGTTATTTACATAAAAATGGACATGTATCTTGACATGACCTAAAAAATGCATTGGTTTAAAAAAAAAAGTGAAATCACTAATATTATTACTAGAAAAAAGAAATTATTGATACATTGACAATTCAAGTAATAAACTAAAATACATTATTAATATTTATGTAAATAAAAATATTGACTAATAAATATATTTTTAATACTATTTAAGTTGAACAAATAATTTATAAGTAAAATGTATATCTAATTGTAAATAACATAAAATATAAATTTAGTTGGAACTATGTTGATAAAAAAACATTCATTCAATTTGAATAAAATAAATTTTGAATGATTTTAATATTAAGTTATTGAAATTGTCTAAAATACAAAAGTATGCTTATTTTAGAATGAGAGTACGAGGTAAAGTGTGACGAAACGAGAACATAAATGGACGTAAGGGGGTAAAGTGAGACAACAAGGGTAAAAGAGTAAAGTAGGTAAAATGAGACAAAATAAAAATATAGGGAGTAAAGTTAAATAATAAAAAATATATGAGGCTAAAATAATATTCAAGAGGAATTAAAGAAGTCAAATTTCAAGTGGAATAGGAGATTTGGTATCAATTTACCGTATATAATGGTTTGGTGCCCCTGATTACATTTTGTCTTTAACTTACAGTATTTTTTGGGTTTGACTGCCATGATTCTCTTATTCGACCTTGAAAATCCAACAATTATTTTTTAAACCTTAATTCTGGTACGCCTCGACCCTCGTGTCTCTTTCCTCTTGTGCATGTATCTTTCTTTTTATAATTGTGCCTGATTGTTTTGACACTATATTATTATAGTGACCATGTCGAATGATAGAGCATGATTTTTTATTTATTGTTTTATTTTTTGAAGAAAAAAACATGTTTTTATTTTTTTATTTTAAAGGATATAATGCAGATTTTGATCCACGTTGAAAGAATTTAATATTTGAACAAACACATAAATTGAATTTGAAATCTTCAATTTAAAATCTTAAGTATAATATTAATTTTTTAAATATAACATTTTATGGCATCCAAATGTTATTTACATAAAAATGGACATGTACCTTGATATGACCTTAAAAATGCATTGGTTTAAAAAAAAGTGAAATCACTAATATTATTACTAGAAAAAAGAAATTACTAATACATTGACAATTTAAGTAATAATGAAATATACATTATTAATATTTATGTAAATAAAAAATATTGACTAATAAATATATTTTTAATACTATTTAAGTTGAGCAAATAATTTATAAGTAAAATGTATATCTAATTGTAAATAACATAAAATATAAATTTAGTAGGAACTATGTTGATAAAAAAACATTAATTCAATTTTAATAAAATAAATTTTGAATGATTTTAATATTAAGTTACTAAAATTGTCTAAAATACAAGAGTATGCTTATTTTAGAATGAAAGTACGAGGTAAAGTGTGACGAAATGAGAACGTAAAGGGACGTAAGGGGGTAAAGTGGGACAATAAGAATAAAGTAGGTAAAGTGAGATAAAATAAAAATATAGGGAGTAAAGTGAAATAATAAAAAATATATGAGGGTAAAATAACATTCAAGAAGTCAAATTTAAAGTGGAATAGGAAATTTGATATCAATTTACCTTATATAAAGGTTTGGTACCCCTAATTACCTTTTGTCTTCTAACTTACAGTAATTTTTGGGTTTAACTTCCATGATTCTCGTTGACCTTAAAAACTCAACAATTGTTTTTTAAACCCTAATTGTGTTACGCGGTATGTCTCTTTCCTCTTGTCCATATATCTTTCTTTTTATAATTGTGCTTTTCAATGGAATCTTTTGAGGATGACATGTATTTGTGTATACATACACATGCATATGATTACAGGCGAGTTTGCCTGTTGATCGCACATCGTTGAAACCCTGAATTTTGTTTCGTGTTTGTAATGTTGAATTAATCTGTTTAGCGTGGAAGAACCGTTCTTTATTGAATCGAACGAATCAAGAATTAACAAAGAATTTGAGTTTAGTGTTGGTTTTTTATGATTGAGAGATGGGTGTTGAATAGAACGAATGTACTGAATTTGAGAAATTAATTTTTCTAATTGTTAATTTAATTGGGATTGAGTTATCTTAGGTTTAGATGAGATGATCTCTTGATTAGGATCTTGAAATTTGTTTTCTCGAGGAACCCTAAAATAAATTTCTTCGTATTTTTTTAATTGTTCGAATTGTTGTCACGGCTTCATGCTGTGTTGATTTTGGAGCCTTTTTTTTTTGAATGTATAACGTGTCCAGAAAGTATCCTATTGTTCTACGTATAATCAAATTATTTATTTTTCTTTTTACATTAGTTACAAGGCTATATGTATGCTACACTTGGTGAAGTATGCTTCGTATGGATATATATCCTATTGTTCTACGTATAATCAAATTATTTATCTTTCTTTTTACATTAGTTACAAGGTTATATGTATGCTGCACTTGGTGAAATATGCTTCGTATGGATTTACATTCATATGAATTGTGTGTATGTGTATGGATGAAGGGTGGGTGTTATACCCGATGATTTCCACCAAATAAGTGTAGCATTGAGAAGACCTTATGTATTGTATTCACCCAATTGACTATTTGGAAATCCTTACTGTAAGCTAAAATTACTAAGTTTTGGAACTGATATTTTTCTTGTTTTAGTTCAACTTGATTTATCCTATCTGTTTCAGATTGAATTATGAAAACGTAATATGGATAAGGATCCGTGAACTGTGATTTTCATGGTTAATTATCGAAGGAAGATGTCTCACAAGATTTTTAAGTCACTAGCATTTGTTCAAAGTTCAAAGAGTCAAGTTTCTGATAAACACTTGCAGATTAATTGTTGTTTTACCCCGCATGAGAATGAATTGACAAGGAGGACAGGTTTTGGCTAAGTTATTGCTGATGTAGCTTGAAATGTGATGCTCATCCTCTGTCTATGCATTGTGGTTTTAAGTTATACATCATTTGTTAACATTTTTAGGCCTCACATCCTTTTGCAGTGTAAAAAACCTCTAGATAACTTTGGATTGGAGAATGCAGACGCCAAAGTATGCTCCTGTCATGGATAGCTGGAAGTTTGAAGGATCTGCGTTTCAGGTTTACATAGAATGTCAACCAGCATGAAATTTATTGTCTTGCTGCATGATGGACCCATTCTAAATCACGCAACTTTTCAACACTGTTGTCATTCAAAAAACTATCATTACTATGTTATATTGGATAATTTGCGTACTTTGACAAATACTTAGCTTTTTCTTTTCTTTTCTTTTATTTTTTTCTCTGTTTTGAAGACTTTGATTTTACGTGTCATATACTTGGACTCATATTATCTCAATTTCTTTAGGAGCGCCTGAATCAAGAGGTCTCTCATCAAAATCAAAACCTAATGCACCAAGAAAATAATGACGGGCATGTGATTTGTGAAGCATCTCCTTCTCATGAATCCCGTTTTCACCTATTCACCAGACAAGAAAACGCTTCAGGGTTTCACCTGGTTTTTACGATCCAAATCTATCACATTCTGGATTTAATAATGTAATGGCATCCAATTCTGGCTGTGGCATGCACGGAGTCGATGGTAGATATTTTTCACACTACTTTCAGCGTAGGCCTTCTTTTCTTTCAACTCTATGTTTTCTAACTTATTGTCGTCAACTTCTCCAATGTGAACCTAAGTGTATCATCCATGGTCATTTTAAATGCAGAATATTCAAATAGTGACCACGACTGTTCTTCCTTGTTAGTTGCTTCTGATGGCAAGAACATGCCTTCACTGGTAGATCCAAGGAAAATATCTGGAGAGGTTGTTAATCCCGAGCATATCTCATCTGTCTCTGCATATTCTGATGCAGGGTGGTATTCTGATAAGGGACCTTTTGAGGTTGGAGCTACTTTAGCTAGAAGTGCTTTCTCTGAGCCAACATCAGGTAATAATATGCTGGCACACGCTGTTAAATGTCTACGCCTAAAACTGATGCCACCCTCTCCATGTTAAGTGGTTGGAAGTTTGCTTATATAAAAATTACTGGCAGAACCAAATCTTTTCCATGCCACCTGTCATTTTTCTACTGTTATCGATTTTTATTAACCTACTGGTATGAACTAGTAATTGTCTTGCCAAGAGTTATTTTATCTTTTTATATTGCCCAGATTTCCTGATATATCTCACGTCCTTGTTCTACCGATGTTTTGCTGTTGTACAATCACCTAAACTAAATAACAGGTTGGAATTGGGTCCTTCTTATTTGGATTATCTATATCTACTTATATAATTTATTTTATTTCAAAAAGTAATTTGAATATAATACTGTTCTTTTAGACTTAGTAAATAGAGACTTGATAACTTATCAGGAACTCAGAGAAACCTCAGATTTCTTATTATCATCGACTCATCGTGAATTTTTCTTCTTTCATTTGTTCTTGGTTGACCTAATTATCTGTTATTTTTAACTTGAAATTTGAAGCTGGTCCTCCATCCCAAACTTAAATGTGAACATACTTCAGTGAGCGGCTAAAGCTGCATTATTCACTTTCTGTCTTTCTCTGACTCTTACCCCATGTCCCCATCCTTTTACCTCACCAACTATTTTTTGGACAGGTGATTCACATTGGATTAGACCTGGAGAATCTGTGCCGAGCAATCCGAATTTTGATCACGTTGGTGCGCTAAATCCGAATTTCAATCACGTTGGTGCTCTATCTTTGTGGGGGGATAATGTGGAGCGAGATAAATACAGTGGCTTGTTGTCCAATCACATCTCTCCTAGGATTCCAGAAGATAGTAATGCTCTGTCTAGTAAGAGTTTTGGTAAGCCCAAATTAAACAATGCACAATGTCATCTGCAGCCTTATCCTCCTGCACATTTTGGGCCTTTGGAGGCCCAGATGTATGGGCGCGGTGTTGGGTACAAAATTGTTCATAATATAGTGTCAGAACAGAGGTCATCAAAACTATCCCAGCTATCCTTAGAACAGTTGCACACGTTTCAGCAACAAGGATTTTGCAATTCTCAAACTCCCACACGTGCAGATTCAGTTTGGCATTTGCACAATGTTCTAGTGTCATATTTTAACAACAAAAGCAAGCTAATGGATGCCAGAAGCCGACTGGAATTTTTTAATCAGTTGCATTTGATAAATTGCAGAGGCGTAACTTGTAAATGCGCAAAATACCGTGTTTTGTTCTCTCACTTTGATAACTGTCAAACTTCTGATTGTAACATATGTGCGCCCATCCGTCAGTTGTGCCATATTAAGAAAATTAACTCAGTGACTGATTCTGAGTCGTGGCGGATGCCAAAAGAATGTTTTTCAGGAGATTACATTCAGGAAGGTCAACCTATTCCGAAACGTATGAAGATGGAGAATGCTGTTCAGCATGACGACTGGTCTCTGGGTGCGGTTGTCGATCCATTCATAAAGCAGGGGGTTGGAGGTGTAATGGATGATGAGGAAAGCAAAATGAAGATGAACAAGGTGCTGTTAAGCTCCATGGAATCCCCAACAATAGGTGTAACTAGGAATGTTACTGCAGATAATGGCCGACCGAAGAGTACAAATACGTGCTTGAGAAAAACTGATGAACTCTTAGGCCCGGACCAGACATCCGAAGGTCCTTTAAACTCAGCCACACTGAAGAAAGAAATTCCTAGTGCCATAGGCAATCTTGGGGATAGTACTTCAGGTTTTTATTGTGCTATTGATGATAAAAAGCTGGGGAATGATGATGCTGTCCCTCGTTTTGAAGAGCTCAATATTGTTGATGAACAGCAGGAGGCAGAATGTGTCAACACTGGCAAGGTCAGCAGTGATGTAACTTTTAGTTGTCAAGGTTTTAATTCTGATGGCATTTCTGTTCTCCCTGAAGAGTCGCCAATGGATGAAGGAGAGAACACCAAACCGATATCTGAGCCTGAGCACGATAGAATAGATGCTAAATGTGATTTAGCTAAATCTGATCTTCAGTCCGGAACAAAGTTGGAGGATTTAAAAGTTTCAGGTGTTTCTTTAATTGATTTCTTCACACCAGAGCAAATTAAAGAACACTTGGGTAGTCTGAATCCATGTACTAACATGGTATGTACAATAACCCTTTTTTTGTTCCATTGCACGATTTCTTATATTTGCTACATTTTGTGGCAAACATGATGTGTAGATGTTGTAATTATGAACTATATTCTCTCTGATTGTTTTCTCTTTTTTTGATGTTTTTTATTTTCTAAATAGTCTGCTGGGAAGGGATTAACTGGAAACACCAGTCCGTGCACTGTTGATGAAAATACCTGTCAGTTATGTGCTGTGAAGAAGCTCACTTTTACTGCTCCACCTATGTATTGTACATATTGTGGAGATCGAATCAAACATGGGTTGACTTATTATAAGACACTGGATGGAATGGGTGCAGAATACTGCTTTTGTACCTTATGCTTCAAGAGGTCTCGTGGTGGTAACATCTCATTTAGGGGGCTCTCATTTTCCAAAACAAAACTTCAAAAGACCAAAAATGCTGATGAATTTGTGGAAGCAGTGAGATTCCTCTCCTTGGTGGTTTTCCTTTTGATTCCATTTTATTGTTTATTCTTTGTATTAACCGTTTTTTGCTTGCAGTGGGTACAATGTGACAAATGTGAACGCTGGCAACATCAGATTTGCGCTCTTTATAATTCTAAAAGAGATTTTGGAGGGGAATTATACTACATTTGTCCATTTTGCCGATTAGTTGAGATAGAAGCAAAAAATCATGTCTCCATACCTTCAGCCTTTGGGGCACGAGATCTCCCAAGAACCAAGCTTAGTGATCACATTGAGCAAAGACTTTTCAGGAGCCTGGAGAAAGAGAGAAAACAGAGGGCAGATGCTTTAGGGAAGTCGCCTGGGGAGGTAAGTAATGTGGTTGGGATGATGCATTTGGAACAATTTTTTTATCTGCTTACACAAAATGCTTGCTTTCATAGTCCTCAAAAAAAAAAAAAAAAATGCTTGCTCTCATACATGACTTTATGAAATATGGCCCTCCACTTCTTAACTGCAGGTTGAACTTTTTAAAGAAAAATAGGAATGTAGTGATGATAAACATTGGTGTGATTAACTAAATTTGGACCCAAATGACTGGGCTAAAACAGTAAAATAAATAACACGGACAATGATGTTGCAACTTTCCTATCATTACTAAAAGATTGTTATAGAATTGGATGCTGGCAACCAAATGAGTTGACTTTATTGAGGTTGAGCACAATCTTTCAAGTGTTATCAAACACTTGCAGATGGGTCCTACATGTAAAAGTTTTATTTTGCGTTATCTAGCATACAGATAGTATATCATTTACAAATGTGTGCGCCTGTAGCTGAGCATGTCTAAGCTTTTTTCTTTTGTTGCTGCTTATTCCCTTGACCTGTTTTTCGTTTAACAGGTACCTGGAGCAGCAGATCTCGTAGTTAGAGTGGTTTTAGCTGTCGATAAACAATTAAAAGTGAAGCAGCAGTTTTTAGATATTCTCCACGGTGAAACTTATCCAACAGAGTTTCCATATAAATCTAAGGTATGGGTTGGCATTTTTATGAATATGCTATTTGTTCTTTGTTCTATTAATAGGGTGTGGATTTCAATAAGATTGTTAATTCTTTGTTCAATTAATAGTTGAGGTACTACTGCAAAACAAAAAAAAAATAGTTGATGTACTACTGCAAAAAAAAAAAAAAAAAAGTTGAGTACAAAATGTTCTCTCTCTCTCTCTCTCTCTCTCTCTCTCTCTCTCTCTCTCTCTCTCTCTCTCTCAGGGCTGGCCCTGAGGGGTGGCGAGTTGGGCGACGTCCAAGGGCCCCAGTTATTGGGGGCCCCATATTTATATATAAGTATATATACATATATATATAATGTGTTATTTTTGTAAATTTTGTAAAATAAAATATTGGTTGGACCATAAAATTGCTTAGGTTGAAGCCAATATAATATTTAGTTGGAAAAAAAATTGATTTCCAAAAAAAATTAAACAAAGTAGAAGATCATCCATTATTTTCTCCAATCTCTAGAATTATCTTCTACTTTTTTCTCTCTGATACAACTAGACCACAACAACATATCTCTCAACAAAATTTTTTTTCTCAAAACTAAATTTGATAAAGTCATACTTGCGTTCAACTATGTCTTATATGTATAAAAAAATGAGATGTTGAAAAAACTTGATTTTGAAGATTATTGATGTTTTTGCTTTTGTGTTCATGTTGATTTTACAGTATCAATCATGTAATGGAACATGAAGCAACTATCTCAAAAGTACTTTCCATGCAAGTAGAAAAACCTATGATGTTGATGGTTTTGGAATTTCATCTCATTTCTCCTTGTATGAAGGTTGCGTTTATTTGATTTATGGCGTAAAACTTTGCCACTTTGCTTTTTGTGTGAATTTGTAGTGTTAACTAATTTTAGACAATTAATTGACAAATTATAAACTTCAACCAAACTAGTGGGATTTTTGATGATGATTGATGTTTTTGCTTTTCAAAGTACTAGAAGACCTAAGTTTTTTAAATAATTATTTGATTTTTTTTTTGCATGTTTGTTGTTGTGCACTCTTTGAAGTTTCAATGCTAGATGATGAAAAATGAAAAATTATATGTGTAATCAATGGCTTAGGGAGGGGGCCAACCTGGGTCCCGCCTCCCCATTTCCATTTTTTTTTATAAAAATTATACTAAGAGTTTGTTTTTAAAAAAAATATTTTAATTAGGATTTATACGACTTTTTAAGGTTTTTTATACAACACACCCTATTTTTGTGTATCGGTCTACCCCTATATTTTTCCTGGTTCCACCATTGTGTATAATTTTCTTATTTTTATATCTCTGTAAAGACTTTTTTTTTTCATTTCCGCCATGGCCCCCCGAAAGGTCAGGGCCGGCCCTGCTCTCTCTCTCTCTCTTTCTCTCTCTCCATCTACCCCTTGTATGAATGTGGGTTAATGGGCAGATAGATTAATATAACGCGATACACATCTCTTTTTCCAGAAAATGACAATGTTTTCCACGCAGGTGCTCCTGTTATTTCAGAAAGTTGAAGGTGTAGATGTATGTCTCTTTGCTATGTATCTACAAGAGTTTGGATCAGATTGTGGACACCCAAATAAGCGTTCTGTATACATCTCATATCTTGATTCAGTGAAGTATTTCACACCCGAAATAAAAACTGTTGATGGTGTGGCTCTGCGTACGTTCGTATATTACGAAATACTGGTAATTAGATTGTCTTCACTATCTCCCACTCTTTGTTTATGGATTTGATGAAGTATGAGAACCTTCTGTTTGTTTTTTTGTTTTTGTTCGCCTCATTTCAGATTGGATATCTTGATTACTGCAAAAAACGTGGTTTTACTACATGCTACATATGGGCTTGCCCACCTTCAAGAGGGGAAGATTACATACTATATTGTCATCCTGGGAATCAGAGAACACCAAATCCGCCTAAGCTGCTTCATTGGTATCTCATTATTTCACCCTTTCCCTGCTCCCTGTTTCTTGGTTCTTTTTATGCTTATTATGAAAATGTCTCAAACATATTGTGCATGGAAAATTGAAAGTATTTTTCATACTTTCTGATTATGTATCTTCAACTATTTGCATCCCAGCACTACTTTGTATTGTCCTGAATGAGCATAATCGTTTTTACACACTTTATTTAGATTTATTGTCTATATCCTGGCATCTTTGTTTACTTCACATTTACTAGGAATTTCTTCACTTGCAGGTACAAGAAATTGCTTAGAAAAGCTAAGGAAGAAAATGTTGTGGTGGAATACACTAATTTCTATGATTACTACTTTGTTCCAAGTGGAGAATGCAACAGCAAGATAACAGCTGCTCGATTACCTTACTTTGATGGAGATTATTGGTCTGGTGCCATTGAGGAAATGATCCGTATCATTGAGAAGGAGAGTGGAGGAGATTCTGAAAGAAAGTTGAAATCTCAAATGACGAAAAGAACTTTAAAAGCAATGGGACATAGTGATCTCTCTGTTGATGCAGCAAAAGATATTATAGTTATGCAAAGGGTGGGTGTGTTAAAAAACTCTTGATGTGTTCTTATTTGCACGATTAATCGTCAATATCATCTGGTTTCCCATTTGTTTCTTAAATTCTATAATTTCTTATACAAGTTAGCTACTGAAAGTCGCTATGTGTACTAGTTTCATTGTATTGTATCATCCTACTAACTTTATGTTGTTTTGCTTCTCCTTTAATTAATAGCTTGGCAATAACATGCTGTCTTCAAAGGAAGCCTTCTTTGTTGTCCACTTGCAATTCACCTGCGCAAACTGCCATGAACCAATACTGTCTGGAAGTCGTTGGTCTTGTAACCAGTGCAGCAAATTTCATTTATGTTGCAGGTGACTATTGCCTTCTACATCATTTCTTTTCTTCTCTTTTAACTTTGAATCTGCTAATAATTTCATATTTTCAAATTATTATTGTTCATTGTATACAATCTTTTACCCTCTGTTGTAAAATCCCCACCTAGGCGCTAGGCTCCCCTTGTCCGCCTATGTTTTTCTTCCGATTAGGCCCCGCCAAGGCTCCGCCTAGGCGCTAGGCCCCAGCCTGCCGCCCGACTAGCGCCTAGCGCTTTTTACAACATTGCTTTTACCTGCTTTATCTCCTGGCCAACTTGCTCAAGTTTAGATGAAAGAGCTGTTTGTTCCAAATTCTTTTTGACGCTTTGCGTTGTATTGTTTTTTTATGAAATTGGAAATGAAAATCAACGCTCCAGTATGCACTCACTTACTGGCCTAATCCGTTTCGACAATTATCCAGAACATTCATGCTTTGAAGATTTTGCTAAACATGTATTTCGTATTGGAATATTTCCCATGAGCCTGTCGTAGTATTTACTCTTTTGTCTGAATTTCAGTTGCTTTGAACTCAAGAAAACTTCGAATGGACTGAAAACGCACACTGACATCCACGGCGAAAAGCACCAACTCTTTCAGGTACATTCAGAACTTTTTTTTTTTTTTTTGTCTCTGCTAGCTCGAACTTGGCCAGCACTTGACAACACTAACTATGTCTTATTCTGTTTGGGTGATGGTCCTTTCAGATTCCATTGAATGATGTAGCCACTGATACTGAGGATAACGATGTCCGTTTGGATAATGATTTCTTTGACAATAGAAACTCTTTCTTGAACTTTTGTCAAAAAAATCATTATCAGTTTGACTCACTTCGTCGGGCTAAGCATTCATCTATGATGATCCTTCATCATCTCCTTAATACGACTGCATTGAGTATGCAAACCATCTGCAGCATTTGCCATCAGGATGTCATGGTGGATTGGCATTGTGAGATTTGCTCTGAATTTCATGTCTGCAATGCCTGCTATCAAAAGGAAGGGGAAGGTTGTCATGTTCACAAGATAGTTCAGCACATAACAAAAGTTGATTGTAGAAAAAAGAGTAAAGAAATGCAGCAGTTGGAGCAGGTATGGCTGATATCTTTCATATCCTTTCGAACTATTAAAAAAACTTAGGGATAATTACAAAAAGGCCCCCTAAGTTTTGGGCTACTTACAAAAAAACAAGAGATTTTTGAAACTGACAAAAAAAACGTCAGGTTTGATTGTCTTAAATTTAAGGGGGTGACTGTAATATTTTGATAAACATAAGGGGAGCTTTTGAAATACTTTTTGCATATGAAGGGAGAAAATGCACGACGAATAAAACCTAAGGGTTTTTTTGTAATTTTCGAAAATCTCTGAGGTTTCTTATAATTAGCCCAAACCTCAAGGAGTTTTGTTTTGTGATTATTCCAAAAACTTATTAATAAGCTTTACTCAGAGAAATCCGAAACAGCAATTATGGAGGAGGCTATATATAGAAAGAAAAAATTTAAAATGTTCAGATGAAATATCATAAAAATCTTATTTGTCTTATCTCCTTCAGTCAGGAGGATTTTTTAAAAGTGAAATTTGCAAGAGAGTTTTGAAAATGGTCAAAATTTGTTGGGGTCGTATTAATTTGAAAGAAATGATGTGCAGGTTAGGAAGCGGCTGGATCTTCTGGAACATGCGAATCAGTGTCGATCATCTAGAGACAACCCTTGTTTGTATCCCAACTGTGAACAGTTTAAAATGTTTTTCCGCCACAATAGCAAATGCAAAACTCGTCTATCTGGTGGATGTAACCACTGTAAGAAAATCTGGTGTTTGCTGCAGTTGCACTCACAAAATTGCAGGAATTCTAACTGCGCTATTCCTCGTTGCATGTAAGTCGATGACTTCCCATTTTTATGGCCGAATTTTTTTTGTTGTTCTAAATTTACCTGGTCACTGATTCTAGTTAAACTTTATGCAGGGACATTAAACATCATAAAGCAATGATTGCAAAAAAATCCTGACCATCAGCAGAGTTGCGCGGTATCAGGATGTGCAGGATGATAGTATATACAAAGGATGATTTGTTGATAAAAAGTAAATAATCGAGTCGTTTAGGCAACATGTAAATATCTTTTGGTATGTGAATCTTTTGGTAACGATGCTGTCACGAAATGTTGTGTGCTAGTCTCTGAGTATAGTTTTACTTGAATCCATTATTTTGTTCAGCATATTTATGAATGATGGATGATGTACAGAAAAATGATCTCATCTACTTGTTTCAGTTGATCAATTATAACAACATTGACGCAGTCCTACTATTGTTAATGTTTCCATCTGATAAAAATCCTTAGATGCATTTGCTATGAATGCCGAAGCTTATCAATAAGCTACAGAAGGGAATTTAAGATGCCACAACGTTCATTAAAATAAGAGAGAATTACCATACAAAAAAACCGAGGTTTGCACTAATTACAAAAAAATCCATTTCAAAATTATAAAAACACTCTCAGGTTTTATTTTGTATTAAATATAAGGGGGCAACTTTAATGCTTTTATAAACGTTAGGAGAATTTTGAAATATTTTTTGCTTATACAGGAAAAAATGTAAACGGGATAAAATTTCAAGGGAGGCTTTTACAATTTTCAGAAATCGCCGGGTTTTTTTGGAATTAGCCTGAACCTGTTTTTTTTTTCCTTTTTTTTTAACTATCCCTTAAATAATAATAATAATAAGGGATAATTACAAAAACACACCTAAGATTTGGGCTAATTACAAAAAAACAGAGTTCTTAGAAAATTACAAAAAATACCCTTGAACTTTGATTCCGTCTTACGTTTTTCCCGGTGATTTTTGAAAACATTTCAAAAAAAACCCTGACAGTTAACCCCTAAATTTAAGACAAAATGAAACCTAAAGGGGTTTCTTATAATTTTGAAACATGTCTGGGTTATTTTTTGTAATTAACCCAAACCTCAGGGGTGTTTTTGTAATTATCCCTAATAATAATATAGATTCATGAAAGTACATAATTTTGAAACACATAATTACCATAATTGAAAAAACCAAGAGATACAAATAGTTTGACAGAAACAGAGCTTTAATACAAACCAAGCTCAGTGTCAATAGATGCACTGTCCAAGAATATTACATTACTTATCTACTGAAAGAACGTAGACACTAATAACAAACCCCAACTTCCTAGCAGGCAGTGGCAGAGGGCACTCACTATTCAATTCCCTCTAGCCTTGAATTGCTTTCTCTGTTTAAGTGATATATGCAAACTAATACACACAACTAATAAAAAAAAGCTGCAAAACAAAGAGAGATGCTAAAAACTTCTACAATCAAGACACAGAAAAGTTGAACATTTTATGTGGTAAGGAAAGTCCAGAGCTTCTTCCCAATAGAAACTTCACCAGGATGAGCAACTTCATCGTCATCCCCGTCATTATTGTCATCATCGTCTTCTCCATTGCTCTCAGTTTTGAAATCTTCACTGTATTCCATGGCCCCTTCTGCCGTTTCATTCACCTCCTCGCTCAGACCCATAACTTCCATATAATTGTTTGCTGTATCAACATGCCCTGCATTCTTGAACTGTACATACAACGAAAAAGGTTAGATAAAGCCAACAAATACAGTGAAGGGTTAATTACAAAAGCCCCCTAAGGTTTGGGCTAATTACAAAAAAAAAAAACAAGAGGTTTCTGAAAATTACAAAAAAAAAAAAAAAAGGAAACCTTGTGTGTTAAACTTAGGAGGGGTAACTGTAATATTTTGATAAATGTAAAGAGGAGCTTTTGAAATGTTTTTTTGCATATAAAGGAGGGGAAATGTGAGATGTATCAAACCTAAAGGTTTCTTTTTTTGTAATTAGCCCGGCTTCAGTTTTTTTTTTTTAAATTGTCCCTACAGTAGGGTTAAAAGCTGCACGTTTAGATATACCAGAAAAGACACATATACACACACGGAGAAAAAGATTGATATTCATCACACGAATAAAGGTCAAAAGAGATTAAGCAAGCTAAGCTGAATACTCCAACACACATATACACACACGGAGAAAAAGATGGATTTCTCACCGGACTGTCTGCGGAAAACTCGCTAGCAGCACCAGTGCTTCTTCCAGGATCATAACCATCTTCACCCCCAAATCTTCTGGGACCAGGTTCATCAACTTCTTCCCTTGAAGCTCCACCAATTTCAAGATTTTCAGATTGTGGTTGGTCAGTTTCCTTTTCCTTGCCCTTCCTTGCTTGAGGTAAGGATCCATTAGCCGCTGTTCCTACCGATCTGATAAAAAAACAATAAAATAAAATGAAAACCTATGGGTACCCCAAGTGGACCTAATAAACAAGGATGACAGCAAGAACAGGGAAAAATGACCAAAATGATATCAGCAACTAACTAACACGTTCAAACTAAACAAAACCAACTTAAATATAATCACTTGACAGGAAAGCGAGCAGAGCAGCCCAAAGCGTGATAAAACCACAGCACCAACAGCTGTGGTCTCTGGCTACGTTCGCCCAATAACTAAAATGACAAGATAAGTGTAGACTATATTCTACAGAAAGTCCATGTCGGGTGCAAACAAATCTACATATTGTAGACAGCCGTAACCACATTAGTTCTAAGAGGTGGAAAACATAATTTGTTGAAGACAACATTTGGCTTAGGAATGAATCTTAGAGAGCAAAGTACTTCATTCTTCCTCCAAAACTCAACACCAAAAATTCACAGTACTGTACAGCCAAAAGTGCAACTTACTTTTTTGGTTGCCGAAGATTGTATCTTCTCTGACCAAAGCTTTGTTCAGCTGCAGCAACTCTCTGTCGCCTCTTTGGACGATCACCATCCTTGATGCTACCTGAATGACCTTCAGTTTGATTGTCACTTACTGTTGCTTGCGATCCATGCAAGCGATTTCGCTTTCTCCTGTTCCTTGGTGTTCCAACAAGATCAGATTCTGCTCTTTCATCATTTGTGTAGATAGAGGCCTCCACATCATCATTGGTCTTAGAACCGGCAATTGCAGCCTTCCCTGACCGTGTTTTACTTGCCCTGGGCCTACCTCCCTTGACAGGTCCACGGCGGTGTCCCTTCAGATCAGAATTATGAGAATTTTCTGGGATACTCGGTGGATCTTGATCAACTGATAGAGTTTGAACAGCTCCAACCTCCCTAATGGCACTATCAGATTCAACAATTTGCACATCAAAAGAATCATTTGCAACTTGTGAGGATGGATCTGGCTCTTTTCCATCGCTTGGTGACGTTTTAGGTGAATTGACAACAACTTGCTTCACTGAAGATTCCCCTTTTGTATCCTGTGCATAATCAAGTTCAAGTTTCTTTCCTGGTGAAAATTTAAGAATCTTTGAGGTACATTTTGAAGCCAAGACATGGTTCCACCAGCAGTTGGCGATCCTGAATTAACGAGAACAGGGGATGATTCAGCATTAAATCTCTCGGCCTCCTTCAAATAATTCTCTGCTACCTTTGGCAGTGGAGGGGCATCAAAGTCTCTCAGTTCTGTTAAAGGATGTAGATCAGACAGCATAAACTCGCTAATAGCCTCTCCACAAATGTTGCAGTTTTTCTGTTTCTCAGCAAATGCAATGAAGCGTTCTCTTTCCCTGATAAATTCTTCCCTTTGATCCTTCAACTTCTGACTCAAACAAACCAGCTCCTCAATATCTTTTTTCATCTCACATTGCTGAGCCTCAACATGCTTCTTATTCTCTGAGATTTCCATTTTTTCTTTCTCCATCCGAAGTCTTTCCGACTTCATCTCTTCCATTTCTCTTCTGGCCACTTCCCTCAAGTAATTAATATTACTGAGTTCCGTGTCCCTCTCTTGTTCAAACACTTTTTCCCTCTCATTCAAAGAACTCTCTGTCTCTTCCTGCTTCCTCCTCCATTTGGCCTCAAGTTCTTGTTTCCGCATTTCAAAATCATGATTCAGTTTGCTCTCTATACTTTGGGCTTTTTCAGCCGATAGTGACTTCTCATGCTCCATTCTAGCTTCAAAAGAATCCTTAGCCAATTTAAGATCTTCCAATTCACTCTGTACATATTGCTCTATTTCCAGCTTCTTATTGTTTAGCCTTTCCTCTTCAGACAGTCTAAGTTTCTCTAGATACCTTTGCTGTTCAAGGACATCCTCTTGTTCTTTTTTTATTTCAGCTCTTTTATCATCCAGCTCTTCCCATTCTTTCTCAAATTTCTCCTTCTCTTGCTTCAAATCATCTGCTTGCTTCATAAGTTGCTCGCTTTGGAATTTGTATTTGTCTATCTCCTGCTTCAACTCCGATTGCAAGCGAGTATATTCTGTTCTTTCTTCTTCAGTTACTTTTAGTTGTTCCCTCCCTTCATTTAATTTTAGCTGCAGTTTCTCAGTGTTGGCCTTAAGATTCTCAAGCTCAGCCTTGAGACTGAGTAAATCTACCTTTTCAGCAAGCAATTGTTTTCTCTCCTCCTCCAATTTTTTCTCCTCAACTTTAAGAGACTTCTCTCTTTCCTTCAAAGCTTTTGATTTGGAATCAAAATCCATTTCCTTCTCTCTCACTTTCTCCAACTTCTTTTCAACTGCCTGTTCACGTTTCTTCACTTTCTCTTCCATATGTGTGATTTCAACTTCCTTCTTCTCCACTTCAGCCACCTTGTTTTTCAACTGTTCATCGTTCAACTTTCTTTTCTGCTCCAGCTCCGACTCAAACTCCTGCTGCTTCTCAGCCAGCATGCTGTTATGTTCATCTAACAGTTTCTGAATCTCCAACTACACATATATCAAAGAAGTAAGTCGTCAGAAAACAATCAGAATATAGGAAAAGTGGTTGCCAGAAAAAGTTTCAGTCAATAGTAGATCATGCAATCTTAGTTACTTGCCAAGCAACCATAACACCCATACACCGACAAACATGGACCTTAAAGGAAATAAAAAGATTAACAAAGTCAAACTTGAAATCCAATCAACCAAATGAATGGATGTACTCACTTTTTCTCTATTGTTCAACTTTTCTTCGAGTTCCAGCAATTGCTTCTCTTTTTCCTCTAATCTCTTCCTAACATCATTAGATACCTGCATAAAATTCAGTGATGGTTATGAAAAGGGACACCACAACATATCTATCGACTGTCCATGTTAATATTAATACTTGCCTTCTCCTTTAGAGCTACGTTTGCTAGTCTGCTGCTTATATCGTCTTCCTTGTTCTTCAAAGCTGAATTAGCAATCTCAAGCTTCTTTCTTAAATCTTCAAGGTCGTTCTGTTTTTCCTTCAAAATCTTATCATTATCATTCGCCCTTTCCTCTCTTTGGTTCAGCAATCTTCTACCATCAGCTAGCCTCTCCTCAGCTTCCTGTAACTTCCGTTCCCGCTCTCTTAATTCTTCCCTCTGCTTAGAAATAGCAGTATCATGTGCTTCACGCCTGGAAAAATGAGACTCATTTCAGACTACAAATATGACATTTAAACACCAGTCCATAAATCCAGAGAAAAATTAACCATGCAAGTAAAGATGACAATAAGAGAGCTTAGAGCTTCACGCATACTCTGTGGTGAAGAAAGATCGTTCTCTTCGAAGTGCATTTTCTTGGGACTCCAAGTCATGCAATTTCCTCTCAATTTCTGAACTCTTCCTGCTCACCTCAGCAAGTTTGGCATCAGCTGCATGAAACTTTGCTTCAACCTCCAATGATTTCCCTTCAACACTTGTGACTAAAGCATTAGCTTCGGCCAGTTTCGAATCAGCATTAAACTTAATTTCAGCATATTCTGCGCGCATCTCACGCAAACCCTTCTCAAGCTGTGACAGCCAACAAAATCAGAAGTTACTCAGCTATGACCAGTTAGATGACAATGACAATTGTTCCAAGATACCGAAATTAACTACAAATGCTGATGTCACTTGTGAACCAAAAATGGCTTTCTTTTAATATATGTCGGACAAGCACTGAAATATACGTTGCTTAAATTTCACAAACAATAGAAAAGAAGATAATCACGTGGTTCATTCCTATACATTCACTTTTAGCACAAGCCGAGATAATTGGTCCGTGTGTTAAAAATAGGATAATATATTTGTAACGACCGGGGGCTATCCCTTGGGCTATCCATCCGCACACTTGAACCCATGACCTCCAAGATAAGTACTGAGATCTTAGAGTGTGAGTACACAGGTCGTTACAGGGGTGGGAAGTCCATGAGCGCGACGCGGATGGAAAGCCCAATGGAAATCCTAAGAGATAGCCCACAGGAAAGCACCCCGGTCTTACCATATTACATTTACTTTGTTAAATGACAAATCAAGCACGCAATTGTGGCAGCCAAAGGAGCCAAAGTAAATTAATAATTTAAAAAACCCCTGGTGCCTGCTTCAAGATGAGAGACAAAGATGCATTTAAGAAATAATGAGGGAATTGCAAATCTTACATCAAGCACACACTGCCTTTCAACACCCAATGCTTTCTTTAAATTCTCTTCTCGCTTCTCCACTTCAGACATTGCACTTAAATGAGCTGCTTGCTCTCTTCTTAGGGTATCAGTAGCATCTGCTAAAGCTTGCATTAGTTCTTCATACTTCAAATTCCACTCCTTTTTTTCAATCAAAAGGAGGCCCATGTTATACTGATACTCAAAGAGCTGCAATTAAATCAAAGGTAAGACATAAGATTTATGCAGCAAAAAGTTTACATCCACAACAAATTATGGATATCTGGCTCTAGTCTAAGATCAATCTACTTTCTGAAGGACTAAGCATCACATAAAACAATATAATAACTATTACCAAAACAGTTAAAAGCACAAGGAAGTGTTGCTTGTAATTTTGGAGGAATTACACACTGAATGAGGTCATATATTAGCAATACCAAAAACAAACAATTCATACAATTGTCCTCAATTACAGAGGATGCTGCTGAATTCAAAGCCAAAAAGTTTCAGTCGTGCAACAAACACCTTATAAACAAGTAGATAAAAAAAAGTAAAAAGAAAAATTGTTTAGAAGTACAGGAAAAAAAAAATCTGAGGTGACTAATAAGTGTAGCAGTTCATCATAGTTGAGGCAATGTCAAATAAAATACCAATGAAGAAGTTTGATTTCGACAAGATCCTATGGTAACCACTCTACTTACAACTTAGAAAAGAAAGCGAAACCATCCCAGAGCATGAATGGAGATACAGCAGTAAGTGGCCCCTCAATCGATGGCACAATTTGACCTTCCTCTACTTCTGCCCCACTACTTGCCCATCACCAATTTTGCTAAGAATCTCAAAGGTTTCAAGATATAGACTTTATGCAAGCTCTCCAATAACATTTCACAAGATTGATTGTGTCGCTATCCTAATTACACACTCCGCTTAAAACATAGTGAAATTTCTAAAATCCATAACTGATCTGATAATAAAAATACTATGAACTAAGTTTAGAACCCAATCAAGATTGCCAAACAAGAAAACAAAAAATAAAACAGTTAAAAAGAAACTAAAAGACAAAAGTAGTAGATGAAGAAGATAAAGGACAACGATTAATCAATTCCACGTAATTTCAACATGTGAATACCTCATTCTCGAGCTTTGAAACCCTCTCAGTCAACGACTCCTGGTCCATAACCCCGTCGCCCTGAAGAAAAGCCACCGCTTTCCCTTTCGCTAATACCTCGCCATTCAAGCCCGAACCCGGCCCAGAAACAGAACCGTTATTTTGTCCCGGCTCGCTCCTCGGCGTCAGCGACCAAAGCTTCTTCTGCGGCGTAAACATATCACACCGTCCCCGCAGATCTCAAAAAAAAAAAAAAAAACTCGATCGAACAAGATAATTCAGTGAACGGAGCAGTGATTCTGAGCAGTGAGATTTGAAAACGAAAACCCTAAATTCCCAGGGAACCCTGAGGCGGATGCGAACAGAGTTCCCAAATTCCGGCGAAATGGATGCTGTTAAATCCGGTAACGTCTCGAAACCAACTTTCTCTCTCCACCTTTATTTCTCCACTCTTTTTAACTTTCTCTCTGGTGTGCGCGGATCACTCACGTTCACTATTATTTCCTATTTTATGCCCCCGACAGCGATCCCCTCACTTGAAGTTACCATTCTGCCCATGGGTGGATTTGTTTATATCCGTTGAGCCGGGGTAGTTCGGGTATAACACAGGGCCGCCTTTCTGTGAAGAACGTGCGGGGTTTGGCAGGGTGAATATATTTTGGACGAAATTGCCCTTGAGCTGAAGAGTCAGTTCTGGGGTTAATGTGTAATAAGTGGAACGTTTGGGGGTTTTAGTATAATATATGGATATAGTAAAGGAATATACTGAATTGTCATGCCACGGTGTTTGTGGGTTGTGCTTGTTTGGAGCCTTGGAAATGAGGAAACTGGCTTCTTGACTTCCACTTGACTTGAAGATAATGCTTTGTTTTTTAGGATATTAATAATAATTACAAAAAGTATTTTTTTTCTTGAATTCTTATTTTTTTTATTGTTATTTGGGGCCACTTTCATTCCTTGGGTGTGCTTTCTTCCAAAGAATAATTGTTTCTTTTGTGCTAAGTAAACATTTTTTTTTGAGAGACTAAGTAAACATTTTTGTTTGTGCACAACATAGCATATTATTTTTGACATGGTAATTGCCAACTTTTATGAACTTAGAGTCTTAGACTAGGTTCACATCTAATTAATAATGATTCTATGATGCTGATATGCTATCACTAATTAGATTTAATTGGAGATACTTTTCTTTATGTTGGGGTTATGTGGTATTCTAATTGCATCACACTCTTTCTGACTTTTTTTCTCTCTTTCTCACTATACCCTAAATCATAAATTCTTTTCTCTCCTTCTCCCTTCTCAGCCGCCAACCCCTTCCCTTCCCCTCCCCTCCCCTCCCCCCCTCCCATCTCTTCATCCTTCCCTTATCCCCTCCCTCCTCAATCATGCTTGTGACAGTAGCGCAATGAATACATATCTTTTGTGTTATTGGAGGCGATCAAAAATTTCGATCGAGTGGAGGCGAGTTGGAGGTCGGAGCTACATAGAGGAGAGTTGGGAGTTGAGCCGGGTAGGTATCATTTGCGGTTGTAGATCGGGTGAGGAAAAGGCATTTTTCTTTTTTTTCTTCTTTTCGGTTTTTTCTGTATTTTTTTAGTCTTTATTTTACCAGTTGATTTGCGAAACTCTAGGTGGTCAGTAATTTCTGTCTTGCAGTGCGTGATGTAGCTCGTGCCCGAATTTGTTCGAGTTGGGTAGTCTCCTTTGAGGAGTGCCTTAGTCCTCTATTCGAAGGTGGTTTAGTCTCTATGGAATGCTTAGTTTTCATTTGTTTTGTGTCTTTTAGTTGTTTCGTGTTTTTTCTCCTCGAATTACGGTGGTTATACCTCTCGTCTGAGTTCTCTATTGATATGTATCAATGTATATATGTTCAAGATGATCATTTTGTCAGTTGGCAGTGTAAGTTTTTTTTTTGAGTAATGAATATATTTCTATTGTTTCGGAAAAAAAAAAGGTGACGTGGTATTCTACATGCACCTTCATTTTTATTTTGTTTTTTTGAAGGAAAAAGACTTTCATTTAGTCAAATAAGTGGGTCAAGACTTACCAAACTCAGTCAACAAGGTCCAACAAGACCAAAGTAAGAGTTACAGAAAAACCGAATTAGCAACTACATGAGTTACCTTATTGCCTTCATGTCTAATTGAACAAATTCGTAAACATCCATCTTCATTTTTTTAGTACAATGGGTGAGGTGTTAAGTTGATAAATAATTAAAAAAAGTGTTAGATTGATATGAATAGAATAATGTAACTCTCGTTGTTAATTTTAGAACAAAGAATGCAAAGATATATGTACAAAAATAATAAAGTAAAATATGGTAAATTGCAATTACAAGGAGGAAATTTTGGGTGGTACCCAAGTCTCATCCAATAATAGGGAAGGGAACATACAATACGGAGAAAATCTCGGTTGCTACCCAAATCTCATCCAATAATAGGGAAGGGGACACACACACTTGTATGAAATCGAATTCTGGTCAATCACCCTTACAAGTTACAATACAAGACTCTACTATTAGAGCATAATATTGATCCCGTCTATCTTTATTTTTAAGCCTTAATCTATAACTAAATTTTAGAAGCGGAAATAAGATAATTTGATCCAGTATGTTTACACTTCTATATTATCGCACCACGTCATAATATAATACTACACGAAACAACTTTGCAGACTCATAGTTACAATTGCATTATCTTTTATGTGTTGTTACATCAATAAGTTGCAAAAGTTGATTTACGTGGATAAATATATTTTTATAGAATGATAATATTGTTGTGAAAATAGGTAGATGTATATCAAATGACTGGGAATAATCAAGCAAAGTAACGATATTAAAACTTTGAAATTTGAGGTAAGAGTTGGAATTCTTTCTACTCCCTCCGTCCCAATAAGATAGACTACCTTTCCTTTTTCGTCCGTCCCAATTTATAGACTTGTTTCCTTATTGAGAGCATTAATTACACAACAATAGACTAAACTAGCCCTATTTAATTCACTTTGTTTGAGACTAACAATGATATACTTTCATTTAATGCAAGGGCAAAGTAGGAAAAATATGGAAAAAGATTATGATCCCAATTATATTTATTATGTTTTCTTAATCTGTGTGAAAAACTCTACTTGTCTATCTTATTGGGACGGATGAAGTATTTAAAACCAAATTACCCTCTCTAAGGTGTTAACAATATATAATAATCGCCCCCAAGATACAACAACTTACTATTTGTGATAACAACACTACAAATCATAAAATAGTGAAATACTTCGAACATTTGATGTTTATGAACTCCCAATAAATCAAGATGCAGAACAAAGAACAAAACTCGAAAATTGGATGCAAAAAGGAATCACGGGGTTCTATTTATAGAATTTCAAGTGCAACTCTTGGTCCGATTGATCTAGACTGTATGATTGCATCGTTTGATCATCAATCGCAATCTGGTGGTCCAAATCACACTCCTTTTGAAGGTTCACGTGTGTATTGCTTCATACTTTTCCAGTAAATAAATAACTACTAGGATCTCCTATTTAAGGGACATCTATCTTGGCGGGCCCACTATTGGTGATGGAGGTTCAACTCGTGATGACCATTATTATGCACCCATGTTACCTGGTCGATTGTAATTATTAGTAGGCAACCTCCTCTTCTTCGATAGCTTCTAGCTAGTTCGGTGGATAAGATGGTTGCGCTCCAACTCACTCAAGAATGGGATGGCGGTGGTCCGCCAAGAAGCTCGTTCAATCCCATTTAAGGCCGAACCTAAACTTTGTGCTCGAGAGATAGTTGTCCATATACCGAGTTGGGATGTACGGATTTTCGAGAAGAGAGAGGAGCCGTGGTGGTCCCCCCGGACCATGAGGATGAACAGGTGAAACTAAGTGGAGGTCCGAACCGACGATGTTGAAGAATCGGCGGATGTTGGCGTTGTTGAAAGCGAATTTTGTTGTAAGCCTCGCGGAGTCGCTCCGACTTACACTATGGTAGAGGATGTGTGTGAAGATTTAGGTGATATCACCCCGGGTCACTCCTTAAAGAGTCGATTCCATTCCTTTAGCATAACAAGACTACGTTTACTCATCCAACAACGCTTACTCTTCATTTACGCGAACAAGACAATAACTAATCACAACGTTCACAATTTTTATCATGTACAACTACCACTTGGATGATTGTGGTTACTCACTCGCGCCAATCGACCAAAGATCAATCACAACCATTCGGTCATGCCTCATTAGCAACCAAACGAACAGACACATCCTCAAAGCACTACATTTTCATATTTTCAAATAAAAATGCATTTAAGTGATTTATTTTATGCCTTAATTTCTCATTCATTCGAAATTGGTTTTGAAAATTTCAAAATCCTGAACTCATTTACCCACATTGCAATATTACGTTGATTTCATTTATTTTCTATTTCAAATAAATAAATCTACTTAAATAATTGACCAAAGTTGGTCAAAACCGAATTTATAAACCAATTTCAAATAAACATATTATCCGAGAATCGACAAACACACAAAAGAGAGCAAACTTAATTCAAGTCAATTAAGAGATAAATTATAAAATTTGTCATGTTCACTTTTATCACGTTACTTGTTAATAAATCAAGTTCGGGTTATGATTTTATCCACAGTTTAAATACCGTACTGTATTGGCCGGTTCAACCGATTATACCAGATACCAGTAGTCGGGCCGTTACGGTAAGGTCCTAATAACCATTTTGTTGTTAAACCGATCAATGTCGGCCAAACCGGGCAATACCGCCCTAAAACGGTTGTACCGAATTTTGCTAAATTATTTTTTAATTTTTTAATTTTTTTCAATTTTTTTATAAAAATAGAATTCATAAACTTAAAATTTAATATATTTATGTCATTTTGAATTTTAAGCTAAATATATACAACTTTTCCTTTTACATTAATAAATTATATTCATATTTTATATAATATAATCTCAAATATAAGTAATTTTTAATAAAATTGGCATAATCGGCAGTTGAACTGTCCGAATAGGTTGAAAAACTTAAATGACTTAGCATGAAATTGATCATCGCAAGTATTTAAAACACTGATTTTATCTTCTTCTTTATTATTCGTGTTTTTTTTTTTTTTTTTTTTTTATCTTTCCAATCCAATTTTCATTCAATCGTACCAAACAATCCCTCATCCACCTTGCACTCCTCCTCGAAAGTCAAAGTCAACTCTTCCCTTAGAGCTGAGCCACGACCTCTCTCCCGTCAGTTTTGGCCTTCGGCATAGTCTATTCCTTTTCTTGGTGAAGATCTGAAGAATATGTATGCAAAACCCTAGTTCTCCCTATTTCCTGCGTCAAATCTCTTCCTAATTGAGCAAATAGATTCACTCTCTTTTTTCTAGAATCTTCAATGACTGTTCCGGTAGTACGGTTCCCCCTCTTCCCGGCGGTGAGAATAATGGGAATCGCGGTTGCCGTACTAGTTTTAACATGGACTGTGCATTACAGAGGCGGCTTGGCTCTCGTATCCGAGAACAAGGATCACATTTTTAACGTAATTTCCGTTTTTTCTTTCCTTATTTTAATTTTGGGTTTAGATTTTATTTTTCACTTTTCTTTCTTTTGGGTTTTTGAGTGGAGGGTTTGTAATTTATTACCTATATATTGTATTAATTTGGATCTTTTTTTTTTTTAATTGTGTTTTGTTTTCAGGTTCATCCTGTATTAATGGTGATTAGCCTTGTGCTTCTGAATGGCGAAGGTATGAACAGACTGTAGGGCTCATTATCCAATGCAATGCATTTTGGTTTGTGATACAATCTTTATGTATGATTCATTGTCAGTTTACTCTTTTTCAATGGCTTTCTCTGAAGGGTTCTTTTAGTTATGTATTTAACCATGATATGCAAATGAGTTCTTATATGATTCGAAATATTCAAGTGTTGTAATGGATGCAGTAATTGCCTTGCGGGACAAAGAAAACTTACTGCACCATGTACTAAAATGTCTTACTGCAGTTGAAAGTCGTTCGTGTAATCAAGATAACTTGAATGCATAGTCATATTATTTGCTGCTCTGTCCCGAAAACTAAAAACTTCTTGGTGAAGTGCACATGTAAATTAATGTAAATGTGATTTGTATGGTTATGTACTTATGTTGAGACCACATCATATGTTTGTTTGTGTGTGGTTAGCTTTTGGCTTTTCCGATAGTAATGTTTTGCTCTGTACTTGAAACAAAAAAATTGTTTGCTCTTGAAAGTATAAATACTTGTTGATTCTTCGACCAGGCGATATTCTAAAAACGTGTGTTTCTTAAGATTAAAACTGTCTCAAATTCATGCCTAAGGGATCATCTATTTGTTCTCTTCCGCTTCAGTTTCTGGAATGGCCAATAAACAGAGGTCAAATGAAGAAGTGAATTTGCATTCTTATATTTTTTTGACATTTTTACCTTTGGAAATTATTTGATTCTGCATTAGCTTATTTGATAATGGTGTTCTATAACTCATAAAGAAACCATGTAACATAGTTGTTCTATGTAATTAATATAATGACGAACTTCATTTCATCTCTTCGGCACTTCTAATGTTACCTGTCTCAAATTCGTCTCCTTGCATGGATCTGAATTTTTTACTTATTTAATTTCTCGCTTGGAGTGTAGTATCTGTCTGTATGTGAACTTGATGGCCTGTTAGATGTATGCATCTGTCCCTATTTACCTGAACTCTCGAAAGCATGTTTTAATTTCTCAGCATAGATTTTTGCAGCCATGCTAGCATACAAGACTGTATCAGGAACTAAAAGCTTCAAAAAACTAGTTCATCTTTCCCTGCAATTCCTGGCTTTCTGTTTGAGCTCCATTGGACTGTGGGCTGCATGGAAGTTTCACGTTGACAAAGGAATTGATAACTTCTATAGTCTCCACTCGTGGCTCGGCCTAGCCTGCCTTTTCTTGTTCGGAATTCAGGTAATCAGTTTAACAATTTTGATGCCGTGCAGTAAAATAATGCCTTTTCGTTTGCGAAATTCTCATTTCTTAGTATTTTTCTGATGGGGTAATTACAAAAAGTACCCCTAAGGTTCAGTCTAATTACAAAATACCGAGTTATCTTTCAAAATTACAAAATACCCCCTTGATATTTGTTTCTATTTTACAAATTACACCTATTGAGGGTGTAATTTGTATATCAGATACAAACCTCGGGGTACTGCATTTTTTGTAATTAGACTAAACCGTAGGGGTAGTTTTTGTAATTATTCCTTTTCTGGTAGCATCGGTTAATATTTTTGTAATTTCTACCGTAGTGGGCTGCTGGATTTGTAACCTTTTGGTATCCTGGTGGATCAAGAAACAGACGAGCAAGCCTGATGCCGTGGCATGTATTTTTTGGAATTTACGTTTACGCTCTGGCTATAGCTGCCTGCACCACTGGTTTTCTTGAGAAGGCAACGTTTCTTCAATCAAACAAGGTTATAACGCGTTACTCGACCGAGGCAATGCTTGTGAATTGTTTGGGGGTATTGGTGGTTGTTTTGTCTGGTTTTGTGATTCTTGGGGTTGTCTCTCCTGTGTATGGAAAAGGCGATGTTCTTAGAGGAATAGCTGAATAGTCGTATCGAAGTCAAAATGGAACGTCATTAAGACGTCGCAAAAGTTACTATTTTTTTTTCTTAAATCGAACCTTTGACCCCACTTCTAATAGGTATGCTAAAGTTCCTACTTTTTATTCTGGATAAGAACTCATATGAGACGGTCTCACGGAGATAGATTCTAAAATGACCCTTATTAACTAACTCATTTAAATTTGGATCTAACTTACTTTGATTTGTAAAATGGATGAGACGGTCTCACGTGTGACTTGCTCTTTATTCTAAAGGATATCATGGGCTAGTTACAGAACAAATGAAAGATGTCACAAATTTCAAAACACGCAATTTAGAATAACCATTTATAGCAATCTATAATTATTAGCATAACAGGATACAAAATCACAATCCTTACACTATCCGCAATGAGGTTAAAACAGCTCATCTCATCTCATCATACATTCCAAAAACTGCCCGGAGAGGCGGAATATTCGCACTCTTCACAGAGTTGACGTCGGATCACAAATGAAAAATCCTTTCGTGTTGAGACAAAACAGATTATTTGAAAAATGGGTTACAATTGAGAATTAAATTGAAAATCAATTCTCGAGATCGACAGACTGATAACGCAAAAGCTGCTTCCAGAAATTACTTTGCATCTGTAAAAAGATCTCCAGAATGATTTGCATTGCTCATCTCTCTATATCCACAAGTGTTCTCTGCGATATTCTCGGACAATTACAGGTACGCTTGTTGGTGGGATCTAAACATATAACATGAAACATAAGTAACACAAAATTAATTAATTACGTGCTATAGCAAGAAAAAGAATGAACATGAAAACCAACCGGTGAAGCAAAGCACCAGGCTACCCAGTTACAAAGAATTAACGGAGACAAAAGCTTATTGTTTACTTTTAAAAATAGATCAATATTTAAAAAACATGTGTAACAAAGAATTAACGGAAACAAAAGCTTATTGTTTACTTTTAAAAATAGATCAATATTTAAAAAACATGTGTGTGGTCATGTTCCATGATGTACATGTTGATTTTGCAATATCAATCATGTAATGGGACATGACTAGAGCAACTATCTCAACTCATCGCCGTCTCATCGTATTTTCCATTCAAGTGGAAAAACCTATGATGATGATGTTTTTGGAATTTCATCTCATTTCTCCTTCGTATGAAGGTTGCGTCAGGAAGGGCATCCGGCATAAAACTTTGCCACTTTGTTTTTTGTGTGAAATTGTAGTGTTAACTAATTTAGACAATTAATTGACACTATAAACTTCACACCACCGACCCCACATAGTGGGATAAGGTGCAGTTGATAATGATGATGATGATGATAATGATTTAAAAAACATGTGTAACAAACTGAGAATGAGAGATATTTGATGCTTCGAAAGTCTTGGGGCTAACAAAAGAACCGCACTTGTGAAGAATGATGTCACTATAGTTGCCAACAATTTTCACATTGGCATCACAGCGGTAACTCAGTCTATGCCTTTGTGATACGTTTAAAACAACAGACTCGTGCTTATGCATGTATTTCTATATACGTTTGATAGAAACTAATACGGTAATGAATGACTGTCTACAGCTCTACATTCGACCTATAACAAGAAAACTTCTTCAGGCAGGCAGATCCATAGTAAATTCTCACTATAATCATAGCTTAACCTAATTGCCATGGCAGAAATATATTTAATCTTGTCCAACTTACCATGCCGTAGTCAGTTATAATCATTGATACATAATCTGAAGGTGTTGCATCGTAACTGGTACAATGGAAAATCAAAATGTTAGCCAGCAAAACATCAAACCAGCAGTATCTTAAAATTCACAAGCAAACATCAGAAAAGGCTTACATCAGGTTCAAGAGTTGTAGATTCTCGCTATTTGCCCAACCATCCAAAGAATTGATTTCCTTTCTACCAGAAACTTTTGAAATAACATCAGGATCACCTACAATGATGTGACAGCAATTGCAGAAATTAGAATCGGCATACGATGCCATCTTTTAGGCAGGCAATCTGATTTGAAACTAAATTGTTTCCTTACCAAGTTCATTAGAGCAAATTGAATCAAGTTGAACCCTTTCATGAAACTTGTATGCTTCACAACATACCAAGACTGGGACGTGGAATTGATGGGCTACCATAGCAACACATGCAGTGCCAACCCTTGAGTATACCGTTCCATTAGACAACACAGACGATGCGCCCAAAAATACTTTAGTGACTTCATGCATGATATAAGAAACAGCATTTATATGAGTATACGTACAATTAATACCCTTTCCCACAAGCCTACGAAGCAACTTTTGGCCTTCAAGTTTTGGACGTGAATCTACTATCACTACTCGGAACTGTTTACCAAGCTCATGTGCATGCAATAATATCAATTCCACAGCAGATGAGGATCCATATGTGAGAAGAACATCACCATCCCTAATTTTGGTTACTGCATGCTTCACAATTACCTTATCTGCTAGAATGATTTTCTCACTTATAAAAAGATCAATACCAGAGATAAGATTGGCTTTTGCCTCTGACTCAGACAGGTTCAAAGGCAATTGGGCAATTCGAGTTTTAAGAAACTTAATTGCGTTCCCATGCTGATTGAAAGAGGTCTACATTCAATCAAAAAGAGACGTAACCATTTATTTTCGTTGTCAAGTCCCTTATCAGAGACTTTTCCGAGGGCGTAGAGTAGTCCTTGATTGCCTCTTGGAATGCTTGAAGCATAGCAATACAGCGGGCATTGCCACCAGATATGTCCCCAGCTAGATATCTCAACCCAACCTGACAGTGTAATCAAGAATGAAGATTAAATTTTACTCCGCTTTTTGATCATTTGTAGAAAGCTTGGGGTGCGATTGGATATCCTTTCATTTTGGAAATTTCTTTTCTGCTTGAGAATAGTGATGAAATTTTTTCGAAAGAAGAATGGATTTTGATAGTGTGATTGGATATGTGATGAAAATGTAATGATGAAAGTTGATTTGCACTTGAAATAGTAAATTAATGATTAGATAAGATGTGGTAGTTAGAAATATGTAAGTGGGTAAATATTAAAATTTGTCGGAAAATGTGTAATAAATGATTGAAGATTTGACGTTTTTTTTGGAAAATGAGTAGAATTGATTGATGAGAGAAAAAAATTGAAAGTGAATGAACAATATATTTTCTGAAAGTTTTCATGAGCAACCGTGTTTTGGGGTAAAAGATTTCCTCTAAAGGAACGAAAATGAAAGTGTTTCCATAAGCAATCACCACCTTTAAATTTCAAGTTCCCTAGTAAATTTAATGACAACAGAGAGAATTATTTCTCTGCCAAGGATTTCCTTTCAGCAATGGCAGGAGCAAACAGGAAAAAACTCGAGCCCTGAAGTTACCTTGTAAACAGCAGGATGAACTGGATCCAGTTGGAAAAACTTTGATTCCAACTCAGGAAGCTGAGTTCCATGTTCATACTGAGGTAAATGCCTAAACAGTTCAACTCTGTTCCTGGCTTCAGTTTGTTTCACAACAGAACGCTTCTTTGCCTTCTCAACTCTGTTTGCATCATCAAACTGCATCCTAGGATGAGGGACATCTTTCTTCCTATCTTTATCTGGTTGACGATCACCACCTTTTTTTTTTCTCAGAAGGCGCAACTGAAGAGTTGTCTTTCTTTTGTGAAACAGCCTTCACAGGCTTCCCTGTATTGGCATTTGCCGGATTGACACCAGCAGCAGCAGCAGATGGCTTACTACCTTCGCCTACAAAGATGCAATTTTCTAATCTTAGTATAGTAACTTCACAAACACACACTAGAGATGTATTTTCCAAAGTGTAAAAAGTATGGCCACAAATTCTAGATAAACTTTGAAACTATTTATCAATAGAAACATCTAAAAAACTAGCAAGAAAATGACAAGAAAATTTATGCATTTACAGTGATGGGAAAATGTCAGAAGAAATTCACTAACATATTCAGGAAGCAACAAAAGTAAATTGCAGGATTCTTTAATTATTTATTAATTAGTAAGAAAGACAAACTCTAAAGCATGTTGAAATGGCAGCATAGAACCTAACCTGATGCATGTCACTGTCTAAAGCATTAACAGATGCATGTTGAAATGACGATTAAGGACTATCTGATGATTCTTATCATTAATGAAGCAATATAATATTTTGCCATTAGTTTAGTAATAGCATTTGCAGATCATCAGCCAGCAGCATCTTTGCATGCCAATCCACGAATATTGCAATGGAACATAAAATGGCAAAAGAGGTAGAATAAGACTTCCAACACCAATCTACATCAGTTATATCCAAAGAATGCTCCACTAAATCCTAATGATGCAAAATGGCTATAAGAAGACTTGTTCATTCCAATGTTTCCATAAGCAGACTAGTAATTGGTTAAACCATTCGGACTTCCGACTGGTATAATGAAAATTGACCAAATTCTTGTATATTATATAAAATGGTAACGTAACAGACTAATCGACATGTACAAGATAAAAAATAAAATAAAAAAAATAATTAAAAGATATATTAAAAAAAGAGGAATAAAAATAGCCTACATAGATGCCATAAAAGATATGTATGAGGGTATAACAACACGTATCAGGACACCAACAGGAATATCTAGTGAATTCCCAAACACTATAGGTTTGCATCAGGGATCTGCTCTAAGCCCGTACCTTTTTATCCTAATAATTGATGAAATCACTAAACACTTACAAAAATCCATCCCTGAATGTATGTTATTTGCGGACGATATAGTTTTAATTGATGAAACAAGGGAATGAGTAAATGCAAAATTGGAAGTTTGGAGAGAAGCACTAGAATCAAAAGGTTTTACTATAAGTAGGGCTAAAACAGAATACATGGAATGCCACTTTAGTAAAAACAACAGGAACAATGAAACGAAGGTTAAAATTGATGGACATGAAGTGAGTATAACAAAGAGTTTTAAATACTTAGGATCTATAATTGAAGAGAATGGAGAAATCAATAAAGATGTCACACATAGGATCCAGGCGGGTTGGAATAAATGGAGGAGCGCATCTTCTATCCTTTGTGATCGTAAAATACCATTAAAATTGAAAGGAAAATATTATAAAACGGCCATAAGGCCCGCAATGCTTTATGGAGCAGAATGTTGGGCGACTAAATATGAACACGAACAAAAAATGAGGGTAGCAGAGATGAGAATGCTAAGATGGATGTGCGGACACACTAGATTAGATAGAATAAGAAATGAACACATTAGAAACAAAGTGGGAGTAGCACTAATAGACGAGAAAATTAGAGAAACACGATTAAGATGGTTTGGACATGTTTATAGGAGACCTTTAGATGCACTGTGCGACGTTTAGAAGGTAGAGAATCACTCACACAAATCAAAAGAGGGAGAGGCAGACCTAAAAAGACTTGGAAAGAAGCTATTAAACATGACATGTTATACCTAGAAATAAACGAAAATATGGCTTATGACCGTAAACGATGGCGCGATATGATCCGTATAGCCGACCCCACGTAGTGGGATTAAGGCTTAGTTTGTTGTTTTGTTGTTGTTTATATTAAAAAAAGTCCGAAAATTCAAATAACCACATCCATATAACCAAATACTAAGTTCAATCTTATTAAATTAAAAAAAGGGTTCTTGACTGATTCAACCGAATTCCGATTTCTTGCACCTAAATGGACCAGACTGGACTGATCATGATTGGCGCTTAGATAGGTTTGGTCTCCGGTTCTCACAACATTGAACTTCATTCCATATTTAAGATAGCCTAATTCATCAAATACTAGTTGAATCAAAGTCCGCATTGCTTCCTCCATCTAAGCTCCACAACAACATCAGAAGCCTTGGAAAAGATAAAAGAAATAAGACTTAAAAGGAGTTATCAATTCCTAAATCCATATATAACTCATTTCTTAACTTCAAATCAAAATTCTCTGCATGCACAAATCAAGACATTAACAACATGAGCTAATAATGGCTCTGAGCTGCTAATAAAGACCTGTGTTTAATATGAACTTCACACGCCTCAAGTAGAATCAACATTAAAAAAACTTGTGAACATCTCCGGAAATGAACAAACGAAAAATAAAAATGTTCACCTTTAGCAGCAGCCTTTGCAGCTCTCTGCGCCTCTTGAATTGCCCGTCTTTCTGCTTTAGTTGTCTTCTCCTTCAATGGCTTTCCGCTCACTGAACTCTGCTCCTTCGACATATCCATTGTTGATCCTCCATCTGTTTCACAATTCCGCCAAACCCAAAACAAACTCAACACTCCCCGAAATGAAACATCACGGAAAAGAATAAATAAGATAAGAACAGAAAGGATAAAAGAAAGTCTACTTGGGGGCAAGTTAAAAATACTCTGCTTAGCCACCGCCATTTCAAACCGGCTAGCTGGCAACGAGGTAGCGAATTTCCCAGAACTGCCCTTCCGTCCCCACCTAGGGGACAGCGGATCCTCGGAATAGTCCGCGGTAGCCGCAGGAGATAGAAAATCAGAAGGATTGTAACTGCCGACAGGAACAGAAGAATCAACGGCACGAGCAACGCCGAGAGACGATAGTGGCGGAGCTTGAGGAAAGTGGCGGGAGAGGTCAGCAGAGAGGTGACGCGGCGGCGGGATCATGACGGGGGACAAGGTATTTCCGGAGGGGGAAGCGCCGGATACGGGAGGCGACGAGGATGCCGGGGCGGGCGGACCCGATTGAGAGCGGTCAGGCGGAGCGAAGAACCCGACTTGCCGGACCTTCGGGTCGCTGACGGTGCGGGGAACGCGGCGAGAGTCCATAATCGGGGGTTTTGGGATTGGGTTTTTCTATATTTTTTTCTTTTTTCTTTTCAGGTTCCTTTATTTTCGGGTTGTTTTTATTGGAGACGAAGAGAATCTAGGGTTCATAGGGGGTGGGGATAGTTACAGGGATAAACTGGCCCGCGTGTGTACTGTTTGGTGGCCTGAATGTGACATTATTAGTAACTTTTGGGGTCATCTTTTTTCTGGGTAAGGGAAAAAAATTTGGATAAGGAATTTTGGGTCGTTTTTTGTTTTTTTGTTTATTCCTTTTTGTCATTTTCTTGCAAACAATTCTAGATCGACCTATAGCACTATGCTTTCCTTATTTCCATTTTATTCTAATTGAAAGCTAAGAATTGAAAGCTAAGATCAAATTGAGAAATTTCCTGTATTTGTATTCAAAGAATTTGAGTATTAAAGAAACTTTAGAACCAAAAGATTTTACATAATTCTAATATGAGATTTACCTCCAATGTTACACAAGTAAATTGAAATTTATAAGAACTTAAAAAACAAACTGGAGTACATCAATGAACCACCGCAAATTTGGTCTTCTTTGACTAGACGAATATGTTCAGATACAGACATCAGTTGTAATAGATTGAAAAGCTTGATTTAAGCAACAATATGATTGAAGACAATGGAATTCAGTCCCAAGAAATTTCAATACGCTTCACATGAAACTGGGGTGAGGTGGTCCTTTTGACAGCCCAAGACGAACTTCCATACCATGATGCATGTCCACTGGACGAAATGATTCAGAATCTCTAGGATCTGAAAGCACATAATAAACATGTAAGAACAGGATTAAGCATCAGGGAAGATGAACAAAAACCATTCAGCAGCTCGTATTTCTAATATGCGTAACCAAAGTTTTGAATCATGATACTGACCAACCTTAAATGACTATTCATGAATCGCATGGAAAATAGGATGATAAATATACAGTGCCGAAGAAAGATGGTGGCTTTGGGGAAGAGGGGAGATGGAGTTTTCCCAGGGATTAGGTGCAATGAACAGATAACTTCTATATGCTTGTTAGTGTACAACTACTTTTGGGCATTTGTGGTATTAGTATTTTAGATGCTTTTTCTAGTTCTGCCTGGATTTAGGATCTAGTGGAAGAAAAGGACCTGCTTTTATTTCCTTGCAACCAAACAATTCCAGATTCTAAACATAGCATCAAGTGAAGTTGAAAGTATGGTATTTAAGATACCAAATGGCACTAAATGATCATAGTGTACTAATCTGACAACGAGTAAGTCCAGTCTTCATGATATCTCAATAACAATTATGTACTATGCATAAACACTTGTCATAGAGATAAAATGAAACTTCTAGTAGTAATTCATTACCATTGAGGTAGTCTTCAAAACCAAAACTTTCCAAGGTTCCAGTCATGGCCTCTAAACCCACATATGAAGATGCTATAGCTCCAGAAGGCCTTTGAAACCTGCAATCAACAAATGAGCCTACAAATGTAAGAATATCATTACAGAGAACTAGTTGAGAGATTCCTTTACATAATTTCTGTTTATCTAAGTTATGCAGCTGGTCGACATGATTTGAAAATAAAATAAGATCTGCATAACTTCAGCTGAGAGACATTAATTCACCATAAGCATAATAAGTTAAACAATTTGAAGTCCTACAATTATCATTCAGGCCTCAAGGACATAAGAAATCAATAGTATGAAAAAGCAAACACAAATTCCTAAAGAGTATCATTTGAAAAAAAATATCACAGGATAAGGAGTCCTGTCAACGGCAAAGAACCACCAAAGTTCCTCACTAAATGGAAACAAGATAATAGAGCCAAAAATTCACTTAATTTCGAAATCATCTTAGCGGATGGAAAAACATCAGCATTTTTTATTGGTCTAGTGTTTATTTTATATGATATGATTCATAATATAAATTATATAGTGATCTTCATCATAGCAGCACTCATTGTTGCAAAATAAAACTTACAATATACATCAACCCTTCATAAGTCGTAAATCACTAAACCAAGATCAGTTGAAAGGACACAGACAGATAAACCCCTATGTTATCAAAGATACCACAAACAGAAGGATGACACTTTAAGACTTAAGTTTCACAGCCTCATGACCCAGCCAATTTGGAGTGTCAAAGCACAAAATAGCAGTATGCAATGTCACCTTGTCATCCTAAAAGAAAAAGAAAAAAAAAGCCTTGAACTGTACCCAGTTTTCTGGTTCTTATTATTAAACTAAGGACAAAATTTAGAATTGTTCTTAAAAAAAAGAAAGAAAAAAACCCAGAAGATACTCTAGCAAATTTGTGATAACATTCAACCAATAAAAAATGTCACATATAGTAGCAATATATAGCAGCAATTCCATGAGGCAGGATTATCACGATCCATAATAAGAAACATAAAGTTCTCATGCATGCAAAGAACTGTGTCACTATGGGATTACTTTCCTCTATGGGATTACTTTCCTCTATGGTCACTAGCTATTAAATGGTTCCATAGTGTTTTATTTTCCATCAGCATAAAGCTTCAGGAAATAGAAAGAAACGGAAAGAAAGGTAACTACAAATGCCACCATGCATAACATCCAATTTCTATTTGCCAAGGTTCTTACTTTATCTGCAGTCGTGTAAACTGTGGTCTAAACCCATTTGCAGAATCACAATAAGGATAACATGACAGCTAGATCCCACATCTAAATTTGTCCATGCAAAGCTTCATAGTTGGTGGATATCCACTGGGATCACTATTGTTGCGTAAGTTTAATATCTAGTCTGACAAAGACGAGAGGAGCCCACCCAAATCAGTATACAAACTGCAAACTTTTGAAGACATTAATATAAATAGACTTGAAGATGCTCGCCCAACAACTCTGAACACTCTCCCCCACCCTTCTTGCCTTCTTGGGACTTCACAACTTTAAATAATCCTAAAATCAGTTGACGTAGAACCTTAAGGACAATAATAAAAAAAATAATAGATAGTTCTTGAGCATTTCGTGATAGCATCACATACCTCCAGCACTTAAGCAGAATCCTGACCAGTTCAAATAACACACCACGAATATGTAACACATAAAGTGCTTGTAATTGGAGAAGCCCAGTGTTTAAAAAGGCGGCGCCTAGCCGCGCCTTAGGTGCTAGGCGACACCTAAGCGCCTAGTTGGGCTAAGGCTAGGCGATTTCTGTAAGGCGAGCTAAGGCGCCCAAGGCGCCCGAGGCGCTCAAAGCTTGCCTAGGCGCGCCTTGAGGCGCGTTTTTTTTTGCAGTTAAGTTATTCCTATTTTTTAGGGTTTAGAATACCTTTTAAAATACCAAAACACCCTTACTTAAATGAAACCCTAGAAAAAGAACTCACACAAGGCTTAGGCAATCAAATTTGACCTCTAGCTCTTAGAAACAACTCACACATGATTGTGAAGAAGAAGAAGATGATGATGAGGGATATAAGTCATTTGATGGAGAGGAGGATGATGGGGTTATCGATTCTTTTCAAGTGGAGGATGATGAGTAGATACGAGATAATATGTTTTCCCATCAGTTATTAGCGGTTTTTAGATATTTTAATTTGCAAAATGATGCTTGTTTGAGACTTTGAGTAAAGTATTAACTAATTAAAATTTTATCTTAGTATGAAATTAAAATTTTATCTTAGTATTGTGTCATACTTCATTAGTAATGATAACTGAATTTTATTTTGTAAGACGGGTGCCTCACTTCGTTCAGGCACCGCTTTTCGCCTAGCGCCTAGCGCCTAGGCACTATGACCCCTAATCGCCTTTTGTCGCCTAACGTTTTTTTAAACATTGGAGAAGCCTACTTATGAAAGGAAAAAGTATATTATCTTCTAACAAAAGTTGTTTCTGTAAGCGATAGACATATACCAATTTTATAAAAAAAGGTTTAGCTCATTGATTTAAGTTATCAAAAGATTTTACTTTTTAATACAAAAAAATGAAATGAAACAGAAGCACAACAACTGGTTTTACTGTCCCTGTGCACAATAAGTACTACCAAATCATACCAATAATAGGCTACTCATCTGAAAGATGACATAATACAGCAAAAAAAAAAAAAACCCGATCAAAAGTTCTAAAAAAAAATTATAGACATCATAAGCTAGGTGACCCATGGATGAATTAACGCCAGCCATGATCCAATGTATGACAATGATTCGATATATCCACATTTAAAAGAAACAGTAATGGAACCCAAAATATATAGGAGCCTTCATAAGCAGCAGCAAGTCAGTGTTCCTCTTCAGCGCCCTCATACCCACATATCACAAGATTTTACATTATATGTACAACTGTCACAATATACTAACTAGCTCAAAGTTTCATAGTAAAAACGAAAACAAAACTAAAGAAAAGGAACTCCTTCCAATTGAATACAAGCACATACAAAGGAAAAAAAATAAACCCTAATTTGTCACTACACTACAACACCCTTACTCCTACACTTCACACCACTAGCTAAGAGAATGAGGTAAAAGAACCAAAGGAAACAAAAGTAATAAGAGCCAGAAGAGCACAAACTTGGCGAGAATCTGACGATCGAGCTCCATCTTCATCGGAAACGCCGCTCCGTAAGTATTCATCAGAATTTTCCTCTTAATGTCTTCTTGCCTCACCTTCGACTGTTCACCAAATAAGTGAAAACCAAAAATAATATTTAGAAATCGACAAATTTAACAAAAAAAAAAAACGAATTAATCAATCAAAGAAATTACAGAGTGATAGGCAGACTCAAGGGGGTGAGGTTCAATAATATCGCTCTTCACGCCGTGGATACCGTATCGGAGTGGATCATCCCTCCGTCCTTCGAGTGGAATCATCTTCTGCGAATCCATTACTGTTTCTTTTCTTTTGGTATTTCTTTTTCTCGTGCAAAGTAAGAATCAAGAATGAGAGTAAAATTTTCCTCAAAAAAAAAAAAAAAGAATGAGAGTAAAATTGCAGAGAAAATTCTGAGAAATCTTTTTACACAAGAAGGGCCAAATTTTTTTTTTTTTAAAAAAAAAGAAAAACAGAAGAAAATGGATCTGGGTTAAAAACAGGTGGTCTTTGATATTGGGCCGTTGATCTATATGGGCCGTTTTCCTTCTGCAGTTGCTTTTCTCTATGTTGGCCCAAATTGTAATTTTGAACATTATTGGCAATTGTAAATTTTGTAATTTTCTATTTCAAGAAAAAACATCATGGTTACCTGAATAAAAAAAAAGTTCAGAAATGACTAGCATAAACCTGTGTTATAGACTACAACTATTAAGTTATTACAATAAGCTATATTTCACTTGGTGATGTGTATCAGGTCAAAATTACTATTTTTCCCTAGTGAGTTAGCAACATGACAATAATACCCCAAAATCTGCGTGTTTCGTATCTGGGTCCCGACCCTACCCATAGATCACGATTCAGGTCGCTCCGCAAGCAATCACCATTGATCTCGACCATGATATGACAGACCATGATATGACGGAAAACCTAGGTGATCTCGACGCGTAGAGATAGCTAATACAATCTAGTAAGATCAAAAACCTAAAAATACAACACAATTCCATGGTAACAAGTATTTCATAATTAATTTGTGCACATTACTCTTGATTCTGGGGACCTTATCACCCGAATCGATTTCATCGACTTTAAGATCGAAGACCTTAATTTGAAAAGGTCCACTTTCGACTATCCCGACGTTCATTCTTTCTGGTCCCTCAAACCTTATTCACCCAAATCACTTGACAACACCATAAAACAAGGGAAAAGTAACCTCGGATTTAGCTTAATATAATCAAAACCCTTCGTATTTCATCATACAACAAAATGTACTGAAAATGTCAATTTTTACTGTTACACTAATTATTTACCTTGCACAGTGTTGTGTAGTGGTTGTAAAATTTAGTGGACTTATGGTACTAGCTCATGGACAGGCGTGGACTGCAAGGACAAGCCCAGAAAATCTCAACTAATACATTTTAAATTCTACCAAAATCACCCAAGAAGGGCATAAAAGTATGGGAATGATAGAAATGCAGACAATACTATATTTGAGAAATAAATAAGCGAGTACTTTGTTTTTGTCAGAAATTTTGAATCTTCACCAAATCCGGAAAGAGAGAAGAAATTTTGTTTCTCAGCTTGTACGTTTTTCTGTCCGTTCTTGGTGTATTGTCCGTTTCAGTACCAATCATATTATTAAATGCTAGAGAATATTAATATTAGAGAAATATATATATATATATATATATATATATGGACTGTATAATTTGATGTAGAAGAATATGGGCCTATACGGTATAAGTACCAGAAAAAAGGTATAGCAAGAAAAGTCACTCGATTGTTACATGTATTTGTGTGTTAAGACAAATATTCACATTTTGCATATAGCATTATAATGATTAGTGTTTAATATGAAATCCCGAGTGTAGGTAACTTTACTATGGTATAATATTTTCTTATCAATTAAATTGTAAGTTTCTAATTAACCTAGCTCCAATGAGTTTTTTTTTGTCGACCCAGATTACTTCCACACTTCGTTCGGACTATAGGATATATGTCATTCCTAGGGATGGTTCTAATTTTTGGGGAGAAGGGGCAAACCCCAACCCCTCATTACTCCGCGTTAGTCAAATTTCGAACTCATGACCTTGAGGTGCAATTGCAACCTCAAGATCACTGGGCAACCCTTGGGGTAACCTCCAATAAGTATTGGTATGGGTAATTTTAAATTTAAGTTATTCTTGAATTCTTTAATTATTTAATTCCAACTTACATCTTATTTTTAGCTTTGAATTCCAATTACATGGGCTTATATTCAATTATTCTTGAATTATTGGCCCACAAAGCCTAACACATTATACAAGGCTCGTGAGACCCAAGTCCCGACTATAAAGAACCCCGTTTTTGTCTTATTTACACAATTTTATTGTACGCAACTCTACTCTACACGCTAGTCCATTCAGATTACTTTCCTCAGCACCTTCTAACGTAAATTTATTCATATTGGAGGGCGAATTCTACTTGAAGAATTTGTTACTCCGGACTTGCTCTTTGGAGTTTAATTTGAATGATCTACGAATTTTTGCATCGATCATCAAATATCTTATACTTAGATACTGTATCCAATGATCAGGACTCGAGTTAAGAGTTTTTGAAGGGATAACAAAAGCTTCAACTGAAATAGATTGTGGTGATGACTGATGAGAAACATGGCATGCAACAACTAATTTAATTTGCAAAAGAATTTGTCATTTGTAATTCTTTTTCATGCCAATTCTATTAATTAATTATAATCTCTCCCCATAAAATCACAGCCGTAGCTTTGGTGGAGGTAGATCTAATTAATTTGTGACATCCCATGTTGAATAAGTTTGGTTGGAAATATGCAATTTACTGACATATTGATGTGCAAGTTTGTAGATTGCTTTGCGAGTGCTGTATTAATTACACTTGCGTCAATGGTTGACTGATCATTTCTCTTGGCTTGAATTTTTCTTAATGTGTTAAAAAATGGCTAAATTGCAAAATATGCCCTGTAATTATTGGACGGTGACAAAACAGGACAATAACTTTTTCAACTTGCAATTTTGGACAATAGTTTTTAAATAATGGCAAATTGAGGACTAAAATTGCAGTCGATTTAAATTTTCTACTGGAATCGATTATCAATTTGAGGATTTCATTTTTTTCGGTCTCAATTGCTAACCGAACATATGACCTAGCAAATTTATTATGATTTTGATGAAAAAAGAAGCATAAATTCAATTTTCTGGGTTTTCTCCAATTTACTTGGGGCTCGATTTTGCTGAGGGAGTGGGTAGTTTATTTATGCTTCCTTTTTTTTCCATCCAAGTCATCGTGAATTTGCTAGCCAGGGCCGGCTCTGACATTCCGGGGGCTCATAGCAAAAAAGACAAAATGGGCCTTGATCAGGAGGTGTAATCAGCTTGCATGGTTATCTCTGATCCAAATTTTTTCCCCTAACTCAACTATATTTTCTCCTTTAAAAATAAATATAATTTATTTTTTCATGTTTTTTCCATTAAAAAAATGGGACAAAAAAATGGGCTTGGTACCCATGACCTTGACTGAAATATGAAAATCAAAATATAACGTAAACAATTTTTTATTTTTCATTATAAAAAGTAGTGAAACTTGAAAGAGTGTATCTCATTCAAACATAAAAGAAAAATAGTAACATGTTTGCACTACAAATTCAAGTCTAAAAATAAGTAGAAGATAATTCTAGAAATAGAAGAATATATTAGATGATTTTATTAATTTTTCAGTTTTTCGGAAATAATTTTTTTCCTAATAAGTATTATATATATGGGCCTCAAATTTAAGCAATTTTGTTATGGCCAACTAATTTTCTTTTTTGTTTTTACAAAATTTATAGTTATAACATATTATATATACACAAATATACTAATATATAAAAATTTGGGCCCCCAAAAATTGGGGGCCCATGGCCAATGCCCACTTTGCCACCCCTCAGGGCCGGACCTGTTGCTAGGTTATATGTTTAGTTAGCAATTAGGACCGAAAAAATGAAATCCCAAATTGAGAATTGATTGTGGGGACTTTTTGAAATCGGCGGCCAATTTAGTCTTCAATCTGCGATTTTTGAAAAATTATTGTCTTAAATTGCAAGTTGAATAAGTTACTGTCCTATTTTGCCACCACCCAATAATTACAGGGCATATTTTGCAATTTAGCCTAAAAAATTATTTTATGCTTTTTTTGTTCTTTAATTTATTTCTTTTCTTGCTTTTGCTACGCTCTTTCAAGACTAGAAATTAGTCACACACATGCATAATATGAAAGCTCTTTTGAACTCGGTTCATTACATAACGAACCAAGATTTAACACATTTTGATAGCTTAATTGTAAAATTAGGACACGAACTATACCTATTGGCTAAGTAGGACCCTAAGTTTGCCGTCTTTTAATTTAGAACAATAATTTTAAAATTTTAACGAATTGGAAAATTGAGCCTGAATTGCCTAAATTTGGGCTAATTGCCTCGTGAACCTCAAATTGCCCAAATTTAAGTTAATTACTTATATACCAAAAATAATTGCTTATGTCACATAAAATAAGTCTAGAAATTATTTTAAAAATTCAAATAAATCTGAAAAACCTCAATTTGAAGCCCACATGACAGTAGCCCCAATTTGGGAAATTTGGGCTCAATTTGTCCTTAATTTGCTACAAGTTTAAAGTTATTGTTCTTAATTAAAAGCGCACAAACTTAACGTCCTTATTTGGTAATGGAGTATAGTTAATATTCTCATTTTGCAATTAATTCTATTTTTTCATTGAATAAAACGTAAAGCTTGGTTTGAGTTCAACTAGTAAAGACATAATAAAATATGTGTAGAAATATCAAGCTACTCAAGTTCAATTTGTCTTTGACTCATATAAGGCTCATTCAAGCTCGATTCAATTAATAAACATGCCAAATTCAAATACAAGTTTTGAAGCTCGATAAAAATTCAAATAAACTTGAACAATACCATGTTGTTTCTACCCGATTAGTTTACACCTATTTAAAAATAAATAAAAAAAATTATATGTTTTTTTAAGGGCAACAAATACTTGGGTTACGGGTAGCTGAGTCGGCTGTCTACGCCACAGTTTACACCCCTAGCTTTAGCTGGTTGTTTGAGAGGAACGATACAAGTTTTATTCTTTTCCTATATATATCTTTTTTACATTTTTTCCTCATTAATTCTGTTTCACTCTAAACATTCAACAATTAGCTCTGTGAATGAGGGAGGATGTAGGGTATAGGAGATCTATATATGATCTTTACATTCCAAAAGAAAAGAATATTGAGTGTGCTTTGACTGAGCCATAAAATAGGTTTAAAAATTAATAAAAATGGAATATCCAATATTTTGTTTGGGGTAATATCTTTTCACCCACTAATAGGTTTCACTCAGGATATTCAACACACACAATGAAATTTCTGGTACGACCCTGAACCATACCTATTCTGCAAAATTGATCAAAAAAAATCAAGAGGGTCAAACTTTGACACAAGGCTCCATGTAACTAATATTACAATTCTACCTAAATGAATAAACAAATGTATAGATTGTCATTCAAGAATTTAATAGGTGTCTTCGATATTATTTTCAGTCTTATAGCTAGGCCTAATTTTGTTCTCCTGGAATTTGTGTCTAAATGTGCTATGGTAAAATCACTGTAACTATTGCTGAAAATATATATAACTCATTCAGTTCATTTTTTTGCCTTTGAACTCCTCATTTGATTGCATTTTCAGATTTCTTGGTTTCCATATATAATTTTCCTTTATCCCTCAATACTAATTTTTTTATTAGTTATTTCTAATTTCTATTTATTTTGACTTTGAAGTTATTTCTTGGTTTTATTTAGGCTTATAATAAGCATGTATTACGCCTCAGAATGTTGACAGGCTGCAAGACAAGTGGCAGAATCAGAAAAGAATTAACACAGATAAGAGCCTGAGCCTGATCCAGGTAAGTCGATATGATTTATATATAATTTTAAGAAAAAACCAAAAAAATGTTTTAATGAAGAATGCATAATTTTGGGACTTGCTATTTTATTGTTGCCTGATGTCTGATTTTTATAATCACACTCATGATTTTTAGAATCTAGAAAATGATTCAATGAAAATATAACTTAAATAAAGTTTATAAATTCAAGAATTGATTTATATATCGACTTCCACTTTACATGATCAGTTTATAACATATTATGTTTTACTTGAATTTTAATATATTCCCATCTTTGGATTTTTTTTTTCTGTATTGCAATTCTAATGAAATTGATCTTTGGAAATCAAGGATGATCGACATATGTATTGCCAATCTACTTATATTTATTTCCTGCTTTCATTTCTACAAAGTACAGATGCTCAAGAATACCGGCAAAACATATCAAGAATTACGTAAGTCTTGAAGCTAAGTTATCAAAAAAAAAAAAAACCAAATAAGTTTGACGCCTAAGTGAAGATTAAAAGACAAAAACACATTATGAAAAATGATAATAAGTAATAATTGAAACAAAAAACGAAACAAAATCTGCTGTGACTCGAAAATGAGTAAAAAAAAAACTAATAGAAGCTATGTACATAAAAATCTCCTTCCACACACACACATGTGTGTGTGTATTGATGGGTGTTTTAGAGTAGTACTTCATTCTCTCACAAACACATGAATGTTTTTAAGTTCCAACAACATCTTATATCTATCCCTTCTTAAAGTAAAATCCAAATCAGGAACCACATACTTTTGCTGTTGCTCACATGATATGTTTTCTCAACAACAAATATCTACTCAAGTTTTAATAAGACTGGTTGCAAATAAACCTAGTAATTTATTTTTTTCATTTTCGTTTTCTATAATATAAATAAACTAGGTGGGCAACGTTAAAGACCTTTTTAAAAAAAAGAAAAAACTGATATTCTTTTTCTAATATCATTTATCTGAAGAAAAACATGAATTTATGTTCTATGACGACAGGCATGTAATTGAGAATGTGCTAATAATTCCTACAGCACGTCCTAATTATACATCATAATATTGGAAAATATAAGCACAATAAGTGAAGGCATGTTTAATTTCTAGGCAAAATTACAAAATTAGTTCTGTAACTAAAAGGCGGCCACAAAAAGGTAATTTAGAATTTTCAAATGACAAAATAGTCCTGTAACTATGTATCATTTTGCAAAATAGTCCAGTGGTATGTTAGTATCAATCTTGGTCCTAATTTCACTAGAAATTGGAAATTACATGTGCCGCTCACGTGATCGAAATCCGACGAAATTTCAGATTATGTTGGAAATTTACCACTCAAAAGACATAATTTTATTGATCACTCAAATATTACAAGACACACCTCACCACAACTTCACTTAAACTCAAATATTACTTAGAAGCTTTGCTTCTCACTCACTTGTTTTTCTTTCTTAACTTGATACAAAATGAACTAACAACATCCCCTATTTATACTAAAACTTCAACTAAATCAATGGCTAAGATTGATTCTCACCAACCTTGATCCAATGGTCATCTTTTATTTCCATCTACCACATTCACCTACCACACCAACAACTTAAAATCAACTAACAAACTCAACTACCACAATTAAACATAAAATAAGTTTATATTTCAACACTCCTTAAACTTATTTTATAATCCCAAGTGAACTTCTCAATCTTGCAAAGTCTTCATACTTCAATGGCTTGGTAAAGATATCGCCTACTTGATCTTGCGACTTCACGTCTTCACTTGAATCTCTTCTCTTGCAATGCATTCTCGATGTAATGGTATCGAGTATCAATATGCTTGCTCCGATTATGAAATACCGGATTCTTGGCCAAAGCTATTGCTTTGACTTGTTATCAACATAAATCTCTGTTGGATCTTCTTGTGACATGCTTAATTCTTTTAACAAATTCCTTAGCCATATTGCATGACTAACACATGATGTAGATGCCACGTACTCGAAGCCTTCACATGTTGAAAGAGTGACTATTGGTTGTTTCTTCGATGCCCAAGTGAAAGCAAGATATCTCCATGAAAAATGTGAAGCGATTGTACTTTTTCGATCATCAGATATCTCGGCCCAATCACTATCATCGTGTATCCAACTAGCTTATAATTATTAGAAACTGAATAAAGCAGACCAAAGTTGATTGTACCTTTTAGGTAACGAAAAATTCTCTTGGTTGCTTGAAATGTGTGGTGGTTGGATTTTCCATATAGCGGCTCACAAGTCCAACTGCGTAAAGAATATCAGGCCTTGTACAAGTTAAGTACCTCAAACATCCAACTAGGCTTTTGAACAGTGTTGGATCCACTCTATTTGCTTCGTCATCCTTGCACAATTTCAATCCACATTCTACTGGTGTGTTTATTGGATTGCAATCATCCATCTTAAACTTCTTCAGGATCTCTTTTGTGTAGCCTTCTTGTGAGATAAAAATCCCTTCATCCTTTTGCTTGATTTCGATTCCGAGGTAGTGAGCCATCAACCCAATATCAGTCATTTCAACTCCTTTGTCATTGCCTTCTTGAATTCTTGGAACAAGCCTATATTGTTCCCCTGTAAAAATCAAATCATCAACGTACAAGCAGACAATTAAAACATCACTATCCTTGTTCTTGATGTAAAGAGCATGTTCGTAGGGACATTTGGTGAAGCCTTTCTCTTGCAAGTATTTGTCAATTCTACTATTCCATGCTCTCGGTGCTTGTTTCAATCCATAGAGAGCTTTCTTTAACTTCAAGACTTTATCTTCTTGTCCTTCAACCACATAGCCCATTGGTTGTTCAATGTAGACTTCTTCCTCTAGTACTCCATTAAGAAACGTTGACTTTACATCCATCTCGATGTATTTTCCACTTATTTTGGGTCGCCAAAGAAATGATTAGTCTTATGGTTTCTAAACGTGCAACAGAGCAAATACCTCATCATAGTCAATGCGACTCTTTGACTATAACTTTTTGCAACAAGCCTCGCCTTGTATCTTTCAACTTCTCCTTTGGCATTCTTTTTCACCTTGTACACCCATTTTACACCGATTGCTTTATGACCTTTGGGAAGTTGAGCAAGCTCCCAAGTGTCATTTTTCTTGATGGATTTAATTTCTTCATCCATTGCATCTCCCCATTTCTTATTTTGAGTAGCTTCTTCAAAGTTCATCGCTCACAATCATGTAACGACAAAATAGGGTGAGGTTTTCGAGCTTATCGTTACCTCATAGAGCTCTCCCAGGCTTCTTGTACGCTCTTCATTTCTCTCAACCAGGAAAGATGGCGGTGATTGTGAAAATGATGGTGATGTTGGTGGTGTAATCGGTTCTTCTCCTGATTGCTCAACAATTACTTGTTCATCATCTTCAAATTCAGGAACGAAGTTGTAATCTTTGGCATGTGTACCCCAATCCCATTCGCCTTCTTCATCAAAGATAACATCTCGACTGGTGATTATCTTCCCATTGATGGGGTTATATAGTTTATAGCCTTTGGAGTTATTGTCGTAGCCGATGAAGATGAACCTCTCGCTTTTATCATCCAACTTGCTTCTTTGTTCATCTGGTACATGTACATGAGCTATGCTTCCAAAAACTCTTAAATGAGAAATACCAGGCTTTCTCCCATTCCATGCTTCTTGTGGTGTCTTGCCCCACACGCTTCTTGTTGGTGAGCGATTTTGGATAAACCGCACACGCCACGCCTTCCGCCCTTAACTCCTTTGGCATTTTCTTGCTTTTGAGCATACGCCGCACCATGTTGAGAATGGTCCGATTCTTTCTTTCTGCAACTCCATTCTGGTTGGGGGATCTGGGAACAGTAAGTGGTCGTCGAATTCCATTTGCTTTACAAAACTCTTGGAATTCCTTCGAAGTGAATTCTCCTCCTCGATCAGTTCTCATGGCTTTAATGTGAAGACCACTTTCTTTCTCCACTGCCGCTTTAAACTTTTGAATGCTTCAAACACTTCGACTCGCTTCAAGAAATAAACCCAAGTTTTTCTTGAAAAATCATCAATGAATAGTAGAAAGTAATTACTTTTACCGAATGAATTTGGCTTGATAGAACCACAAACATCAGCATGTATGAGCTCAAGTGGCTTTTGAGATCCGGAGTTTGACTCTTTTGGAAAGCTTTGCTGAATTGCTTCCCAAGTAAACATCCTTCACAAAGCCGATCAGGATGGCCGATCAAGGTAAACCTCTCACCATATTCTTCTTGGATAGTAACTCGAGTTCTCCAAAGTTGAGATGTCCAAATCTTAGATGCCACAACCATGATGAATCTTTATAGCACATCTTGAGACACTTTGCTACATCAGTTTGAATGTTGAGCGAAACATTCTATTTCTTGACACGGGTACCCTGGCAATCAAATTATTCATATTGTCTCTTATAGAAAGGTTATTGTCTTTCAAATGAATATCATAACCTTTCTCTAAGAGTTGTCCCGCACTCAAAATATTTGTTTTCATGGTGGGTACATAATAAACATTAGAAATAAATTGATGCCTCTCATCTTTCAAGCGAATAAGGATTGTACTTTTCCTTTTACAAATACCTACTTTAGAATCATCACCGAAAGAGACATTGCCACTTACAGATTCATCAAGTTCTACGAACATTGTTCGTCTCCCACACATATGATTGCTAGCACTGTATTCAGGTACCATGTGTCATCTTGACCTTCACCGTTATCATTTCGTCTAGAAGCAAAACATTAGCACAATCTTCTTTCTTTTCTTCCACCAAATTGGCTCTCTCATTAACTCGAGTATTGGGATTTCTACAACCTGGCGTAATGACCAAACTTTTGACAATTATAACATTGAACTTGAGATTTATCATACGTCGAGTATGAATTTCCTCTTCCACGGCCTCTTGTGGAACTTTCTCCTTGCATATAGTTGTTGTTGTTGAAATTATTGTTTGAATTCCAACCTCGTCCACGACCTCGACCTCTTCCTTGTCCACGACCTCTTCCACGTTGACTTCTGTTATTGTGGAAGTTTTATTCATTCTTGGTTTGCTGGACTTCTGTCTTAAGGAGTTGATCTGCAACACCCTTTTTCTTATTCTTTTCTTCATGGGCTTGCAGTGAACCAAGAAGTTGTTCAATTGTCATAGTTTCGAGGTCTTTAGTTTCCTCGATGATAGTTGTAATACTATCAAAATTTGCATCCAAAGATCGTAAAATTTTCTCCATAATGACTACATCTTCTAGTTTTTCACCATTTCTTTTTAGTTGATTAGAAACGGTCAAAACTCTAGAAAAGTAATCAGAAACAAGTTCACCTTCTTTCATTTGCAGTGAATCAAACTCTCTTCTCAATGTTTGTAGTCGTACCTTTTTAACTTTCTCTTCTCCTGAAGAGACTTGAAGTTTATCCCACACTTGTTTAGCAGGTAGCACTTGAGATTTTCTCAAAGCCATCATCATCTAAAGCTTGGTAGATGAGGAAGAGAGCCTTCTTTGTTTTTCTTTCTCGAGTCCTTCAAACTATCCTTTTTCGTAGAGGATAGTGTTGACTGTCTTTAGTCTCTTCATAGCCTTTTTCCACGACTTCCCATACGTCATGTGCTCCGAGAAGTGCCTTCATTTTGATACTCCAGGTTTTCAAAGTCGTTTTCTTAAGTTGTGGAACTTGGAATGATGCCACACTCGCCATGTGAATTGAAGATTTCGACTAACAATGGTGAAAAAAATCTTGGAATTTTTTTTTACTTGGTCAACGGTCAACCCTTGGTCAACTCGCGGTCAACTATCAACTTGACTTGGTCAACTCTATGAGTTGACTCAATACTCTCAACCTGATCTCACTATGTATAAAATCTCAAGAAATTTTTTTTCTGATGTGGAAGATCAGTCAAAGCTGCAACCACAGAGCATACTTAGAATTTCACGAGATTTTACAACCGTGGCTCTGATGCCACTTTGTTGGAAATTTACCACTCAAAAGACATAATTTTATTGATCACTCAAATATTACAAGACACACCTCACCACAACTTCACTTAAACTCAAATATTACTTAGAAGCTTTGCTTCTCACTCACTTGTTTTTCTTTCTTAACTTGATACAAAATGAACTAACAACATCCCCTATTTATACTAAAACTTCAACTAAATCAATGGCTAAGATTGATTCTCACCAACCTTGATCCAATGGTCATCTTTTATTTCCATCTACCACATTCACCTACCACACCAACAACTTAAAATCAACTAACAAACTCAACTACCACAATTAAACATAAAATAAGTTTATATTTCAACAGATTACCACTTAAATTAGGACTAAAATTGAGATTCAAGTATTAAGTTACAAGATTATTTTGCAAACAGTGCAATTTGCAGGACTGTTTTGCAAAATTGTACATAGTTATAATAGGACTATTTTGCAATTCGAGAATTTTACATAACTTTTTTGCAACCGCCTTTTGGTTATAGGACTAATTTTTCAATTTTACCTTAATTTCTATTACAATTGAATCCTCGAGTTTTCAACCTCATGATTCATCTATGTTTGAATTGAATTTAGAAAATAATTATCGACCTTCTCAGAAACACCCAACATAGTTTGAGCAAATTAGTTTGGTAACATAGTGTTAAATTGTTTCCCTTGAGCACTCAATTAGTCATGTGATTAGGCTTGCTTAATTAATAACTGTAAATTAACATGGCGTTGTCACTCTCTAACTAGATCATTAGCTTAAAAGTGTTTACCCACATCAACATTTTTAGTACACATCAACATTTTTAGTACTTAAAAGAGAGGAGCCAGATTTAGATCTTCAAGTCTCTTGACCTAATTCAGAAATGGAATAACTAAACAATGTTCAAATAGATGGATTTGTTACGAAGATAAAATCTTTCGTTTCATCAATCGAAATATGTCGAAGACATATTCACTAACTAATTTATGTGCTTTCTTACAGTTCATTTTCACAAATTTTTTGTTGTTTCGGTATTGTTTTAAACAAATGTAACGTAGTATAAACACACAATGTACGTTACTTATTGATTATAAATATATATGTTGGGGATGCGACTTTAATCCACAACCCTCCCTTGACAAAAAGATTGAAATAGCACCAAGTATCATATATAGACACAAATCCTTAGAAACCATTTGTTTTCCACATAACGAATGTTACAAAACTATTGGAGTTCAAATTAAAAGGTTAATTTGCAAAAAAATGAACATATAAAATACTTATTAGTTAAGTTCTAAACTTTCAATCCAAATGTTATATATACTTATCTGCCTCTGCACTGAAAATAATACTTTATCACAAATCAAATAATGCATGCCCAAAACAATTAGATGTTATATCTCTAACACTTGATATAAAAAAAAAAATCCCCATGAAAACAAAAATATTAACTCAAGGGCTCTCTCTCTCTGAAGAAAACATTAGTGATGAAGAAGACAAAGAAGTCGAACAAGACGATGAAGATGACGGAGCGACAATGTGGTATCATGGTATGAAATATATAGTTGTTTCTCCCAAAACTTGGATTAATAGAAGAGATTATGATTTGAAAATAACATACGTCTAACAAATTAGCACCAAGAATGATATAAAATCTAATTGGATGAGATGAAAATAAGGTTTTCCCAAAGAGAGACATGAATAATCATGTTACACTGAACCAGAAAACAGGATATAGATATATATTCACCATTTGAAGGGGTTGTGGAGGTTGGAGGACAGTATCTATCTTCATCACAGATCCTAAACAATAATAGTACATTTAATTCCTCATACCTTAAAGCTCATGAATCCATTAGAGTTTATGTTTGTGTTCCACGTCGCCAATTTGTTGGGCTGTTATTATGTTTAAATGTGGGTAGATCACCTTCTCCCCTCGAATTAGCTTTTGGGGATGAGTTCTACCCAAGCCCATTTAACACACAAAAACCCTCAAAACTCAAAACTAAGTAAATACAACAGTTTTTTTTTTTTTTTTTTTGGAATAAGCCAATTCAAACAACTCCTCTACAAACACTGGATAACATATCAGAATATTTTTATGACTCTTTGAATCTTTAAAAGAATTGTTCTAGAAAGATATAATTAACCAGATTATTATGTTGTCAGATGGTATTCCTAAAAAATTCAATTTCCATTAAACTTACATACATATATAAAAATAAGATAAAATCATACAGATAAATATTGAAGTAATTAGCATCACCCAGGCCAGTACTTAAAGTAAATAGGGAAATATGATCATCACATTCCCATCAGCTTTAATTTAGCTATCAGCCACTACTTTTCAGTCAGTTAATTCAATTAATGAATGACTTTCCTAATTCAATTAAAGACAAATAAAATAATCATGATCTGGCCATTAGCTACAAGGAAGCAGGTTCTGTTTAAAACATTACACAAATTTAACTCAGGCTCCTAAAATTGACTTTCCACAGAATAAAATAAGATCATAATATCTTGGATTTTAACTTCCAAGCAATACCCAGGAAATGATAACATTCTTATTAAATAAGTTTAAAAAACCTAATTAACTACTTGACATGACTTTTATATTAGAAGCCCTTACTCTTGAACTGTGGGGATATAATTCTTATTAACTGCCTATTCTGCTTTGTAGTTAGTAATTGGATTTGAAATCTGATGTTATTGACAAATTAGCCATTTAATTGAATCATTCATCTGATGTTACACTTTGATCATTATATCTACTTTCAACTCTTGATATAACACACTATATTTTGCATAAATGCATCAAATTCATAATTATCATGACAAAGACAGCTTACAGTCATCCATCCTAGACATTAACTGCAGTGCTTAAACAATATCCATTGGTCCTAATTATAAAACATTGTTAAGCAAAGATGCAAATTAAAATATATTGTGCACAAATATTACAGATAATTAACCTTCATGATCAACGAGTTCAAAATATTCGACAAAAGTATATTACATCCTTTGATCAGTTTTTTTTTTCAGATTGCTGAAGAACAAAGGAAAACTTACATTCCTCAAAAAAACCCAGTCGACCGCCATTAATCCTTGTCGAGTCTCCAAAAGCTTCTTACATGTTCGAAGGGCTGCAAAACAAAACAAAACAAAAACAAAAAAAATCACCTTAAATCCAGTACACATATTTATATATAATTAATAATTTGTCACACGATTATACCTATTCATGAACTTGTGCTGATCCAAAATAGCACATAAGTTGGAGGATTGCGAGGCGAAGCTACAAATATCCCAATTCTCAGTAACATTTTGCGCTGCCTGAAACCCGAAAAACGAATTAGGGTTCTTCGATCTCCGTTTTATCACAACAGGTGATTCCTGAATTAGGTCGTGATGACGAATAGTTGCTTCATTAGTCAAGGGGCAATGGAAGATAGGCTGATGATCTTGAATACTAGGAATGAAAGTGTTCAAATCAGAAGAAGTCGTGTTAACGTTTTTTCCGAGCATTTTCTCTCTAGTTCTTTCCCTAGCCCTAGCTCTTGCTTTTGCCCTGGATTCTTTAGCAAGATTTGATGATGCATTATTATTTTTGTTTCCAGATTTGCTTCCGTAATGTTCACCATATCCATAAGCCTCCCCACCATTTGGTGAGAGCAGTTCACATTCTGAATCTCTTACCACTGGCTTGTTTCGTCTGAACAAGCTCCTTGATGGCTGCTTTCGACCGTGAGCAGCCAATCTAGGGTTTTGCTCGGTTTATCAAACCCAAGCATTTCTTGAAGATCGAAGAATTTCCGCGCAATGCCGATGGAAAGCCTGACTCTCCGGTCCCGGGGACCCTGAGCCGTGAATATTTTGCTGTGTCGGTCCTTTTTCGCCGTTTGTTTCTTTGGACCATGGTGGAATTAGGATCTCCGGATTTAGCAAGCCATCGTCCTGATTGAGCAGGGGTTCGAAACCACCGGAGTGGCGTTATAGTGACCGGAAAAACTTCGGGATGGTGATGGAGAAAGAATTCGACTCCGTTCAGGTCGACAACGGAACGAGGATTATGATGATGATGCATAGAGGGGGGAAATAGGTATGTGTTCTTGTTGAACATATTTTTTTTTTGTGGAAAAAAAAATGGAAACCCTATTAACTAGTGTTGGAAACCCTTGTATTTGTTGGGGAGAAGCAGCATTTAATTTGGCAATCAACCTGGAATAAATATTTTGTACTCTGGGGTTTGTGATCCATGGAGAAAAAGGGATGTTCAAGAGGTTAATACCTAGAATAGGGTTTTATTTATTTATTGAGGAGTTGTATTTTTACACTGGAAAATGACTTTACCTGAGAAAAGCCTGAAAGCTAGGGTGTAGGTGAAAAATGGAGGACGAAGATAATGATGAATTGGGGAAGCAGCTGGGTTTTTTTTTTTTTTTTCTTCAGGAGAAAGGGTTTTCTGTACAATTTTGATCTTTGAACTATAAGTAAAACTGTTACAGAGATGCACTTGAATACTTGATGGATGTATTAATTAATTCTCTTTTTTTTTTAATTTACTTATCTTTCTTCTTTAATTCTAGCCTAGTCTTAATTGCAGTTCTGGTCTTGTAAAAAAAAAAAAAAAAAATCAACTATATCCCGAAGACTCTTCATCTTTTGCCCTAGAGCTTTTGTGGGAGGTAGATCGCGGGATGTGCCTCAACAAAGCATGATTCTGAGCTGTCATAGACTGAGTTACCACACAAGAAATCATCCTCCACCCTGTTACCAGGAGGATTCGAACCTCCACGTTGTGGGTGCCAGCAAGCAGACAACACGTCACTAAGGTCCTTTACCATTTGAGTTATGCCCGAGGGCAATTTTAGTCATGTAAGTATAGGGGATGATATATTTAGTCCGTAAGTATTATGTGTAGTAATTTTGGTACCCTAAATATAAAGGGGTGGTATACTTGATTCTATAAGTATCATATGTAGCATCCCTTAAGTTTTTATTTTTTTGCAATTCGGTCCTATAAATTCTAACTTTGTACAATTTTGGTCTTGAAAGATTGAAATGGTGAAGTGCCCCTAGGATCAAAATTGCCCAAAATTATAACTAAAATTGCCCAAAAATAAAAATTTACGGGACTAGAGTTGTTATAAAAATACACACAGGACCAAATTTGTCACTCTTTTAGATTTACATAACCAAAATTGTACAAAAATCAAAATTTATGGGACCAAAATCGCTACATCGGATATTTACAGAACCAAATATGTTACCCCCTTATATATACTTAATGGACAAAAATTTCAATTAAGCATTTATTCTAAGTGTAACTTATCACAATCCAAATCTAACCTACAGTTCCTCCACTTCATCAACAGATAAATCAGACAAAAAAAAAATAATGATATGCTCATTTGTCATTTCACCCTTGTGTTAATTTTAAGTCAAAAGTTAGAAAAAAGATTAAAATGAAAAAAAAATTCAAGAAAGGTCAAGAATGACAAGTTTGAAGACTGATGGAGAGAGAGTACATTTCAACCATCACAAAAAAACCTAACATTTAGGCATACAAACTAGACCTACAGTACACATACACTACTGCATTAATTAATTTATTAGATTGAAAAACACTGTTTCCCTTTCAAATCCAAAGCAAGGTGTAAAGTAGGGTTTTTTAATCATAGAAAATAAAAATTAGGTCTTTTTTACAAGCTAAATAAGCAGGGGCCGTGAGCTTTTTGTAGGTGTGACCTTTGCATGTGTGTGTAAAAAAGCTGTGTGTAATATATTTTTAAACAGTTTTTAGAGTCTAACAAAGTACATTTCTTTTGTCTATCACCCTACGCAATGGACAAAATTTTATTTACATTTACATTTCATTTCAATTTAGCTTTTTATGACGGGCCCCATTTGCTCCGTGTCCTGTTTCTTTTGTAACTCTGAAAACTGCTTTTGTTTAATTAAGCTATCCCTGTTTTTTTAATTTTGTGTATATGAATTGGGAGAAATTGTTTTTTTTTTTTTGTACAGTTATGGATTTTGCAGAGGCATTTATTTACAAACCCTAGTTTCAGAACAGGGGAATTTTGAAGCCCTAATTTTGAGTAACAGTGTTTATTTTTGTTCTTTTATTCTGTTTTGGTAATTTTGGGACTATTTGGGAAGGACTGGCTTCTGGGGTTCTTGAACTGAAAGTTTATTATTTTGTACTTTAGAGTTGGGTTATTTTCTTTTTCTTTTTTTATTTTTTTTTAATTGAAGGAGACAGGTAACAGAAGCTTGAATTTGTTTTGTGGAAGGGATAAGATGCTGCAGTTGGAGAAAAGCCTTTGTGCTCAGCTATGGTAAGTGGAAAATACACACACTCACTCACACACACACACATATAGTCTCAGAAAAAGTTTGACTGAGAAAATTTTGTGGGAATCTATCCAGATGTTTATATTGATAAATAAACCCTAACACAATGAAAACTTGGAAGTATGTACAAAATCAGTTTCACTTTTTCCAGTATTTAAAAAAAAAAAAAAACTAAAATGAAGAAGACACGAATTATTTTTATTCTTTTCTTTAGTAATTGTTGAGTTGCTTCTGATTCTCAACAGTTGTTTTTAATTTCACTCTTTGTGGCATCTCATGTGGTGCAAATTGTACCTGGTTATCCCTTGAGAATGTAATGGGCCTCAAAAAAAAAATGTGTTTCTTGGTTTTTTCTTATATTTATTGGCTCACATACATGTATTTTTACGAGAATTGTTCAAATGCATACAAAAGCTTATCTAAATTTAAATGAAATTATATTAATTGCACAGTAGCAGTAAGTCATGGGCAACTTGATCTTGAAGTAGTTTCCATTTTTAATTCTAGGTATATTTTCAAATTGAATATTTAGTCATGGCAAATTGAATATCTTGACAAATTGGTATAGTTTCAGTGTTTTTCTTATATATATTTATCAAAAATAAAAATCAAGGAGCTCCTCGAAAGTGAGAATATATACAAGTTAAATTAAATATTTAATCATGGTGGTTCCAATTTTCAATAGTTGAGCAATTCCAGTGTTGTAAGTATGCTTTATGTGGCTTAATTAGTTGTGTTATTGGATTAACTTGTGCTTTAGTGGTATAAGTTGATTTGGGTTCGATTCCATATAAGTGTGTGTCCCTTCCCCTCGCCTACTATTCAGTACTGTACTGACAGAACAAGTTTTTTTATTAGTTTCAATTCAGTGAATATATAATGCTGAAGAGTGAAGATTTTCAAAAGTGAATATATAATGCTGAAGATTTTCAAGAGTGAATATATAATGCTGAAGATTTTCCATTTGTTGATTAATTAATTAGTTCCATTCATATTTCATACGTATGTACTTTTGGCTGGTGAGACTTTTACTAGAGTTGTGCCGGCACTAATTCTATGTAGAATTAATTATGTAGTACATTACACAAATATTCCATCGACAAATTAAAGGAATATATATGGATTACCCATTTAATTGGTGAGATAAAAAAGGCACTCTATTGTCGTCCAATAAAACCATGATAAGCATTGATCATGATTAAATTTTGAACACTTTGTACTAAAATTTTATTGACAAAATCTACGCCCTCTTCTTTGTGGTGTCTCTTCACTCTTCAGCCACTTTATATTGGATAACAAATTCTGAAATAATAATAATTTAAAAAAAAAAAGGGAGCACCGTAGGAAAAAACTGTAAAAAAAAAAAGAGAAAGGGTTAATTGGTTAAAGAGGGAAATTAACATATATACATATACCTAAAAAAACAGCAGATATATATTGATCAAATTAGTCAAAATTCAATCAAAATGACAATCAGATGGCTACAACATGTCCCTTTCATTAACTTTTTCCATTTCTACTGTTTTAAGGGGCATGATTTAACGTTAATGCAAGCGACAGTACAAGTTTCAAAGGATCGATGTTACATAATCACAGTAAATGTTGCTAAATATGTCAGATAATGTTCAATTAATGTGCACACATCCACACATACATACACACACACACACAAAAATCTGATTTATGGCAATTCATTTCTTCACTCAGAGTGCAATATTTATCAGTAATTGTGCCTGTTAAATATGAATTAATCTCCCTAAATATCAGCAAAATTCATTTGGGATTTTCTTTTTTTTTTTTTTTTGAATAAGCACCAGAAGTGTACATGTACCAGGTACGACATTTTATCTAATACTTCATTGATACTCCATGATACATATATAATATCCAATTAAGAAAATAAAAATAAGAATCGATCTAGACATCCCAATTCTTATATTAATTATTATATCTATGTGAGTTGTCTTATTTCAGATTTGAGCATTTATGAAATTTTAGTTTTTAAATTTGAAACATTATATTTTTTTAATTGTAGTTAGTACGTCGTCTATGTTCTAATAATATGAAAATATATAATTTATGTGTGTATATATATATATATATTATACCGGCCGTATCCGTAAAACCTTAGAACATGATATATTTTCGTACTCATATCATGTTATACCTATGCTTCGTATCCGTATCAGCGCTTTATAGATATTACATCCATCCTATGAAAACGAAGCTATGAACTATAGTCTATAGTAAAGGACATGGTACTTTTAAATTCTGAACATCCAACTGAATCTTCCAATCACATAAGACATGTCATAAATGAATATGAGTTTGGACCAACTCAACAAGCTAGCCATGGCACATTAAATCTATCAAATATTTCCATTAATATATATAGTTCACATAAAATATTTGATGGCTCAAAAGCTACTCTAGAAAATCTTAGGCAAGTGCACCTATCGTTTTGTAGTATAGATTATTGAGTACCGAGTGTCATTCCCACGAGGATTGTAAGTACTAATAATTACCGTCTTTTTGTTATCTAATCTAGCAATTTTCAGAGTTTTGTTTGTTAAAATGGAAAATGAAAATAGAGAATTTAAAATAATTGCAACTTACAATAAATCAAATAAAAGTAGATTGTAGAATGAGAAATCAAGAAATAGAAATGTGTTGAATGTAAATCCCTCTAGAATGTTTTTGTGATTCAACCAGATAAAAATACAACCATAAGCCCTTAAGCAAAAATCAACCTCTTTTAATAAAATCTCATGTTATGTGGACCGTAGAAATTCCCGATTTAAGTTAAACCCTCTTTCAGGGCGAAAAACTCCTAATCTCAAGTTGATTAACTGAAATTTCTTTCTAGTTAAAACCCCCAAAATTGCATTATAACGATTTATGAATTCCCATATTAGGTTTGACCCTAATTGGAAGATTTATGTCGTCCCTATATCTAGGATTGCATGCAACTCTTTTCACTTATATAGGTTCTTTCCCACCATAAATCTCTCGATTACCGATGAGGAATAGATATCAAATTAATATACTAGGAAATATCAACTTGAATGAAGTAAACATGATATAAGTGAATCACACAAGACATGAAAATTTTATTAAAAACATACAAACCTTAATCACAAATCCATTCTAGAGTTCATTACATTCAAACACTAGTAGTTTAGCTACTCATGATTTTGATAAAAGAATAAATTACACAAGAAGATTTAAGTGTTGTAGACATGGTGTACTTATCTTTCTCAAAATCTCAATGACTTTTTCCTTGATAGATGATGTTGATCCAAGCCTTCTTCTCCAATGTTGCTACAAGCTTACTCCTCCAAGACCTCTTGATCCCAATTCCACTCAAAATGTTGGACACAATGAATATTTTCTAAGTGTCTATGATGAATACACAATGAATCTCTATATGAATGAATATTACATGAATTGATTTCCCAACTCAAACTCTTGGCTTTTATAGGCACCATCTTTGTGAAAGACCTTATTAACAAATGTTCCATTTCCATGCTTGTTAGTTGAATCATTGTGTGCACATTCATGGTTGAGTTGGTTGAATCATTGTATACACATGACAACACTCCACTTCCATTGGTTGAGTTGGTTTAATCATTGTGTCCACATGACAATTGAGGAGATAATGGAGTTTTGGTGCAGCAAGATGAGGTGTGAAAGTTGCTCAAAGGTTGTCAAAAAGCAAAAGTCTCCATTATTTCCGCCAAAGAAAGAAAAGATTTTGAGCTGGAGAGAAAACACGGTCGTGCCTAAAAAGCACGGCCTGGCCGTGTTCGTCAAATTTGACGAACACGGCCGTATTTATAAACACGGCCTGGCCGTGTTTTCTTCGCAAAAATGGGATTTTCTGGCAGGGTGTGCTTTTAAACACGGTTTGGGCGTATTTTGATGATTTGCGTATGAAACATGTAAGCACGGCCTGGGTGTGTTTTTCTGTTTTTCTTCCTTTTGAAGCATGGCCATATTTCCCAACACACTAGGGGTGTGTTCTGCACGAGATTGAGTCTTCTTGCCTTCTTTCAGACTTTGTTTTTGTTCGTATTTTCATACGAAATCATACAAATTTGCTTCAAGTCTTTACCTTCATCATTCAAAACAAGCCAATGTAATTTTTCTTGAATTTATTGATTAATGAACTAAAACGTTAAAGAAATTATCTAAAAAGGTTTTAAAAAAATGTGAACAAAATGCACTTATCAAACCGCCTCCAACTAGGAAATTTTGCTTGTTTGAAATAAATCGCTAACCTTTTTATTCCCAATTGAGCCAATCGATTCGTTCTTCCAAGTCAACCAATTTGTTAAAAAGAGGGTGAATTCAGTAATTGGAATCGTTTAATCATCACAATTGTCATATCACAGGAATTGTTAATCATTCGCTTAGACCAAATACAAGAATGTAATGATAAAAGGAGATGTCCAAAACTCGGGTTTTTATTGTTTTTTTATTTATGCATATAATTATAAATTAGGACATTTTCGAGGTAAACTTCCACTAGGCTTAAATTTTGAATGCTTTCCAAAAACTCCTAGGGTGGTGTCCCATACTCATATTTGTGCTGTCGTTTTACGTAAAAGACAAACATGTGGCTCATGAATGCTCCTAGTTACTAAGCAGCAACAAACAGAGGAGTATAACCTCGATTTGTCCTTTTTTATAAAAATATATATTTTTTTTCGATTATCGGTTTTTTTTTAAACCCGAATAATGATTTCTCCAACGATCATGACACAAAGTATATAATTTTAAGCAAAGTCCAAACTATTTTCATGACATTAAACTCTTTTGGCCAAATTCATCCTTTTACTAGTCATACGATTTTAAAATATTTTGGCGATTTGAGTTCAAAAAGATGACTTTTTCGGGAGAAAAAATGGTTAAAACAAATTCACAAACAACTTATCGAATTGTAAAAAAAATATCTCATGTTTGTTTGCAAAAGATTTAAAAGTGCATAAAAAAAATAAAACATCCACACAAAAATAATTAAAAACGCAATCCCAAACAGTAAAAATTATCCAAATATGCTGATAAATCTCACCACCTCCAACTTCAAGGGTCACATTGTCCCCAATGTGAAGAAGGAGATGTGATACAGTCCAGATTAAAAAGCGTAAAAAAAATGAAACAAGAAAAATACGACCTTCATTGTGGTGGTGGTGGGAAATGTCCTTGCGAAATATGTCATTATTGGATACGATCCATCATGGCAAAATAGGACTGTTGTTGGTCGTATTGTTGTTGTTGATGTTGTTGAAGATTCATGAAGAATTGTTGTTGTTGTTCTTCAATTCGAGCGTAATCTTTCGCATCATCATTTCCCGTGGTGATCCAATATAGCTCATTGCCGCTCCATTTGCTCCAATCGAATGGCGTGGAGAAGAGATCTAGTATCATCCATGGGGGTTGATGGTTGCCTTGGTGGTTGAGACGCCGATGGAGCATCAATATCTGGTTCCTCACTTTGATAGGCATCTGTGTCGGAGGCCGGTGGTGCGGGTAATCGGAATGCATCCGGGTTATCACCTTGCGGGTACATCATCTTCCAATTGTCCGGATCCCAAACCGAAGTGCGAGAAGGGTCCGGCAATGTATGCGTGTAGTCCGTATTTTTGAACCTTAAAGCATAACCCATACCGCTCCATTGAATCATTCCCATAGAAATGCAAGATTCAAAGTCGATCCGGGTTGGTCCCCGGGCTTGCTCGAGTCCTGCGAGGTTATAACCATAATGGGTAGCGATATGAGTAATAAGGCCACCAATGACGATTTTACCTAGGTTTTTCTTGCTCACTTTGAGAAAATGCTTTGCGAGATAAGAACCCGTGTTAGCCAAAGAAGAATTCACCATTGACCATAAAAATAGAGCTCATCAAGTCGGACGACTCCTTCGATTTCGCCCCGGCCAAATAGTGTACTTGAGAGCACCCGATGGATATAGCGGAAGCAAAGATTGACAATGCATGAGGATATTGATGAGGAAGGATTATATTCCACCATGCGTAATAGGTTGCCAAAATTGTCGATCACGGAACCCCAATGGCTTTATACGCAACCCATTTGTGGGTAAATCATAGATAGAATTAAATTTCGCCAAGTGTGAGTTGGCGATCATTGTTGAAGAGCCAAAATGTGATACGCCCTTCTTGTCGGCGATGTAATCTCGGCGTCATAGGAACTCGTAAATTCTAATGTGAGACGGATGTAGGTGGGTGTGGCTAGATTCATGAAATAGCCCCCCCAAGCGATTGAACATCCAATCCACATCCGCATGCGCGGCACCGAGCCCATCCAATGTAGGGTTATATCGAGAATCGTGTGTTAATGATATGATGTTGGGCTAGACGATGGTATTGAGCTTCATGATCATTATCTCGGAAATATATACCAAATGGGTTGGTAGGGACCGGTGGGTCAGTACGAGTGGCTCGGCGACCGCCGTGTGTGGGGGCCGCGGAGGATGAAGCATCACCGGTACGTCTGCGTTTCGACCTAGGATTCCTATGTCAATATAAACTTATAACAACGTGAAAAACCATTCTAAGAGACATAGACAATATCCCAAGCATGAAAAGACATCAATTTATTCAAAATTCCACCATATCAACACCTTTGTTCAACAAGAATCCATCTTCACAAGCTATACACCCCATTTGCAACAATGATTTAACAACATCCATTTTTCAACAACATTTCAATAATAGTAATTCAACAAAAACAAAGATATCTCAACAACAATTTAGGAATATTAATCTTATGAATCCAAGTCTAACTCTTCAAATTTAGTTCATGAATATCAAGAACAAATTTCCTCAATTTAGCAAGATAAAAACATCACAAGAATAATTTCCCACCATTACCACAAGAACCAAGAAACTACCACAAACACAAACTCAATTAAACTCACAAAACTTCACAAGAAATATGTTATAAAAAGAAATTCATGATTTTACCATTAACAACAAATATCCAAATTTTAATTTCCCTACCATTCAATTTCTAGGGCATGAAAAATTGGCAATACAAATTCATGAATTGCTAATTACAACATAGGGCAATCTTTACTACAACACACAAAAGAATAAAAATACTAAATTAAACAAGCCAAAATTCGAAATTGAAAGAAAAAGAAAAGAAAAGAAAACAACACATACCTTGAAGACATAGTAGAGGGGAAGAAGTGAAGCCTTGTGGTGTGAAAGTGTGTTGGTGTGGTGTGGTTTTAGAGAGAGAAGAAAGAAGAGAATTGGGAATATGGGAGAAGGGTTAGAGAGAAAGGGGGAATTTGGGGAAGAAGAAAGGGTTTTGGGGAAGAAAATAGGAAGAAAAACGCCCCCCTGTTTTAGATTTACCGAACACGGTCGTGCTTTCAAAGCACGGCCAGGCCGTGTTCGGTACATCTTCCAGTTTTTTTTTTATTTTTTTTTTCGATTTTAAACACGGGCGTGTTAATTAACACGCCCTGGCCGTGTTCTGCATTTATGCGAGTTTTCACTCCAAATTTTTTTTTTCGATTTTAAACACGGGCGTGTTAATTAACACGCTCATGCCATGTTCTGTACGAGTTTTCACCCCAATTTTTTTTATTTCGAATAAAAACACGGGCATGTTTTTAAACACGCCCCGGTCGTGTTTCGTACGTGTTTTCCATCCCTCAAATTTTTTTCTTTTTTTAATTTTTTTTTACGAATTAAAACACGGGCGTGGTTAAAAACACGCCCAGGCCGTGTTTTTTGCGTGAATTGTCAACATGGCCTGAATTGAAGAACACGGCCAAGGTGTGTTCGTCAATTGATTGACGAACACGGCCGTGGTGGATAAACACGGCCTGGCCGTGTTTTTATATATTTTTTTATATACACACAAAATGCCGGGTTGCCTCCCGGATAGCGATTCGTTAATGTCGTATAGCTGGACCATTTTTCCTCTACTCCTGTGATGTATTTTGGGGGTCGTTAAGACGGATAGAATTTTGATAACTATCATCGATGGTGCCCCCAAAATAAAGCTTCTGACAATGTCCGTTTACCTTGAATGTTCCTATTTCCTTGTGCGTGATTTCAATAGTCCCGTAAGAGAACACTCGAGTAACAGTGAATGGGCCGGACCACCGGGATTTTAACTTACCCGGGAATAGTCGGAGTCGGGAATTGAAGAGTAACACTTGATCACCAGGTTGAAATTCTCTTGTTTGCTTAATGCGTTTGTCATGCCATTGTTTTGTTCGCTCTTTGTAAATTTTTGAGTTCTTGTATGCCGAATTTCGCCATTCTTCGAGTTCGTTAATCTGCAATAAACAGTTATCTCCTGCACTTCACAAATCATAATTAAGCATTTTAATAGCCCAAAAGGCCTTGTGTTCAAGCTCAACCGGTAAATGACAAGCCTTACCATAAACGAGTCGGTATGGAGTAGTCCCTATTGGCGTTTTGAAAGCCGTTCTATAAGCCCAAAGGGCATCGTCGAGTTTGAGGGACCAATCCTTGCGAGAGTGTCCAACCATTTTTTCCAAAATTCTTTTTAATTCGCGATTGGACACTTCAACTTGACCACTAGTTTGAGGGTGATAAGCGGTGGCGACTCGGTGTGTGACACCATAACGTTTTAACACTTTGTCAAATTGACTATTATAAAAGTGAGTGCCTCTATCACTAATGATGGCTCGTGGAGTACCAAATCGGGTAAAAAGTTTTTTTGAGAAAATGCACCACTACTCGAGCATCATTTTTAGGCAAGGCTTGAGCCTCTACCCATTTAGACACGTAGTCAACGGCTACCAAAATGTATTTATTGCCAAAAGACGCAGGAAATGGTCCCATAAAATCAATACCCCAAACATAAAAATTTCAAAACAAGAATACCATTTTGGGGCATTTCATTTTTCGAGAAATATTTCCGCTCGTTGACAATTATCACAAGTTTCAACATACCGTTTTGCGTCTCGGAAAAGTGTAGGCCAATAAAAACCCGACTCAAGGACCTTTCGTGCCGTGGTATTCACTTGATAGTGCCCACCAGTGGGTCCTTTGTGACAATGATTCAAAATGGAGATCGTTTCAGAAAGTGTGACACATCTTCATATGATTTGATCCGCACAAATTCGGAAGAGGTGGGGATCATCCCAAATATAGTATTTGAGGTCCGAAAAGAATTTCTTCTTTTGTTGATGGGTCAGCCCTTTCGGTAGAACTTTTCCTGCAAGATAATTAGCAAAATCTGCAAACCAAGGATTATCAATTGAAATTAAGTTCAAGGCAAAGAGTTGCTCATCTGGGAAAGAATCGTTGATATGTCCTTTTTGTTGCTTGTCGGTGTCAGAGTGCTCTAGCCTTGACAGGTGATCAGTGGCAAGATTTTCGGCACCCCATTTATTTTTGATCTCCACATCGAATTCTTGGAGTAAGAGTACCCATCGAATTAGTCGTGGTTTTGCATCATTTTTGTCAAGCAAATAATGTAAGGCAGAGTGATCCATATAGACAATGACTTTTGATAGGATCAAATATGAACGAAATTTGTCAAAGCGAAAACTCGCAAGTAACTCTTTTCTGTAGTTGTATAATTGACCGAGCGGGATTCGAGTTTTACTTGCGTAATAAATTGGTCGGAAATGCTTATCTTTTCGTTGCCCAAGATCGCACCGCACGCCGATAATCGGCATCACACATGAGTTCGAATGATTGAGACCAATTTGGAGCTACCATGATGGGAGAAGTGGTGAGTTTTTCTTTCAAAGTATTGAATGCTTGAAGGCATTCATCATTGATATGAAAGAACATCCTTCTCCAAGAGACGAGTGAGTGGCGGGCAATTTTTGAAAAATCTTTGATGAATCGCCTATAGAACCCGGCGTGCCCCAAAAAGCTTCGGATTGCCTTCACCGTGGTGGATGGAGGCAATTTGGAAATTGTCTCAACCTTCGCCTTGTCAACTTCAATGCCCCTGCAAGAAATTTTATGTCCCAAAACAATACCTTCTTGTACCATGAAATGACATTTTTCCCAATTAAGAACCAGGTTTGTCTCTTCGCAACGAATGAGGACTTTTTTAAGATTTGCAAGACAAAGATCAAAGGAGTCCCCAAAAACCGAGAAGTCATCCATGAAGACTTCCATGATATCTTCTACAAGTTCGTCGAAGATAGCAAGCATGCACCTTTGAAAGGTTGTCGGTGCATTGCACAACCCGAAAGGCATGCGGCGATAGGCAAAAATACCGTAGGGACAATTGAAAATGGTCTTTTCTTGGTCCTCCGGTGCTATCGGGATCTGAAAATAACCTGACATGCCATCAAGGAAGCAATAATACAAGTGACCAGATAATCTTTCAAGCTTTTGATCAATAAAAGGTAAAAGAAAATGGTCCTTGCGAGTAGCATCATTGAGTCGCTTAATCGATGCAAACTCGCCAACTTTGGGTCCGCATTGGAATAAGTTCATTCTTTTCATTTGGTACCACCCGTCATCCCACCTTTCTTTGGAACCACTTGAATCGACTCACCCAATTCTTTGTCGAGAAATTGGATAGATGAGCCCAACATCAAGTAATTTGATTACCTCCGCCTTGACTACCTCTTTCATGTTTGGATTTAAACGACGTTGAGGTAGAACAACCGGCTTGAAATTTTCCTCCATCAGAATTTTGTGAGTGAAAAGGAAGGATTGATCCCCTGAATATCGGAGATTTTCCAAGCGATGGCCTTTTTATGTTCTCGTAATATTGCCAACAATCTATCCTTTTGATGAGAAGATAAATCGGAGGAGATAATTACGGGAAGTTTGGCGTTCTCGGCTAGAAATGCATATTTCAAGTGTTCGGGTAGCTCTTTCAGCTCCAACAGTGGTGGATCCTCAATGGATGGTTTGATATGCCCCACCTGCGAGTTTTCAATTTTTCGAACTCTTTCGCTGCCTGCTGGTGCGTTTTCCTCCAATGCGAGTATAGATTCCCTAAGAAAGGGGTTTTCATCCGATATACCTGCACTTTGAACAATACAAGTCTCCAAGAATTCGTTAGAAATCATGCTTGGTAAAGAATTGGTTATTTCCATATCGATAAGATCAATAGCAAAACAGGATTCATCTTTATCTATCGTATTTTTCATTGATGTAGCGATTTTAAAAATGACTTGTTCATCTTCGGCTCTTAAAATTAGTTTGCCATCATGCACGTCAATGATTGCCTTAGCAAAGAGCTAAAAATGGACGCCCCAGGATCAAGGGGACTTTGACATCGTCAGATGCATATCAAGAATTACAAAATCGAGGAAATATAAACTTATCGACTTTGACCAAAACATCCTCAACAATGCCTAGGATATTTAATGGACCTGTGATAGGTGTGAGTTTTGCATATATTTTGAGGTATAAATATGACTAAAATGGTGATTAGACATGCATAAACTCATATGAAATGGTTTGTATTCACTCTTTGTGGGAAAGATATTACGCTTTGCTCGTTTTGTAGGAATTTAACGATATTTGGAGTGATTTTGTGACAAATACGAGCATTGCGACCTAGAATCATCATGAATCGAGTGATTACACCCAATTGGAAGCCAACTATATGGATTATAGAGTCATAGTGATGAGTCGTGTGTCAAAAGAAGCATGGATGATCAAACAACAAGGAGATTTATCTCAAGGAACATCCAAACGCGTATGGAATTTCCAAAGACTGGCAGGGTTTAGTATTTTGGCCATAACTCTCTCTACAAAATTGATATTAAGGTGATTCAAGTGACTACGGAAAGCTAAGAGAAAGGGCTACAATTCTTATGAAGACCCCGCGAGCAAATTTGGACGTTTGGGTGGCGCACGGGTAACCCGTGCGTGGACACACGACCGTGCGCGCCACAGAGACCGGATGTTTTCTACGGGATGGCGCACGGGTAGCTCTGTGCGTGGGCGCCACGACCCATGCGTTCTTTAGAAAACTCCAAAAATGATAGCAAATTGACCTAGGCTTCTAAAAGGATATAAATACCACTTTTGGGGCGCACACCTGGGGGAGGAAAGGTCCGGAAAAGACCCAAGAACACAAGAAATAGCTCAACTTCATCAAGGAAGAATCAAGAGAAGAATCGGGTCGAATCGGAGCTTGAGGATTGAAGATAAATCGAGAGATTATCCATTTCCCTAAGTTTTCTCATTCTTTGTGCTTTAATCTTTCATTTTAGCTTGTCATGAATATGAACAATTTGTTTATGAGTTGTTTATTTGTAATGAGTAGCTAAACATCTTGTGATTTCCGGGTTTTGGTAGTAGATTAATTGAACTCTTGTTGAATGTTTTAATCTTGGTTGAAGTTATTATCTTGAAGCCTATTTGAGTATTTTGAGTTTATTCTTGTTTTATCACTTGATCAATGATTTAACTTGTTTGATATATTGATTCATAATTCGAGAGATGAGTTTCAATATTAGATCTTGAATACTCGACACAAATATTTGCATGAATCGAGAGGTTTGTAAATATTTGTGAGGATATTTGATCTTTTGTGCATTTAGGAGTAGTGTATCTTATGTTGAGTAGAGATGCTAGCATAGATATTTTAATCTACACTTTATATACATCTCGAGAGGGAGGATAAAATACCGTTGTGATCGTCTTATAGGCGTATTGATAATAACTTTGGCTTTGATTAAATCGGACAACAAGAGGAATATTAATTGAAACCATAATCCGGGAATCTATTTCATTCTCTTGATAATTCCATTATTCTTAATATCTTGTATTCTTGTGGTTATTCTTGTCTTTACCTCCACAACAATCATCAAATTAAGATCGTCTAAATAAAAATAAAACTATTTTGGTTCAATACTTAGCGCACTAATTTATTAGTCTCCGTGGATATGACTTTGCTTACCATATTCTATAAACTACACCGTACACTTGCGGTGAAGCTAAAAATATAGGCGAATAAGTTTTTGGCGCCGTTGCCGGGGACTAATACAATTTTTGGTGCTAATATTGCGATAGATAGAATTATTCTTAATTTTGACATTTTTTTATTTTATTTCATTTTTCTTTTGTAAATTCTACTTCTACAATGCTTGATTTGTTTCTTTGAATTGGTATAGATGCACCCGCTCGGATGGAAGAAGTCAATTATTTCAATAATCGGAATTTTACGATTCGGAATAATCTGTTAGGAATTTTATTGTTTAGATTTTGATGGATGCCATGTAAAACTTAGAATAGAAAGTTGGCACCCCAATTCTTGTCGTAGAAATGTATTGTAACTTTAGAGTGGCCAAGCCGAGTTAAGTCGCCTACGCCATAATATGCAAGAAGACAAACAAGACCGGAAGGAAGACCTGCCGTTGAAACATTGAAAATGGCAAAGAAGAGTAGAGACGGGAACTCCCATGAAGAAAAGAGAGAGGCGGTGAGTGGAGCATCGGTCGAGTCAACTCAAGAAAAGCCAAGTCTCAAGTTGAAGTGAGAAGAGTCATCCATGATTGGAAGTCGACTCTAAGTCACCTGGGGGAAAGCAAGGAAATGCGGTCAGTCGAGATAATCAGAAAAGAACCGTTGTACGTAAATCAAGAGATTTACTTAAACAAGTAATATCTCCATACCACCTTTCTTGGAGTGCTCGGTCCCGAAGCGTGCAAAAGGAATGAACCAATGGGAAGCACCACACCGTGTCGAACTCGAAAAAGTGAAAGAACAATTCATACGAGGAAACGGCAATTCCAAGAATCGCAACAAGACAAGCCAACGATCGTGCAAGTGACTTTCAAAAATAAGACTATCTCTTCAACGGGCAAATTTTTGAAAGTTCACTATAAAAGGCTGAGGAGTTTGTTTGAGAAAAGAGGATGCATATATGAAACACACGTGAGATATACAAGTACATCGAAAACTGAAACATTCTCAATCCTCAAGCCTACATTACGAAGTACTTCAATCCAACACTCTTTTTGTGAAGGAAAGAGAACTTCAATCGGTTGAAGAGGAAACTTTTAAAAAAAGGGTCTACATTCCGGAAGGATTGTAGAAAGGTTCAAGGTTGAGCCAAGTCTTAAGCTTTTGGAGGGCTTCGTGATCAAATCCAAAGAGCTTGAGCAAGTGAGTCAGAGTAGCAAAGGCGCTACCGCCTGAAGAAGAAGTTCGAGTCGCATTTGAGAAGCCGGTGAGTGATCAAGGCGTCTCGTGACCGAGTCCCAAAGGATCAAGTCAGGTGTGTGATCAAGACTTGCATCCGGACTGTTACCACTTTGTAAACCGATCATTACTTAGTGGATTCCTCAACGAGTTGGAGAAGAGAGGAGTAGAAGAATTACCCCATCTTCGAACCTCTATAAAAATTTCATTGTGTCATTTACATTTCAAAGACTTTAATTCTTGCACTTTTAATCGCTTTATCTGGCCGATAAATTTGCTATCCATTTGATAATTTATAAGTACTAAATCAAGCTCTAAAATCTTGCTTAATCAAACTTAAGGGTGTTAAGTCTTCCACGAACATAAAAACCACAGTTGAGTTAAAATATAGCCAACAAATTTGAGTTAGTTCCATCAACAAACTCAACCAGTTTGAGAGATTAATTTACCGAGTGACTAATTCGATTGTCCATCAAGGACACGGTGTGTAGAATCAACTCAGAGATTTAAAAGGACTAAATCGAAAATTTGGTAAGGTTTATTCAACCCCCTTCTAAACCTTACTCTTACACCCCTTGGGACCTACAAATCCTACTCCTACACACTATTGTTCAGATTGGAGGAATTACGAAGATTTTTCATATGCTAATACGGAGAATGTGATTCCACCACCATCAAGCTTCAATGTAATAAATGGGTTTACCGATGCAGAGGCAAAAACATCTTTGGAAGACGCCCTCATTTCATTCATAAATCAAACGACTTCATTCATGAGTCAAATAAATTTATTCATGAGGGAAATGAAAAATAGCTTTACCGAGAACGAAGCAAAGATGGACAATATGAAGTTGCAATTGACACAATTGGCAATACTATGGATTCACAATTGAAAAATCTCGAGACTCAAATGGGCCAATTAGTTACAATTGTTGGTGGGCAACAACAAAAGAGCGCTTTTTGAGCACCACGAAGTCAACTCGAAGGAACAATATAGTGTCATTCATCGAAGGAATGATATCGAATACAAGGATTTGAAGATCCGGAAGAGCAAGAAAGTTCGAACCACACACGCATTGTATGTCTATGCACGGTCAAATAGTATGTGGCGCCAAAAAGAAACAAAAATAGGACAAGGAACACACAACAAGCGCGTATGCGAATGAGCGATTAAATGCGAGATATTATAAGAAATTTGTTCTTGAACGAGAAAAACACGATCATACGTATGCAAATGAACAACATACACGTAAACCGGACAAGATATTCCTACGCCAGACTCAAATCCTTGCTTGGACAGCCCAAATATGCATTATTAGGTGCAAGTAAGGCAAATATGGCACTTGACCATGACCCAAAGCAACTAATATATGCATTCAAGGGAGGCACCAATTCATACGTCGAGCTATAGACGGTAAATCTAGCGCTTGTTGGGAGGCAACCCAATGGTAACTTCACATTTTTCTTTCTTGAAATTCTATCTTTTCCCTTGTTTCGATATAATTTCATTCAAGTTTGGGGAGAGAGTTAGTATTTTGATTTGAAATGTGTGAGTATTTTGATTTGAAGTATGTAAAAAAAAAATTGCATTAATTTTGTGTGTTTTCATATAGTTGTATGTAGAGCATTTTAGGTTGCATTTGCATTAGAAACATGTTTATTGGTTTAGCTCGTTTATTGCTTTCATAGATTGTAGGGAGTGAGTTGATCTCTTGATTGTAACTTGTGCTTGATTTTGAAAATTTTGTATTGTTTGGATTGGGTGTTGAGCATGAGTTGATTGAACCATGAATAGATGATATTGAGCATGTGGATATTGAGAACATGGTTTGATGCTTGGAATTACGTATTTGCAAGCCTGTGAGCTTTTGAGCCTTTACTGCTTTCATCATATGCAGTCTTGTTGATTGATTTGAGTGTATCATTCATGTTGTTAGAATTCTAGAACTTGCTCTGGTATCTCTGTCAAGGTCACATGTTGTATGCGGATTGTGAAAATGATCAAAGGCCATTTTTGTTAGCCCTTCAAGCCTTTTGCTTACCTAAGATGATATTGAAATCCCTAATTAGCCAACTTGAGCCTATTGCCTAATTTCTTGATAGCAACAATTCAAGCCTTAACTTGATATATTTGTTACCCTACACTTGAGCGTATAACATTGAGTAGAGGGAGTGAATGAGGTTGAATGGGTTGGAATTGAAAAGTTGGATAATTGTGCAAAATTGGTTGATGGGAACAAAAAAAAAAAGAAGAAGAAAATGAGGAGAAAAGAAAGGTTGAAAATTCATAAAAGAGTCAGAAAAAAAAATTTGACTTTATGATGTGAGTTTTCATTGAATGAACTTGGAGGCTAAGAATTGTATGTGAGGTGATAATGTTTACAAAAGAAAGGGGATGGAGATAAGAAGAGTTGATAAAAATGAGAGATGATTTGGGTAGCATATTAAGCTTTAACGTAGATGATTTATATGCTCACCGGTCTATACGCTCGAGTTTGAGTCACTCTATCTATATTTTCCTACCTTAACCAAAGAGCCTTCATTACAACCAAAGAGAGAAGTCCTTTTTGATTCACAAATTGCATACATTCTAGTGGCGGAGATATGAGACGATTTGCATGCCTATGGTAATTCTTCAACATTGAATTGAATTGAGCGTAAACACATCATATATTCATTTGAGATGAGAGTATACACTTGATCTTTGTGAGGCGTAATTCTTAACATTTACCATGGTTTCTTTGATATGTGCTCTATTTTAGATGTTTGAGGCTTGGTTGATTCATTGCTTGACACCTACGATAAACAATGCGAATTTTATGGAGTTATTGTGCGTTCTATTTTTCATTACTCCCAATCATGTTTTCTCTAGTTTTTAAAAGTGTTGACCGGGACGGCCAACAGTTTAAGTTTGGGGGATTTTGATAGGTGTGAGTTTTGCATATATTTTGAGGTATAAATATGACTAAAATGGTGATTAGACATGCATAAACTCATATGAAATGGTTTGTATTCACTCTTTGTGGGAAAGATATTACGCTTTGCTCGTTTTGTAGGAATTTAACGATATTTGGAGTGATTTTGTGACAAATACGAGCATTGCGACCTAGAATCATCATGAATCGAGCGATTACACCCAATTGGAAGCCAACTATATGGATTATAGAGTCATAGTGATGAGTCGTGTGTCAAAAGAAGCATGGATGATCAAACAACAAGGAGATTTATCTCAAGGAACATCCAAACGCGTATGGAATTTCAAAGACTGGTAGGGTTTAGTATTTTGGCCATAACTCTCTAAAAAATTGATATTAAGGTGATTCAAGTGGCTACGGAAAGCTAAGAGAAAGGGCTACAATTCTTATGAAGACCCCGCGAGCAAATTTGGACGTTTGGGTGGCGCACGGGTAACCCGTGCGTGGACACACGACCCGTGCACCCTACAGAGACTGGATGTTTTCTACGGGATGGCGCACGGGTAGCCCGTGCGTGGGTGCATGATCCGTGCGTTCTTGCAGAAAACTCCAAAAATGACAGCAAATTGACCTAGGCTTCTAAAAGGGTATAAATACCACTTTTTGGGGCACACACCAGGGGAGGAAAGGTCTGGAAAAGACCCAAGTACACAAGAAATAGTTCAACTTCATCAAGGAAGAATCAAGAGAAGAATCGGGTCGAATCGGAGCTTGAGGATTGAAGATAAATCGAGAGATTATCCATTTTCCTAAGTTTTCTCATTCTTTGTGCTTTAATCTTTCATTTTAGCTTGTCATGAATATGGACAATTTGTCTATGAGTTGTTTATTTGTAATAAGTAGCTAAACATCTTGTGATTTCCGGGTTTTGATAGTAGATTAATTGAACTCTTGTTGAATGTTTTAATCTTGGTTGAAGTTATTATCTTGAAGCCTATTTGAGTATTTTGAGCTTATTCTTGTTTTATCACTTGATCAATGATTTAACTTGTTTGATATATTGATTCATAATTCGAGAGATGAGTTTCAATATTAGATCTTGAATACTCGACACAAATATTTGCATGAATCGAGAGGTTTGTAAATATTTGTGAGGATATTTGATCTTTTGTGCATTTAGGAGTTGTGTATCTTATGTTGAGTAGAGATGCTAGCATAGATATTTTAATCTACACTTTATATACATCTCGAGAGGGAGGATAAAATACCGTTGTGATCGTCTTATAGGCGTATTGATAATAACTTTGGCTTTGATTAAATCGGACAACAAGAGGAATATTAATTGAAACCATAATCCGGGAATCCATTTCATTCTCTTGATAATTCCATTATTCTTAATATCTTGTATTCTTGTGGTTATTCTTGTCTTTACCTCCACAACAATCATCAAATTAAGATCATCTAAATAAAAATAAAACTATTTTGGTTCAATACTTAGCGCACTAATTTATTAGTCTCCGTGGATACGATCTTGCTTACCCTATTCTATAAACTACACCGTACACTTGCGGTGAAGCTAAAAAAAAAAAGTGAACAAGTTTTTGGACCTGTCAGCTAATTGCAAGCTCATCCTAGTTGGTTTTGGCTCCCCTGGACCCATTTGTTTGAATAAATCATAAGGCATCAAATTAATGCTAGCCCCTAGATCGGTCAATGCCCGATCAGCGATCAAATTACCGACATGACAAGGAATAGTGAAACTCCCCGGATCTTTGATTTTTCGAGGTAACTTGTTTTGCAAAATTGCCGAGCATTCCTCATTTAATTGCACCATGGATATTTCTTCAAGCTTTTTCTTATTTGAAAGAAGATCTTTTAGGAACTTGGCATATTTTGGCATCTGTGAAAGGGCTTCAACAAAAGGAATATTGATGTGCAATTGTTTAAATAAATCCAAAAACTTACCAAATTGGTCGTCATGTTTGTCCTTACGCAATCGACTTGGATACGGAATAGGTGGTTGGAATTCCGGTACCATTTTCTTTGTTTCCTTAGATACATGTTCGTCCTTTTGTTGTATGGGAGTGGGTTCGTCCTCCGGCATCCGTACTTCGTCTAGCTTTGTTCCACTCCTTAGAGTGATTGCTTTTACTTGTTCTCTTGGATTCGGCTCGGTGTTGCTAGGTAAGCTCCCTTGTGGCCTTTCGGAGATCATTTTGGCAATTTGACCAATTTGATTTTCCAAGTTGCGAATGGATGCTTCTTGGTTCCTTAAGGATGTTTCGGTGGCTGTGAAACGGGTTTCCGTTGTTTGGACGAATTTGGACAGTAAATCCTCCAAACTTGGCGATTTGAGTTCAAAAAGATGACTTTTTCGGGAGAAAAAATGGTTAAAACAAATTCACAAAACAAGCCAATGTGATTTTTCTTGAATTTATTGATTAATGAACTAAAAAGTTAAAGAAATTATCTAAAAAGATTTAAAAAAAATATGAACAAAAATGCACTTATCAATATTCACATGAAATTATTATTATTTATGTATGGATCTAATAGATGATTTTAGTTATTCATGTATCATTTCAAACAAAGTTGCACAACATGTTGTGCATTCCAAATGGCCCACTAGTGTCATGGACAATTTAGCTATATATAGATCATTATGCCCACAAATAGCTAGGTTACATCAATTAAAGTATTTAGACAATGACTTTTCTACATGACAGGGAAATAAGACAATCAAGATACAGATCATCATCTGAATGTAAATCCAAACTTCCATTAATGTAGTGGGATTTAAGTGTCTTAGGTTAATTTTACAGTTTCTAATTTTTATTTAATTTTTTTTCCTGTCACGTTTTTATCATGAAGTGAACTTCGTGTATATAGTTTATTAGTCTACCATGAGGGGCCTTTTTATGTATTTCATCCACCAAAACATTTTTTTTTTCTGGTTCCCTTATGTTTAGGGGCGTAAATAAATCGAGTCGTGCCGAACATATATATAGTAATGTTCAAGCTCGTTTGAATATAGTGCGAGTTTCAAAAAAATTGTTTGAGCTGGTTATTAATCGGATCGAGTTTGATAGTTTTGCACATTTTATTTATTTTTTACTAATCGTGTCGTGCTCGAATCGAACTTTATATTTCATCGAACGAAAATTATGTTCAAACAACTTGGTTCATTATGTTAACGAAGTGAACTCAAGCGAGGTTTTAGGAATCAATCTCGAGTTGATTACTATCAAGTAGCTTGATTTGTTTTTCAACCTCACTTATATTACAAATAGGCCTAATTCTGGAAGTAAACAAAATCTCAATTATATATGCTGTGACTAACTGACTATGATACTTGTTTCATGTTCCGTTAATATTCATATCACGAGTTTATCGTTTATTAAATTTTCCAACTCCTTAATTTGGATTGTGATTCATTACATTTGGAAACTTCGTATAGTTTTTCGTTATCGGGGTATTGTAATATTAGTCCTGTTATATTTAAAGTTGTAATTTTAGTCATGTGACAATTTTGTCCATCACAAAAATAACAATTTTGATCCTGTAGTTTTTAGATTTGATAATTTTAAATTTGTATGTTTTTTCTGTACTTTCATAATTAGAAAAAAATACATGTATAACATTTGTAATACAATAAAGTATATACCACATTTCTAATATATTTTTCGTTTAAGGGATTATAAAAAGTCCCTGAGGTTTGGGCTAATTAAAAAAAAAATTAGAGATCTTTCAAAAATACAAAAAAACTCCATCAGATTTGATTTTTTCTTAAATTTGGGAGTAACTGTAATGTTTCTATAAATATCAAGGGGGTTTTGAAATATTTTTACTCATAAAGGAAAAATATAAGACGAAATCAAGATTTTTTGTAATGTGTAAAAATGTCTAGATTTTTTCGTAATTAGCCCGAACCTTAGGTTTTTTTAAATATCCCTTCTTTTAATTATTACATGCAAACACTTTCTAAAATATAACAAACTTCCATAAACTATGTACCTGCTGATTCAGTTAAAAAAGTTTCGTAGAGTTTTAAATTTTATGCATGATGGATCTTTAATATTATTGTGAAAAATATTACAAATACTTTACTCACACTAGTCTAATTTTTCACAACGGAAAGTTTTTGTTGGATTTTAAACTTGATCTTGGTCCAATTAATATTGGGCTTGAAAATAAATATTTGAGTTAAAAGATAAAATAAGATCCAAGCCCAAATGGCCCAAGTTCTAGAATTTGTCTAGAAGTGTCTTGGAAAAATATCTTAGATATTATTGGTAAGAAAGAAAGCTTGTAGAATATTCTAGGAAAGTAGATATTTTGGAGGATGATTCTAGTAGATGAATTATAGCCATTAGATCAAATAAATCCTAGCCATTGGTTAGGAAGTTGTACTAGTATAAATAGGGGTGTCTTGATCATTTTGTAATAAGCCAAATTTGAGATTAAGAATCAATACAAGCAAATATTTCTCCACCAAAAACTCTCTTATATTTCTTAGCCTAAATAACCTCCTCCTACTACAAAGAAAAATAATTCCTCTTCCAACTTCCAATTTCTAAATAACCCCTTTTCTTCTAAACTTGAGATAACCCTCCTCCAACAAAGTGGTATGAGCCACAAGATCACTTGTGGTTTACATAAAAATATGGCAAATGGTGTGGCTTCCTTTCAAGTCCCTATGCTCAACACAAGCAACTATGATAATTGGAGTATCAAGATGAAGGCCCTTTTGGGTGCACATGAAGTTTGGGATATTGTAGAAAAAGGTTATGTCGAGCCACAAGACGAGGCTACACTATCCCAAACTCAAAAGGATAATTTAAAAGATTCAAGAAAGAGAGACAAGAAAGCTCTCTATCTCATCTACCAAGCTTTGGATGATGATGGTTTCGAAAAGATCTCAAGTGCAATTACCGCCAAGGATGCATGGGAGAAGCTTCAAACGTCTCACAAAGGAGCCGAGCAAGTAAAAAGGGTACGTCTCCAAACATTAAGAGGTGAATTTGAAGCTTTACATATGAAAGAGTCCGAAACTATTTCCGACTATTTTTCAAGAGTTTTGGCGGTTTCTAATCAAATGAAAAGAAATGGTGAAAATTTAAGTGATGTGAGAATTATGGAAAAGATATTATGTTCTTTAAGTCCTAAATTTGAGCATATTGTCGTAATAATTGAGGAAACAAAAAATTTGGAGGAGATGACTATTGATCAATTATTGGGGTCATTACAAGCATATGAAGAAAAACATAAAAAGAAGCAAGATATTGTAGAACAACTTTTTAAAATGCAAGTGAAGGATAAAGAAGAAAGCATGAGCAATGAACGTGGTCAACATGGAAGAGGTCGTTTCCAAGGACGAGGCGGACGAGGCCGTGGTCGTGGACATGCACGAGGAGGTTTCAATAATAATGAAGATAGAAGAGAATACCCAACCAGTGGATGCGGGAGGAGCAATCCAAGAACAAGGTACGAAAAATCACAAACTAAGTGTTATAATTGTCAAAAATTTGGACACTATGCTTCCGAGTGTAGAGCTCCCAAAAACAAGGTTGAAGAAAAGGCCACTATGTGGAAAATAAAAACGAAGAAGATGTCAATTTGTTACTAGCATACAAAGGTGGTGATGGAAGACAAGACAACACTTGGTATCTCGACATTGGTGCAAGCAACCATATGTGGAAGAAGAAGCATGTTTGTGGAGCTTGATGAATCGGTGAGTGGCAATGTTTCTTTTGGAGATGAGTCTAAAGTCGGTCAAAGGAAAAGGTAAAATTCTAATCCGCTTGAAGAATGGAAATCATCAATTTATTTCTAATGTCTCTTTGTGTTCCAAATATGAAAAGTAATATCTTGAGTTTGGGACAACTCTTAGAGAAAGGCTATGACATTCACATGAAAGATCGTAGTCTTTCTATAAGAGATGATAGAAATAATTTAATCACTAAAGTGCCAATGTCTAGAAATAGAATGTTCTTGTTAAATATCCAGAATGATGTAGCAAAATGTCTCAAAGCTTGCTACAAAGATATATTTTGGCTTTGGCATCTACGATTTGGGCACTTAAATTTTGGCGGATTAGAATTACTATCAAAGAAAGAGATGGTAAGAGGATTACCTTCCATCAATCACCCCGATCAACTATGCGAAGGATGTCTATTGGGAAAACAATTCAGAAAAAGTTTTCCAAAGGAGTCAAGCTCGAGATCACAGAAGCTCCTGGAGCTCATACACACTGATGTTTGTGGACCAATCAAGCCAAGCTCTCTCGGTAAAAATAATTATTTCCTCCTCTTTATTGATGATTTCTCTAGAAAGACATGGGTATACTTTTTGAAATAGAAGTCTCAAGTGTTCGAAGCATTCAAGAAGTTCAAAGCTATGGTGGAAAATGAAAGTGGATGCAAAATCAAGGCAATGCGATCGATCATGGAGGAGAATTCACATCTAAGGAGTTCCAAGAATTTTGCGAAGCAAATGGAATCCAGCGTCCCTTGACAGCTCCCAAGATCCCCCAAAGAAATGGCGTAGCCGAGAGAAAGAATAGAACAATTCTTGAAATGGCAAGGTGCATGCTCAAAAGCAAAAGGTCGCCAAAGGAGTTCGGGTCAAGCAGTGGCGTGTGCGGTGTACTGTCAAATTGTTCACCAACCGAGGAAGTGTGTGGGGAAAAACACCACAAGAAGCTTGGAGTGGAAGAAAACCAGGTATCTCTCATCTAAAAGTATTTGGAAGCAAAGCATATGCACATGTACCGACGAGAGAAGAAGTAAGCTTGATGACAAAAGCGAGCCATTCATCTTCATCGGGTATGACACAAACTCTAAAGGTTATAAGTTATATAATCCAAATACTAAGAAGCTTGTGATAAGTCGTGATGTAGAGTTTGATGAAGAATCGATTGGGATTTTTGCTCCCAAAACAACTTCAATTTCTTTCCGGATTTTGAAGAAAAGGAGCCGAGACCAATCGAGCCAACAATAGAAGTTCAAAGAAGAGCCAACTACTCCATCCACTTCACAATCAATGTTTGAAGGAGACTCGCCACCATCATTTCTAAATGAAAGAGGCATAACACGTGCAAGAAGTCTAGAAGATCTTTATGAGAACACCGAGAGAATAGATGATATAACACTTTTCTCGTCTACTTGCAGATTAGAACTCCGTGACTTTTGAAAAAGCAAACCCAAAATAAAAGATGGAGAGATGCTATGGATGAGGAGATACAAGCAATCATGAAGAACGACACGTGGGAGTTGACCTCACTTCCAAAAGGACATAAGGCTATCGGCGTCAAGTGGGTGTACAAAGAAGAATGCTAAAGGAGAAATTGAAAGATATAAAGCAATTTAGTCGCAAAAGGCTATAGTAAAAGAGTGGAATCGACTATGACGAGGTATTTGCTCGATCACTCGCTTGGAAACAATAAGGCTTATCATTTCTTTAGCACTCAAAAACAAGTGGAAGATTCACCGATGGACGTAAAGTCGCCTTTCTTAAATGGAGTTCTCGAGGAAGAAGTCTACATTGAGCGACCAAAGGGCTATGTGGTGAAGAATGAAGAAGATAAAGTCTTGAAGTTGAAGAAGGCTCTATACGGATTAAAGCAAGCACCAAGGGCATGGAATAGCAGGATCGATAAATACTTGCAAGAGAATGGGTTCACTAAGTGCCCGCACGAACATGCACTTTATGTCAAGGTCGAAAAAATGATGTTTTGATCGTGTGTTTATATGTGGATGACTTGATCTTCACAGAAATAATCCGACATGTTTGAAGAGTTCAAGAAAGAATGACCGTGAGAATTTGAGACGACCGATATCGGGCTTATGGCATATTACCTCGGCGTTGAAGTTAAACAACAAGAAGATGGGATTTTCATCTCGCAAGAATGCTACGCAGGAGATTCTCAAGAGATTCAAGATGGATAAATCGCAAGCCTATTAACACACCGGTGGAGTGCGGGATCAAGCTATCAAAGTATGACGGGAGAAGAAAAAGTGGACCCGACATCGCATAAAGAGTTTGGTTGGAAGTTTGCGGTATTTGACATGCACAAGACCGGACATTCTCTATGCCACCGGCCTAATAAGTCGCTACATGGAAAATCCAACCACTACTCACATGGCGTCGCTAAAAGGATTCTTCGCTATCTCAAAGGTACGATCAATTACGCTTATTTTATTCAACAACTAATGATTATAAACTTGTTGGCTATAGTGATAGCGATTGGTTGGGAGATGTGGATGATCGAAAAAGTACTACTCGGCTTTGTGTTCTTCATTGGAGATACCGCGTTCACTTGGATGTCAAAGAAGCGTACCGATAGTCACTCTTTCAACCTGTGAAGTTCGAGTATGTAGTCTGCGACATCTTGTGTTTGCCATGCGTTTGGTGAGAAAATTGTTGAAGGAATCGGGAATGACAAGAAGAGCCAACTAAGATTCGTGGTCGACAACAAGTCGGCTATGGCATTGGCAAAGTTAATCCCAGGTGTTTCATGATCGAAGCAAGCACATTGACACTCGCTACCACTACATAAGAGAATGCATATCAAGAAAGGACGCATACAAGTGGAGTATGTGAAGTCTCAAGATCAAATTGCGGACATCTTCACCAAAACCACTCAAGCATGAAGACTTTATACGACTTAGAAGTTTTCTCGGAATGACAAATCAAGTTTAAGGGGGGGTGTTGGATTTTAAACTTGATCTTGGTCCAATTAATATTGGGCTTGAAAATAAATATTTGAGTTAAAAGATAAAATAAGATCCAAGCCCAAATGGCCCAAGTTCTAGAATTTGTCTAGAAGTGTCTTGGAAAAATATCTTAGATATTATTGGTAAGAAAGCTTGTAGAATATTCTAGGAAAGTAGATATTTTGGAGGATGATTCTAGTAGATGAATTATAGCCATTAGATCAAATAAATCCTAGCCATTGATTAGGAAGTCGTACTAATATAAATAGGGGTGTCTTGATCATTTTGTAATAAGCCAAATTTGAGAAAAATCAATACAAGCAAATATTTCTCCACCAAAAACTCTCTTATATTTCTTAGCCTAAATAACCTCCTCCTACTACAAAGAAAAATAATTCCTCTTCCAACTTCCAATTTCTAAATAACCCCTTTTCTTCTAAACTTGAGATAACCCTCCTCCAACAGTTTTAACCCACAGGAAATATCAATAGACAAGCACAAGTTCAAGGCCTAGCAACCCACTAAGGCACGTAGTGATAATTAAACCCAACTCCCAATTCTTAATGGACTGGAGTTTTTCTCTCTCTACTTCATGTTGACACCCAATTAATTGGGCCCTTTGTGTTCAGCCCGTTGGGCATGTGATGTTATAAAAAAAACACTTGGGCTGGCATGATGTGCTACTATAATTAATTGTGGTAGTGGCCTGGATTTCATCATTTGTTGTGTATTTTTTATTCTAAAATTAATTTACAAAAAATATTAATGTGACGATTAGTGAAAATATAAGTCTCATTAATATATAAATACAATGTAAATAGTTCTCCAAAAAAAGAATGTAAATATTAATAAATAAATTCTATAAATACATATCTTGTAATATTTAATCTTCTTATTTAGTGTATCAACACTTCAACAGGCTTGAAGTAGAATGTAGTTAAGAAGTAAGAATCTAGCTTGAATGGTCTTTTCAATAATATAGTATTTCAAGTTTAATTATATAAAAATATATTTAAATAACATTTAATATACGCAACATTATTAATGAAACTATTATAAAGTACGATGAATGGAGTATTTCTAATTACTACAAACTATTCTATAGTGTTTAAGTTTCTTAACTAGCTCGAAATAATTTTCAATAACAATTTGTTTTAAGTTTAATCAAATGAATTATGCCCAACTGAGAGTGGGACCAAAAGTTGATGAAAAACGTCACCGTTTATGGAAAAAACAAATGGAAAAGTAGAACTGTTTGATTATGAGTAGTCAGTAATCATAGATGACATGCACGTGCACCATGGATTGGAATCCAATTATAGTGAGTCCCACTGATAAGATATGTCACCTGCTGTTTAAACTAAAACCAAAAATTCAGGGCCGATTGGATATCATTTAATTTAAGAAAATAAATTGCAATTTTTTTTTCTTTTAAAGTTTGATTAGATATGAGATAAAAACATGACGATAAAAGATTATTTGAAGTAGAAATAGTAAAATAATGATTGTATGCAACTGATAATTAGAAATATGTGAAGAGTGATCATTCAAACATTTATAATGATAATAAAAAATTCACGACCAAGGGCATTTTGAGGTGAGGATGAAAATGATATAATTTTTTTCCATTCAATTCCAATGGCTAATTGAAAATTTATTGGGTCATTTCCAAGTGGAAAAATCAGTACATATATATATATATATATATATATATACATTAAATTTCAAAATATGTTTGCTTTACTATTTTCGTTAAAAAAAATTAAAGAAAGTTCGGATCTTACCATCCCTCATTTTCAACATATATTTAAGACTTATAATTTATTAGTTTTCAAAAGACTACACTTTATTTTTAGAAAATAATCTTCCCTTTTTTTTGTTCAGAAAAATAAACAAGTTTATCCTAAAGTGAAATGTTAAATCAATATATGAATTATTTAATCAAATATTGCAGCTAGTTTATTCAAATAAAAATCATATGACAATTTTATTTATCGTGACGTGCTGTTAATTTCATATTTTTAACGTGTTAGGTTTGAACTTAATTTTCTGGCTCATTAAGTTTATCGTGTCGTGTTCATATTTGGGTTTATCGTGCCGAGCCGTTATCGTGCCGGCCCAATAACAGCTCGGCACGAACGATTTGCCAACCGTAATACATATGTTTATGTATCAAATTCGCTGCAATAATTTTTTTTTCTGATATGCGTATCACACTTTTACTTGAAAACAGATTCAAATCCCACTACAGTTCCATATACACGTTTAACCTTGATAAAATGATTGAAATTCAAAATCAATACAAATTACAGGGCCAATAGGAAAGACAAATTTCATACAATAAGGACAATTTATTGTCCTTTCATGGGGAACAAACCCACATGCAACCTCCAATATAATTTAAAACCAGCTTTTCAAAAACGTAACCCATCTGATTATTGCCCTTCATTTTCAAACGAAATTAATCACTGGGTCCCACCTGCATAAACTCTTCTTTAAACGTTGTGAGTTTTTTTGTTTTTTTTAGATTAATGCGATCATATCATTAGGAAAATTAGCGAGGAGCCACCTCAAGTATTAAGACTCAAAAGTGGACACAAATATAGATACATTACAAGGTAATTACTTGCCTTTTCTCTCTCACACTATGCACTTAATTTATATTCTAAGCACTCCACTGATACACACTTTTCACTCCACTAATGTATATCACTCTTTTATTGTTTTGCTTGTGATTCACGCACTCACACACCCATATTACAAGATCACTCCTATTTATTTTCATGCAAGTCGGTGGAAGATAATTCTAGTATGTCAGTTCTTTTACTTTGATTATGTTTATCTCCAGTAGTTTGCATTACTTTGATGTAGAAATCGCATTATTTTAGTGCAGAATCTACATTTCATCTCCAGCAGTTTGCAATACTATTTAAAAAAAAAAGAATATTCTATAAGATTCCTTATTTTATTTATTTAATATTAATTTTATTACATTATAATTGATAAAAATATTAAATAATAATTTTATTGAATATAATATATATAAATATTTTATTTTTAAAATTAAACAAATAAAAAAATATTAAATTTAATGAAATTAATGTAAAATTAAAATAACAATTCATAAAATTACATATTATATTGTTTAAAAAATTATCACATATAATTAAATCAATTTTAGTATTATTCTTATTATATCAATTGAAATATAATATAATTATAATGTTCAAAGTTAAATAAAACCCAAAACAAATTACAAAAAAAAAAAGCAAAAAAAAAAAATTAATAGCGCTGCTACAGTGCAGCGCCATATTTGGCGCTACACTGTAGCGAATGCTAAAGTAGCGCAAAAACTAGCGCACTGCTGGGAAGGGTTAGCAGCTGTAAATGGCGCCCAGCGCCATTTTACATCTCCTCTTGGAGATGGCCTAAGTTCACAAATCACAATTTGATGCAGAAAATCACCTTTAGCAAACTCTATGAAATTCAAAGAAAAAGCATGACACGCTAGGTGATGCGTAAATAAATTACCAAACCGTCTAACCCAATAAATAGAAAAAGAAATGAAATGAGGGAAATGAATCTTTATGTCCTCGATTATATTTCCATATATGAGAAATCCGTCGAATTTGCCATAATCGCGTGGAAAAGCTGTAGATTATCCGTTTCTATCACCACATTCTGAATTACAACATCCAAAGCATTGCAAATCCCTTCTTTACATGCAAGTGCTTCTGCTATCACGATCTTTGTTTCCTCTGGCTATTGTCCGGAGATGGTCAACGTTGTGAGTTATTTGCATATCTCATAAAGGTCCATTTTAAAACTAAGCTCTCGTCATTTTGTTTGTGAACTCCATCTTAAAAAGCTTTATACTTGGGGACTTGTTTTAAAATGAAGACTAGGGTGGTGATGATTATTTTTTCTTAACACTAATAGATAAATAGGTAGTTTTTATTTTCTTTGGGGGCTAAATTATAAAATTTAGTAATTTTATATATAAAAATTTATACTAATTATAAAAAAAGTTAAAGCCGAATGGCAATGTCGACGCCTTGACCCTTTAGCTCGTCTTTGTTTATACTAACGAGATATTGTCCACACTTACAAACAGGGGATGACGCACTTTAGTTAGGGGGCCTTGGCCCCCACCCCCCAAATTTTTTTTAGAAGCAAATTTTCATTTGCACCACTTATATATATATATATATATTTATTATTTAGTTATATATATATATATGTGTATGTAGTATTTTACTATTTTATTATTTTTTATTCTAACCCAACTTGTTGATCAAAAAATTGTTGTAAACTACACAAGTTCATGATTATTACATTTAAATTTGAAAAAACTACCGTTTGGGTCTTGATATATATATCATAATATTTAAAATTGTGGAATATAAATTTTGATTAGATTTGATAATGTAATTTGAAATATTTATCTATGAATATTAATGTAATTTTTAATGCATAGACGACAAGTTTAATTATAATTATAATATATATAAATGTTTTATAATTCTTTTTTAACTGTTAGCAATAAAGTATCTCGAAAATCGATCATATGATACTAATACTGCCCGTACTCATTCCAAACCAACAAAAAATTATACCTATTACTCGCAAGTAACATAACCTCCCCAAACCCGAAAGAAAAATTACCGATATCATCCATCAAGACCCGAACAGGTGTGGGTAACCGCGTCTACTCATCCGATGTAGAACTTTAATTCGCACATTTAACGATTATATGCACTGGAACAAACGCCTTGTAATTAATGTGGTATTATAATTGTTAAAATTATTTGGTTGAATATAATAATCATTAAGAGTTTTGTGGAATAAACTCTATATATCACTTCTTAGAACATGTCTTTCTTCATTTTTGGTAAGTAATTGGGTTAAAGTTATTAATATTTACCATATAAATAGTTATCTCAACTAAATGTCATCTGAAGGGGCATGTTTTGTTGTAGAGATATTATTTTTCTTATTCAAATCAAATGATGATGCAAAAGGATTTTAGTTCGACCCTTTTAACACCCCCCCCCCCAATTGTAAAAAGAAAAGATTTTGAGTGCCGATCAACTAAAAAAATAATTGAGTAGCCCTCGTCAATCAGTGACTGAGTTGGTGGAGTAGGTGAGTGACTGAGTTGGTGGAATAGGTGAGTGTGAGTTCTCAGTAACGATTTCCCTACTAATATTTCTCGATCGAGCTTGTCACCAAGGATTTGCCTAATTAGTGTAATTTACCTAGTTGGAGTGATGTACCTATTACGTCGAACCTGCAAAATTATCCAATGCGCAGCCGAAGAATAGCGGTTATGAGTTTACAGTACAAAAGAGAGATATTTTGATTTGTAAAAAACCAAAAAATAATAAAAATGGAAAATCCTACGTGGAGTTGATCAGTTGAAGTCAGGTGCCGTGACGGCGCTCGCACGATGCTTGTCAATTGAATAACATGTCTAATTCAGATCGAAAAATTAAAGCCGAAGGTGTTTGATTTTATTCCACAACCAGTGGTGATAAAAATTTATAAATAAATAACTCGTATTGTTCATTCAATCTTCAGCCACAAACCTGGTAAAAAGACGTTGGGCGCTAGTCGGACGGCAGAGCCTAGCGTGTAGCTAGAGCCTTAGCAGGTTAGGTGAAACCTGATTAGGGTTAGACATGGCATAATCGGAAAGGCAAAAAAAGGTAGACAAAAAGAGTCTAGCACCTAAGCGGGTAGTAATATAGGAATTATGCGGAGATTTTTACAATAGAGTCACAAACAATGAGAAAAAAAACCAAAAAACCTGAAAAATGTACGTAGAGCAGAAAATGAGTAGGAATGTTGATTATCTTGTGTGAAATAATAGATTTCCTTTAATTATTTATCTACTCCAAATTAATTCACTCTTATTTCGAGTAAATATTGAAAATATTCAAATGGGAAATTGTTGAAGAGTTAAATTTCCAATTAGGTCATTACTTAATGCTTCTCACCTATGACATCCAACAGAAATTATTGTGGCATGTTGACATTTAGTTCATTCCAAGGAAAAAAAGATAAGAATAAGATGAAAAACACTTGAATTATATAACAATTAATGCTAGCCAGCTAAAAATACAATAACATTCTCTTACATATATAAATTTCTAAAACAGTAGCTCTAATCATCATTTCCCTCTGCTATTTACAATTAGATGACAAAATCAGAGGAAGCCCAAGAAAGAAAATTGGGATCAAAACTCTTTCAAAGGATCTAATTAATTAATTAATTAATTATCTCATAATTATAGCAATTAAGCTCTATTTTTCAGTCATGCCAGCAAAGAAGCATAACCACACATCTTCTCATAATGTAAAGCCTTCCTCTCTGTTCCTTGAGAAACTTCCCCAATTTTCTGCTTGATAATCTTTTCTTTGTTTCTTCCATTTTCATCTCCATAGCAAAATTGGAGGGACTGTTTGGCTGTTGAAAGTTGTGGGATTTTTTTTTTTTTTTTTTTTTTGTTCAAGAATGATGAGTAAGTGGAAGTAAGACTAAACTTTTGTTGAGTTTGAAATGATGGGCAAAAGGGAGGTTTTATAATGGGTGAAGGGGTTGAGTCCATGGCCCATATTATGTGTGCCACATCATCATACACAGCAACATTAATGCAGGTATCATACTCCAAGATAAGTGGTCGGCCCTAAGAGATAAAAAGGTATCAGGTATCCAGGAAAGTTTTTGTTTCATTTTGTTGTTTTTTTTTACCCCCTTCTTATTGCTGCTTCTTGTTTAAATAGTTTTAAATGATTTTAGAATTTTAAGGGAGTGTTTGTAAACACTACCAAAAAAAAAAAAAAAAAACTCCTTCCCCCGCTTAATTTTTTTAGCTATAGTAAAATCACTTTTTAATGTTTAAAAATGTCGGTTTTCGCACCACCAGTTGGTAGCTCAAGTGGTATCGCTCTTACTTTGTAAGGGTGTTAACTAGAGTTCCAACCATATATCTTTTAGTTTCTTTAAAAAAATGTCAGTTTTCTCTTTTGCTTTTGCATCATTAATCAGAATCTAAAAGTTGGGGTAGGGTGCTTCTCGGATGAGATCTTCTATTCCAGTATGATGTTTTATCTTTTATTTCATCGCACGGATGATTGCCACGTATATACACAATCCGCGTTTGGTATTTTTTTTGAATTAAAAGAAGTTTTTATTTGGCAATTTTTATGCTCGATTCTGAAAAAAAAAATAATAATAAGAATGGTTATTTTTGCATTTCTACTTTGATTTATTTTCTTCTAGTTTTTAGTTTCTATTAGTAAAGACAATAAACTTCTGGTAAAGACAATAATATTTGGCAATTTTTATTTTCAAATATTTCAACTTTGATTTCTTTTCTTCTAGTTTTTAGTTTCTATTAGTAAAGACAATAAACTTCTGATTATCAATTACTTTTAATTTCTGTTATCATAAATGTTTTTCTAAATGTAGAAGTGTACCTTAGAATTTTAAATAAAGGAGATGAAGCTATAAAAATTTCTACCCAAACACGTGGCCATTAAATGTGACATTATACTATGGAGCAAATAGGGCAAATTACCCACTTGAGATAGGTGATTGAGTTTTTTGACATGTAGGATAAAAAACATAGTTTTCTACCCATTTTTGGTGTTCTTTTACCACAATACCCTTGAGGCTTTAAATGCAAGCCTTTAATATGTATTTCTCTCTCTTAAAATTAAATACTCTCAATACATAACATACGTGAACTATGAACACACCCTTCTTTTTTGCTCTTCATTTTTTCTCTCTCTTCTTCTTCTTCTTCACAAAATATCAAGAAGTTATTTTTGTGGGCTTTCATCAACAAAATCGCACCAAAAAATCGAATAACAAGGTAATGTTCTTCTCCTCCTAATTAGTTAACCTTGTTTAAATCGTTCAAGACCAATATATTTGCAAAATATGTGAAGTGTTTTGTGAAAGAAAAATTTTCTCGCATTTATGAAAAACAATGCACGATATCGTGTCATAGAGTTGGCACGATATCGTGCCCCTCATATATTATTACACGATATATCGTGCCCTTTATTAGACACGATATATCGTGGCCGTATATTAGATGCGATATCGCTTCCCCATATATTGATAATTTATATCGCACCTAATATATAGGGCACGATATATCGTGTCAATATACGGGGCACGATATATCGTGCCTCAACGAAAAAGGGCACGATATATCGCGCTCAATGAAAAAGGGCACGATATATCGTGCCTCGATGAAAAAGCGGCACGATATATCGCCCCAAAGAAAAACATGCGCCTTTTATGTGTTCTTCGCATTTATCAATATTTTTCTTTGTATATAGATGAACTCTCGCTATCTTGTTGTTCGATTTGGTGGTCATTGGGAAGGTTTAGAATATAAAAGTGGTGAAGAAAGTTCAGACGTATTAAAACGGGCAAAATGAATTATAGTGAAATATTGGATGAGGTTTATGGTGTTGTTGATGTTGATAGGGCGTATACGATTGTATAATGCATTCTATTGTAGATATTTTTGAAACAAACTTGGGAAGTTAAAGTTGAAAAACGATGATGGCATTGAAACTGCGTTTGGGAACACCGAGTTACCAGTTGTTTTTGTGACACTGAAAAGAAAAACGATGGGTGAGACTAGTTCGCATAATGTATTGGGAGGTCCATCTGAGCATAATCGAGTTGAGAACGTTGAAGGTCAACAAGGTGTTGGTGGAAGTTTTATGCAACTAATGTCTAGTCAGAATGATTTGTCAGCAGTCATTGGGCCTAATTACAACTACATGCAACTTCTTGGTTTTCAACAATACGGTTTACCGCAAATCAATCCATATAGTCATGCAGTAAGGCCAGTGGAGCACCTTTTATGCATATGAACAATGTTCCAATTATTTATCATCCGCGTCCACTAGCACCTACAGTTATTGTTTCAAATATCAATTGTTCGGGACCTAGTATAAGGCCGAGCAATGAAGATGGTTATTATCCTGATATGGGTTGTGATAATACTGATGTTAATTGTGATAATACTGATGATGATGTTGGTTGTGATAATAATGACATTAATTATGGTGCAAACTACAGTCCAAATGATTTTGGTGAGAACTACACTGATGGTGATGTTGGTACTGACGTTGAAGCTAATAATCAATTTGAAAATGACCAGCAACGTGCTGAATTTGAGGAATTTTGTGAGTGGAGACGTAGACGGAGATGTTTGATAAATGGTTTTATCATGATTTTGATGATTTTGTTTTTATACCAAAACAATGTTTTTAAAGGTTGTCCAAATACTCCTAAATGATTTAAAATAGTTTTAATATTTTCCGGAGTATTTCTACAAATTTATTTTCGATATATATTGGACAACACTTTTGTTGATTTTGTATTAATGTGTTTTTACACCAAAAACAATGTTTCTAAATGTTGTCCTAATACTCCCGATCGGTCTAAAATGTTTTTACTATTTTTCAAGTATTTATTGAAGTTTATTTTCGATATAAAATTGGACAACATTTTTGTTTTATGGCCAACCTCGCCAGATAGGGCAACCCGTGCACGAAAGTTGAGGAAATCGAGAAAACTTCATGTTTGCAGAAAATGGTCGGGCAACCGTCGCCCTATAGGGCAATCGTGCGCCGACCGACGGCCGACCGGGCGGCACCGTGCACTGGGAGCAAAAATTGAAACAGTAACATTTGCCCTTCGCGTTTTTGAAGTTGTGCGACGGTTGAAGTAAGTGGACGACCGGCCGAACCCTACGTCGACCGGCCGCCTGTGTAAATTTATATTCTCATTTTCAAACGTCTATTTGTGCGCGACCGTCCTTCTTAAGTTTGATGAAAAAAATGTAAATTGTGCAAAGCAGACATATTTCCTTAATTTGTGGGATTGATTTCAAAGACTCTTTTCTTCAATTGTCTTGCAATTTTTTACGTAATTCATGTCCCCAAGAGGAGCCTATCAAGTATCAATCATCTCCTATAAATAGAGGAAGAATTGAAGCAACACAACAAGAGAGAAAACTACAACACAACAAGATACACTCAAGAATACACTTGTTCTTACATTGTCTTATTTCTTGTTGTAATTTACCTAGCTATTCACTTTCACATTCTTGAGGTCTAAGCTATTCTTGATTACACTTGCACTCTATTGTATTATCAATTATCGAGTTGTAATCTTGAATTTGTGGTCGTCATTCAAACACAAGATATCCTTGTGAGTGTTCTTGTGGTAAGAACACACTGGGTGAACTAGGTGTTAGGTGTAAGAAGATTGTGGTAATCTTCTTGTTGAGGTGTTGAAGAGTGTGGTGCTTTCTTAAAGGGTGAAGATTGTGGTAATCTTCACAAGGTGCCGTTTGGAGATTGTGGTAATCTTCAAGTGAGATTGTGGTAATCTCAAAGGTGGTGTTGAAGAAGAGTGTGGTGCTCTTCAAGGTGTTGGTGTAAGATTTTGTTGTAATAATTTTGGTAATTATTAATAAAATCTTTTTCTCTTTCAAATCCATCCCGGATATCTTGGGGTGGTAGAGGATTAGGCCCTAGGTGGGTTGAACCTCTTTAAATCGACGTGTGTTGTTTATATTCCGCACCTTTATTATTGTATTTGAGTATTCGGTTTTAAAAAGAGGGCGAAATCGAAAAGATGGAGATAATCTATTCACCCCCCCTCTAGATTATCGTAGCCGCTTGGACTTACAGGAGAGAAGTATTTCCAGAAAACCAAAACCAAGACGCAGCAGAGGATGACGAGGTGTTAACTTACATCCGGATATCCATAGAGACAATATGGACGAAACAATAGTGCTCACAGACGAAGTTGGGTGATTCCTGGTACACTCTCGCACCTTTCACTTCCTCCCGAGGAACCCGCCAGTTGGAAGCATCATCGGTGGGACATCGCGCGCGAAGGAGCAACATACATGAGCAAAATCAATTGGATATCGCACTAGGCATGTATCACCTTGAAAATCAAGTCGAGTATTGAGTTGAACGCTCGGATAAGACTCGTTTTCATGCAATATGCAAGTATGAACGATGCCCTTTTCGAATGCGTGCATATGGAAAGGATGGTATTTGGAGAGTAGGGAAGTTTGACAAGCACCATGAATGTGGGTTAAATTTGAATGACAATGCATCTAGGCGGGTGCATTCTAAAGAAGTAGTGCGTATTTTGCATCTAGATTACTAGTGGAACATTCCGCGCTCGTGTACAAGAGATATGATAGCGGAGTCCGAATCGCGACATGGGCTTAAAATGAGTTATAATGTTGCGTTGAGTGCAAAGCATCATGCCTTTGGGTTGATATATGGAGATAGCAACAAGTCATTCAATCTAATTTAAGATACTTACACATGTTGAATTTAACGAATCCTGGATCAGAACTAGATGGAAGTCGGATAATTTTAATAGATTCAAGACGTGTTTTTGCTTTGCATGCATCAATCATCGGATTCCGAACAATGCCCGACCGATTATTGTGATTGATGGAACACACCTTAAAGGCAAATACCGAGGAATATTGTTTGTAGGCGCAAGAACAAAAGATGGTAATGAACAGATATTCCCACTTTCATTGGAATCGGGGATGTTGAAAACGACGATTCTTGGACATGGTTTTTGAGAGGTTGAGAGATGCTTATAATTGCCTCGTGATCTCATCGATTGTTTTCGATCAAAGACAAGAGTATCGATAATGCCATAAAAGTAGTATACCCGGAAGCATCACATGGGCTTTGCACTTATCATTTGCGAGTAATTTGGCTCAATACGGTCAACATATAGTAGCAATGTTTAGGAATGCAAAGATATTCATACCGCCGTGAAGATTATGATAAGTATTTTGAAAACATAAAAGTTGCTAGTGAGACGGGTGCGTTTAAAAAGTTAGAACGCGGGGAAGACAGATGGTCTCGAGTTAAGTGTCTGTCCGCGTTATGGGTTCATGACATCAAACTCGGTGAGAGCTTCAATAGTCGGTTATTATGGGCCGAAAGTTACCTCGTTTGTTCTCGGCTTGAGTGTGCTCGGACTATTATTGAAAAGTGATTTTATGAACGACGACCGCCGCTAATGATAAAGATCACGAGCTAACACTTGAAGCAACCAAAAGATTAAATGATGCGATTGAGATAGGTCGTAGAATGGATGTACAATGTCTTAGTAATGTAAAGTACAAGGTGAAAGATGGAACAAAGACTTATTTGGTTGACTTATCCCAAAGAACGCGTCAACGGTATCGAGAATTTGAATATGAATTGATGTCTTGCGCCCATGCATCTCAGCAGAATTAGGTATAAAGAAATTTAAAATTTGTATCAATATTTTCACATAATTTGTTCAATATTTTCAAATAATTGTTTGTTTATTTGTGCGGAAAGGCGAACCTCAATATCTATTCATTTGTCGCCCATTATTATAAAAATGAAAATCTTCAAAAATGTGGGCGGGTGAAGTTTTACCGTTCCGATCCGAGTGAATGTGTTCTACCATAAGAGGTGCGAGACTTAGTATGCAACCCTCCAAATAACCCGAGACAAGCGGTCGCCCTAAACAAAGTAGAGTTCATTCATTGTTGAATCATCAAGTAATCGTTCACGTAAGAGTCAAATTTGTTCAATGTGTGTAGTCTTGGCCACATTGCGTCAAATGCACTATGTCATTGCCGCCGATGAGCACGAAAGTGCCTCGCTGACACGATTGGGTCCTTCGAGACAAGTGCGTAATAAGAAGAAATGTGGAATATGCCGAGAGATGATCATACCGTAGAAAATGTCCGAGACGTCCAGGATGATGAAAATTAGGCAAAAGTTTATTTCAAATGTAACACTATTTTCTAGAAAAACACACTAAGAGTCAAAACTCATGAGTCTAAATGTGTTAATCATGTCAATAGTGCCCTTTACCGCAGATGATATATGGCACGATTTTTCGTGCCAACTATCTCTTAGCACGATATCGCGCGACTTATATAGTTGGTACGATATCGTGCCCCAAAAGTATAGTTGGTACGTAATAGCGTGTCTTATGTTTGGCACGATATACCGTGCCTAATTATATAAGGGGCACGATATATCGTGCCTAATTATATAAGGGGCACGATATATCGTGCCTAATTATATAAGGGGCACGATATATCGTGCCTAATTATATATCGTGTCCCAATTGTTCTTATGAATATGTTTGTAGTTTTTGTGGATTTCTTATACGCTAATTATAATTCTCTTAATTTAAAGTATCCACAATCTTGTTGTTTTAAACAAATTAAGAAAAATCATGCAAAATGAATATTTAATTAAATAACTCAAAATATTTAGAAGATATACAACAATATGTACTACAATTCCCAAGTACTACTATCAGTACTGTACTGGTAAACTTGTCGTGCCATATTGATCCTTATCTCTGGAATCGACTGCTCCACATACTTCCTATTAATCTTCTCGTGATACAACTAATGATGGAATGTATGGCAAATACACCACAACTAGTGGGGTCGGTTTCGCAAAAAACAATCTTTCGCCGCCTATGGATAAGTTCCCACTCGCGCGGACAAAGGGCCTTACCTAAGGCGGTGTAGAAGCCGCGAATAAGTACACATGGGAGCACGCGACGGAGGGACGCGTGTGTGTCAAGACGCCGATTGGCAAAACTATCATCGTGTATCGGGCACGTCTTCGAGTCGTACATATGTATCGCGTGGCTCACGTAGATCCGATCGCACACGACAAAATGGCTCGACAAATTCACGATCATGTACACCGGGTGAAAACAAAATCAAGAAATAATCAAAAAAATTGAATGAAAAAATGAATAAACTAGCCAAAAAATAATTATTCAAGTATACTGCTGCAGATAAAGACTCCATGGACCCAGATTACCCCATCCTGGAGTTCCGTGGCCGACAACCCTAACCAACTCATCCAACTCTTGTCCGGGAGGAAGGAATCTCCATGGTCAGCCGGGTCATATAATCGTGTCACAGGATCCGCACCATGCATACGACTCCATATGTGCCGTATGGAATCCTACACTTTGAAAAATGTTTATAGGTTAACAAGTATGATTTATTAATTTTATAGTAAAATGCGAGACATATAATAAATAAACTAACCGAAAATGTCGTAGATACAATCCTATAAGTTCCCACTTGTTTCTCATGAGGCACAACCCCAAGAAACGGGGATCGGATGTAGTATGGACAGTATGCATTTATATCACTGAGAAATGAAAGAAATCGATATTAATCGATAAAATATTCATCAACTAAATAATGCAAAAGAAACTTACATCATTTTCCAACTCTATCTTTGGATCCACCATTTCCTTAAAAAATGATGGCCCAACAAGGTACATAAGCCCCACGTCCCTCCCGCAATTGGACCTCAAATATTAAACAGTGGAATATAAGATGTTAATACTAAGACGATAAGACAAATGCAAAAATATTTACTTACTCTTCATTAGACTTTAAGAAGCGGGTAAACTCCTTATCGGACGGGGCAAGCCGAGACTAGATCCCCGAACGGGTCGCGAATATGCCGCGACGCCACTACTCGTCCCGAATCGGATCAAGGAAGAGGCGGTGAGGGCAAATATGGAGAGGGCGCTCGTGGACCAGATACCACAAGTGTCGGAGAGGGAGCTCGTGGACCAGATACCACGAGTGTCGGAGAGGGAGCTCGAATAGGAGACGGCAATGGCCTCGGAATCGTGATTGACACTCGTGGTCGCGAGAATGTGATAACACGGGCATAATAGAGTCTACAATGGCGGAAGAGAAGTCGACAATGGGAGGAGGAGGAAGAGACGTCACTACGGGAGGAGGGGGAGGAGTCGACATGGCCGGAGGAGGGGGAGGAGTCGACATGGCCGAAGGAGGAGGAAGAGACGTCACTACCGGAGGAGGGGTAGGAGTCGACATGGCTGGATGAGGAGGAAGAGACGTCACTACCGGAGGAGGAGGAAGAGACGTCACTACCGGAGGAGGGAGAAGAGTCGACATGGCCGGAGGAGGAGGAAGAGTCGTCACTACCGGAGGAGGAGGATGAGGAAGAATCATCACTGGCCGACGGAAGAGTCGAGCATCGCTTAGGAGGAGGAGTCGATGCGCCAAAGGAGGAGTTGCATCGCTTGGGAGGAGGTGTCTGCTGCGGCACGATGATCGGCTCGGATATCTCTCGACTACCATGCACGAAGTCATCGTATCGATCAAGGTATGGGAATAGACGCCTAATCTCCTCCTGAATAAGGTCCGGAACCCGACCTATCTCCTGATCTAGACGTCTGTCCAAGCGAGAACCCTCCTCTGAGATGACAGTCTCTAACCGAGAAACGGCATCATCGACTCGTGTCTCCAATCGAGCGAACCGCTCCTCTCGTAAGTCTCTCGAATCGGCTAACTGGCCGCATAACACCCCGAATCGGTGTCGGCAAGATATCGTCCAACTCACGGATGGATCAACACGAGTATCCGACGGATCGTGGTGGATCATCGCGCATAGTCGTGGGACGGATGGATCAACACAGTATCCCGACGGATCGACGAAGCGTCATCCGTCCGGCCATCTAAAGGATCATCACCGATGGGATGATGGACCATCCGCCCTCGCCGCTTCTCAAGCCTCGAATCGTAGGAGAGCGGTGTGGCCCTCAAACGGTCTACCTCTTCCTCCCCCCGCCGCCTCTCTCGCCCCCATAAAGACTCACTACCTCTGTCCCCCGCTAATAGGGGTTGGGGTCGTCGAATCCGACACTCTCCGCAATAAAAATGGATTTGTCGAACTGACTCGCACCTCTCCGCTCTATTCTCGCTTAAAACCGGTTCTCCCTCGGGATGAACCGAGAGACCTAACAAAATAACTCGGATCATCGACTCCTCTATATATATCTGTTTGGAGCTCCTCCTCGGTCGGATCCAATATCTCATGACACACTAAAGCCTCGTAAATAATATAAATAAATAAATTAATAAAAAATAAATTAATTATTAAATAAATAAATAAGTAACCATTGTTAATACATACCGTGTCAAAGAAAAAATCATCATGTCAATAGCGGTCTTTGAAAACCTCCAACGAAGGCACCCAGGCAATCGGGTGTCGATACTGAGTCGCCGAGGCATTACCCAGCGAAGTATCGCCTCGAATGCCCAAATCTGTGAGAACATTGATAAGTATGAAAAAATAAGATTTTTTAAATTTTTAAAAACTAATTACAAATATAAATAAAATAAAAACATATACGCACTGCAAGACATAAGTGGCCCCATAAAAATGATAAGAAGGTGGCCGATATCAGGTGGAACGCCCCAAGATATCGGCCAAGTGGCGTAACATCATGCGCAGTGCGAATATAATGCATCAATATCTCGAAAGGAGTATTTCCCCCAAGGGAACGCTCCCAGCGTGCATCGTCCTCGATCAAAAAACCACGACCACGGTAACGGCCCATCGGTCGGCCATCGAAACACAAGATCATGTAAAAGGCAAATAACACCTTCGCCACCTTCAGGGCATCGCCTGGTGAGTCACGGAAGGTGCCGAGAGCAAATAAATCGCGTAAATGCGCGATGGTAACCCGATCACCTCTAGCCAATACCATCTATATATACCGGTCTCGGGTACCTCAAAATCACCGTTAGTGGTCAAATGTGGACCCCGAAAATCGCAATCCCGATATCATAGCAAAATCACGCCGAGAGAATCGATACCGCTTCCGACGTGGAACCAACACTCCGATTCCGAAGCGTCCGGCACATGCACCTCCATTGCAACTAATGCATGCAGTGCCGCATTACAACTGGCTCCGTCATACCCAAAATCCATAAAATATCCGAAAGTCGATGCCTAAATCGACTATATAAATCATCATCGATCTCCAAAGAACTCATCTCTCGATGGTCCGAATAATATTCGATCGAACATATCCCGCGATGTGGGCCCTCTCTCGATGATATGAGGGTCTCTTCCATTGTGGACCGACCTACAACAATTAATAAATTTCAATTTATTAAGATGAATTGTTGAAAAATTGCAGAACTGTAGTGAAAAACTGAAAGAAAACAATAACAATAATTATGGAAAAAACAACATGTAACACGATATGGATATCTAGGCACGAAATGCAATACGATTTACGCAATGAAAAATGCAAAAAAACAGCATGTAATTGAAACTACGGCACAATATCGTGCCATCTTGAAACACTACACGATATCTTGCCCACAAATAAACCCGGCACGATATCGTGTCAACCTAAACCCCCGCACGATATCGTGTCAAATTTAAACCCCTCACAAATAAACCCGGCACGATATCGTGTCAACTTTAAACCCCCTACGATATCGTGCCAACTTTAAACCCCCTCGGCACGATATCGTGTTAAATTTAAACCCTCGGCACGATATCGTGTCGTGTCGTCTTCAACCTCATATCGCGCCTCAACCAGAAAAATCACCGCCATTTTCGACAATACTAGTCCCAAAACACAACACAAAACTTCATATGTAACAACTAAGCCCTAATTATTGGCATTATCAAAGTATAAATTAACAACAAACTAAACCCTAATTCATGAAATGCACTATGTATTTTATGGATTTCGAACATTTAAGGGCGCGGCGCGATATAAGTATGAGAAATTACCTGTTCGTGAGCAGCGGAGGAGGAGGGTACGGAGGCGGGCGAGACAATGACGACGCTCGCAAGCGGAGACGACGTTAGCGGGCGGGGGTTGGACGACGGCACGAGTGATTCCATTTGGTGTTTTTTCTTTTGTCACGATATTAGGCGCGATTTGTAGTGTTGGGTTTTCTTCTTGTTTTGGCTTGCACGATTTGTGTTGTTTCTTTTGCTTATAGTTTTTCTTTTGCTTTTTTTGTACGATTTTGTCTTGGAGTGTGTGTATATGTAGACCGTATATACGGTATAAATGTGACATCAATTTCAAAATTCAAAAAAAACCAACAACTTAAAAAAGGGGTAATTTGGCCAATTTAGGTAGAAAAGAATTTTGTTATCTTAGTGGATAGAAAAGAATAGTGGGTACTTTAAAAAATTTCCCTTATACTATGTGTCAAAATCAACATATATAGTTCAATGTTCATTTGAATTATGATGTTTTCATGTATATGATACATATCCATCAAATACCAAACTAAACTTTTACACGAGGATTAATAAAGTGTAAAATTAATCTAACCAGATTTGACAAATATCCACTGCATCAATATTACAAATTTACAATGTCACTTTTAGGCACAGTCATACCACGAGTTTTCTCGCAATGGAGCAGATGATTCAGTCAAACATTACAGCACAATTGATAGTTCACACTGCTGCACTTTGTGAACTGGATATATTATTAATGCACATTTCACAACAGAACTCATGAAAAGTAGTGGTGGCATATCGTGTCATCGGGACGGTTTCGGATTATACTTAGAGTACATTAAAAATTAATTAAAATATAAAATAACTACGTGTTAGACAAATTAGTAACATCATGTCAGCCTTGTTCGTATTGGAATTTCTCGTGTTCGAGTTCGGGTTTCTCTCATTAGCTTTGGGTCGGTTTATCATATCGTCATGGCCGCTCCTTGCATTAGTCCAAAGAGTCACTAGTCGCCTTGGGCCCGGGTTTATTTTCAAAATTTAGGGGCCCAATTTTTTTTATAAATTTTATACATAGTATATATTATAAAATAAATAAAATATGACAACAACAATAAATCTATTGTAGAGGTTGAATTATTGCTTCTTGAAATATTAAAAGATGACTAAGTTCAAATCTTGATGCCCATAATATTTTTTTAAATTATCACACTTAACTTTTTTAGGCCCTAAATTTAAAATAACTCAAATCAATAAGACACGAACTTAAAAAATAATTACACGACTGCCAAATCATAGTTCGCAAGATATTTTTGCTGTCAAAACTGTAAGATGAGTTGTATTTAAATTATTATTTTGATTTTTGAAGATGGATGTCGTATTATTTTAACTATAATAAAATTGTATTATATATTGGACATTGTTCTTTCTTTTATGTTACCTTAAAATTTGTATAGGAAAATAAAGATCCAATTTTCAAAATCAACTCAGGCCAAAATAGTGATAGGATCGGTCCTGCATGTCGTGTTAGTGATTGTCACCTTAGACATTTACTTTCGTGAACACCTAAATTAAAACAGTTTTAAGAAATTTAACCCCCAAAATTGAAATATGGGCTTTTGGTGGAAGGATGGGGTAGCTTTAAATTTCAACAAAACTTGATTTATTTATTAAGACTTTGTTTTTGGAATTAGGGCCAAAGTGTTAAACATGTTTTGCTTCGTGCTCCTCCATGGATTGAGAGCCATGCTGAAACAGCTGTCATTTCCCTTGTGTCGAAAAGAATTTTTCGTAATTCAATGTTTTGTTTTTGTGCTCAAATTGCAACTCCCATCACTTATTGCACCTTTGTTAGAGTCGAAAAGTTCCATTGGTCGTACATTGATTTCCTCAGATGGTTTTTTTCCCAATTAAGAATGCATAAAAATTAAAATGGTATTTTCTTAAATAAGAATGGACAATTTGTTGCGTTCACGAAATTGATTTAATTTAGGTGTCATTTGGATGGAAGGAATGGAAATTATGGATTTTACACCCTTAGTCACAAATGATCTTGTTTGGATAATATCGTATTACAATGAATTTCAAATTATTGAACTTCCATTTGGAAGTTTTCTTTTAAGTCGTTAAAAAAATTCAAACTCATCTAGAGGCTCATAGGCGTAGCCACCACACCAAACTACCCCTAACGCGGCTATTTTTCCCACTTAGCGAAAACATATAAATTTTTCTAAAACAAAATAATTATATGTGCCTATATGTCAATTTTTCCCCCAATTAGGGTGTGTCGCGGGCCAGGAGAGCACACCACGGATCCGCCACTATCTAGAATCCAGGGACGTAGCCAGGGGTTGGTGACATCGATCACTCCCCCTCAACTTCAATAATTAATACAAATTTTATATACAAAATTATTAAATGTTAAAATTTTACCATCTTAAGAATATAAAAATAAATTTCTTCTACTAATTTCAAGGAAAAAAAAAACTCACCACTCTAATCTTTATTTTCTGGCTCCGTCGTACGAAATGCACGTGCCATTTGAAGTATTTTTTCTCCAATTCCTCTCGTCGAATTTATATCCATTCACACAAATGCAATTTTCATGAAATCCTGACAGACGAGTTGCACTTATTAGGACAATATTGATAATTGCACCAGAGACGAATTGAACAGCCAAAATATCTTAGTCTAAGACAAAATAAAAAAGTTGTACATCAACCCAAGGGCCAAGACATGATAACATAGTAACATCCTATAGAACCGTGGGGCCTAATCATATTAATGAATTATGTCTTGCACGTATAAGATATAAAGAAATACCTTGATCAAAAGGGGGACAATGAAGATTAAATTACACTCAAAAACCCCTGGAATTTCAAACAATGGACCATGTTTTTGGTTCAAGTGTTTCAACCTGGTTCATTCTGTAATCTGAATTTGATAAAATAATTACACAAACAAGACATCGGCTGCGCGGTACAAGGAAGACAATCCAGCACGTGACAAGCACGTGATCGCCCCAGTTGCCTGGATACTTCTTTGTATTCTTTTAACTTGAGACGCAGCCTTTTAGAGTACTCTGTTTTTAATCATTAATTAATTAATTAAGAATTGAGTATATGCCTTAACAAGTCAGAGTCTTCGCCCCTGGGCTACTTTAAACTCAGTCACTACATAAGAAATCTTCCTCCATCCTGTTACCAGTGTTCTGAAAAGTGCTAAGCGTTAAGCAAGCGACAGGGGATCTATAGCCTAGGCGGTTTTAGACGGGACATGAGCGGAGTTAGGCGGAGCAGGATCCTGATCTGCTTTAAACTGAGTCACCACACAAGAAATCATCCTCCACCCTGTTATCAATGTTCTAAAAAACATTAGCTAAGCAAGCGACAAACTGGGGCATAGCGCCTATGCGGAGCCTAGGCAGGGTTAGACGGGACTTGGGCAGGATTAAGCGGAACCTAATCAAAAGAATAACATAGGGAGACAAGGGGAGCCTAGCGCTTACACAAAGACTAATCGAGGTTAAGTGGAAATTTTTAGAACAATGTCTGTTACGGGGATTTGAACATCCACGCATAGAGAGCCAGCGAAGCGGACATCATATCACTCAAATTTTTTACTAGTTGATTTATGCCACTAAGGGCAATTATATTTCATTAATAGTAACGAAAAGGTCATAGTAAGTCATTTATGAGTAGAAAATCTTTGTTTTGATTTGTACTCAAAAGTTTGGACCCCGACAACTCTGGAATTCACAATTCAGTGAGTTGCTACTGAGTAATTAGAATTGAGTGTTTATGGACTGGTTTGTTGAGAAAGTAATATTATGTATTAATCATTAACCAAGTTCAGTTAATCTGCAGATTTGTGATGAAATCCTTTTTGGATTTTGGTGTGTCAGAGAATCAGAATTTTTTCGATTTTCTTGTCTATTATGTCAATATGTCCATCACTGATCACCCCCCTATGGGCTGAATGCCTGTTCGAATGCTAAGAGGCAAATATATTATATAGATTCATCTTACTCCATTAATGACAGTGTCATTAAATTAATTAATTATTTCAGTGATGGTACAATTATATGTTGAAACATTCACGGTTATATTAGCTCATAGGAGTTTAGGGCTTTTGTAAATGCTAGTTGCTATAGATGTAACCCGACACTTGGTGTAGTATCCGTCATTTAACATGTCATGGTTTGTGTGTATATATAAGGATATTTTTTTATCTATTCATTATCTTAATATAATATCAATATAGAATATTATAAAATTTAGTGTGGTACTATTGACCAAATAAAACTTTATATACAAAAGACATATGGTACAAATTGTCAGTAAAAAAATAATTTATCCTAATACGATTTCCATACAAATGCATAAAAACATAAATTACTCTTAAGTATATTTTTCCATAATGCATTTTCCACAAATTGTAACGGCGCGCCTTTCAGATCGATAATTGTCTCCACATGAGTCTTTTAAGCACGCTTTGTCCTCACTCACGTGCTCTATAATCTATTTAGTTGGTATAAGTAGAGGATATATCAAATCTTTTAAGCGCTCGTCAATTGTACGAGTAGGATACCTATCAAAAATTTTTAAACTCTCGTCAACTGTACAGTCTCATACATACACAATCTCAGAATATCATCTTCTTCGGGCATGGGATCAATTCATTCATGTTTATCTCCACTTAGAAGTCTACCACGAACCGCATGCACCTTGGACGTGCCTCTCTAGCACCGACAATCACTTTCCGCCCTCATCCCCGGTCATCACATGCCCAACAACTTTCGCTTGGTTCATCCCGAATCACACGTTCGAGTGGACCCGCTCGATACCATCCGTAATGGCCTAACTTTCGCCAAAGACGCGTTGTTCTCACTCACGCTCTTCTTCGGGAGCTTGACTTCCCATGGTGTTACCCATTCCATAATTGCTCATGGCAAAGCACGCTTAACTTGGACGTTTCTATGTGATGAGCACTTAAAAGACGATGTATGTTGTTGATATGAGTAGAGACCTATCAAATCTTTTAAACTCTTGTCAATCGATACCCCATACATGCACGATCTCATAATCTTCTTTTTCGGGTGGATCGGTTCATTCATATTTACATCCGCTTAGAAGTCCGCCTGCAAAGACTCTTTGTCTCGTGCCTCTCTTGCAACGACGATCACTTTCCGCCCTCATCGGCCCAAGTCCTTACACAAACAACCGTTTTTACACAAAACACATTCACTCTACACATTATAATTTTTTAGGTACATCGCAAAAATTTGTTATTATTGATTGATTCATGTTCTCAACAATATTCATCTTAATTTGTCTAATTATTTTATTTCATATCAATTTGGTTGTTTCACATTTGCCACCGACCCTTTAAAAAGCTCCCTTTAGGCTTTAGTTTACCAAACATGGAGTTTGACTCTGAGATAACAATGCAAAAAGTGAGACCACACGGCCCAGTGCCCACATTCAATCGGTGTTGGTGATATACGCTGCTTATTTTTAGTGGACTTTCAATTGGAAGCGAAAGGACAGCCTAGGTTCTGGGCCTATGTCTAGCCCAAATCAGCTCTCCTCGAATATGTAGGCCCATAAGGGTAGCAAACACAGTGTGACAGGCGGAATACATACGGATACCACTGTGATACGACTTGATGAGATTGATGAATCAAAGTTATAAAAATACATTTAGCTTCGGTCCCGTTGGCAATTTTTTCTTTTCTTTTTCTTTCTTTGGGCTGTGTTATTTTGAAAATTGATTGGCCCAAATGCACAAATCCAATTAACCATTTGGGCCGGCTTTAGGGCTGATATAAAATTCAATTAACTTTGAGTTTTTTTGATGGATTGCAACAAAATATAGCTGTCTAGTGATCTAGTCATCTAAAATCATTTTACTAGGCAAATACTATTTTTATGGATAAAAAACAGATCTGTGAACGCATTCCACATTTCCACCAAATGTGTTGAGAATTTATCAATTAATAAAACATAAAATTGGTTATTGAAATCAAAATTAGCATTAATTGGGCCAATAACAGATAACTCATGGTTGATCTCAAAGTCTTAAAATTTCACATGGGGCTTGGATCTTCAACTTCCCACATTGTAATTTATGAACAAGCCCAGACACTAGTTTAAGTAGTATCCCCTACTTGGCATAAAGCTGGCAATGAGTTGGGTCGGGCCAGTCCGGCCCAAGCCTATTAGACTTTGCAAAAATTTGGTCCGGGCTAGACCGATTTTGGTCGGATCTCTCAAATGACTGGTCTAGCCCAGATCATACATACAAGTCATGTACAAAAAATTGGGCTTACCCAAAAAAGGTTGAGCTAGCCCAGCCCATGGGAACATTTGGACTGGGCTTAATTTGTCAGACTTTTTTTGGCCTAAAAATACAGTCCAACCCAATCTAAATCTGGGCCACCTCTGACTGGGCATCATCAAGATTCGTAATATAAATAACAAGTTAACGACGATACAATGTGGCATCATCAAGGGACGAAATATAATTTTAAAATTATAACAGGATTCATCTATATATGTTTATCAAAACCTCAAGAAAAAATGTTACAATTATATACCTAAACTTACTAGACTTTGACCTGGTAATTCTTGGAGATCAATTAAACATAAGAACACTCGCCTCGGAATTTCAATACTTTTTATTAATAAAAATATAGATGTAAATAATTAGTGATCTAAAATTTGCATATACAAAACTATACTGTCAAATTTGTAAGCTACAGACAACGAAAATGGAACCTACCAGGAAGATTAGATGAGATTACCCTTAATTTCTAACTGAGACATCTAAATCAAACAGTAAAATGGTCTTCACATATTGCATTATTTTCCATTTCCGCGTGGTTTCGTCTTCTCTACGGTTTTCTTGGTAGCCATGAAAGTCAACGTCGTCAAAAAATCAAGAACACTACAGTCAACTCAGACTAACTCCACCTGCTTCTCCTCCATAATTTTAATTCCCTAGAGTTATTTTCCTAAAAACCATATCCACAGAGCAAAATATTCTTGAAAAAATATCTCCCAAAAATGGGAAGTCAAATTAGCCGCACTTACCGGAGCAGCAGCAGCCGCCAGCCGTTGTCCGCCACCGAGCCACCAGCTCGAACTATGTCAAACCCCAGCTCCGATTCCAGCTCAAAGGGGGCGAGCCTAACAAAAGCCGATCTAAGCTCATACGAAGCCGCGTGCCGCGCCGATCCTGATCTACAGACCTTCGACTCCAAGCTCCAGGTCCGTACGAGCCGAGCCATCAATTCCATAGCCGTCGGCGTCGATGTCCGGTCCCTCTCCCTAGACTCCCTCAGCGAGGTCACCGAATGCCTACTCGGAATGAATCAAGAAGTGGTCAAAATCATTCTCCAAAACAAAAAGGACATTTGGAAAAACAAAGAGTTATCCGATCTCGTCGACGATTACTTCGAGAACAGCCTCGTAACCCTAGATTTCTGCACCGCGCTCGATTCGTGCCTCAAACGCGCCGGCCACATCGAATCCATTATCAATGTAGCCCTCCGGAAGTTCCAGGAGGAGTATAACGCCGTCAGTGAAGAAAAATCGGTCAAAAATTACTCAAACACTTTGGAGGAATTGAGGAATTTCAGAACCGCGGGTGATCCGTTTACGCAGGATTTCTTCAAGGCTTTCAATTCGGTTTATTCACAGCAGCTATTGATGTTACAGAGACTGCAAGCTAAAAAACGAAAGCTGGATAAGAAGTTACGAAAACTTAGGGTTTGGAGGAAAGTCTTCAATGTGATATTCGTTGTGGCTTTTGCGTCGGTCTTAATATGTTCGGTGGTGGCTGCCGCCGTCACTGCTCCGCCGGTGGTGACGGCTCTGGCTGCCGCAGCCGCCATACCATTAGGTTCGATGGGAAAATGGCTCAATTCGATTTGGAAAAACTGCGAGAGAGATTTGAGGGGACAGAGGGATATAATTAGTACAATGCAAATAGGGAGTTTCATTGTTATTAAAGATTTGGATAGCATTAGGGTTCTTGTGGATAAATTTCAGATTGAGATTGAGGATTTGTTGGCAAATGCGGATTTTGCGATGAGGGGGGAGGAGGCGGTGGTGGTTGCGGTGGAGGAGATTAAAAAGAAGGTGGATAGTTTTGTGAAGACTATCCATGATTTGAGTGAGCATGCTAATAAATGTACTCAAGAGACGAGGATGGCAAGGACGTTGATATTGCGTCGGATTATCAATTATCCGAGCAGCGGCTCGAGTCATGACATTGGTATGTTTTCATGATGCCTGATGAGGTATGAAGTAGAATGATATCAATTTGTAAAGAAGTGATAATTATGCACAATTTTGAATGAACCATTCCTGTTTTTTTTTTTTTTTAATCAAAGAAGATACATATATAGATTTCAATTTATCATTACTTATGTTATAGAAATTGAATAATGGATATGTTCATAATAAAAATGCATTATTTCGTTTCGTAATAACATAGTTCTTTGAATTTGACCTTGAAGATGGACTATGTTATATGTTGACAAGGTCTAAATGATAAAAGTGGCATTTAACAGAATGAAGAGAGCTACCAATATATGTGACATCTCACCTGGCAGGCTGGCTGTGGTGATTTGGTAATGTTGCGAACATCTGCGTAATGCGCATGTTGGACTCGACACATTTATCGTGTTCTTGTCAAATAATATTGTAGATCAGCATATGTAGCAAAATTGTTGATTTTTCCTCTGTAGTTTTGATCATTGAGGAGTTGTGGCTGCAATGTGAGGATAATTTATTTGTTGATTTGACATGAAAGTATCTTCCTAGTTGTGAAGAGAAGTTTGCCTTAATGTTACCTGCTGTGAAATATGACACTGTTACATTTCCTTGACAACCCACTTGTTGGCGATAACATTGGATCTTTTTGCTGTTGCCTGCCATAATTTTGGCATTATTAACATATTTTCTTACTCAAAATTTGGATGTATTACGTTCGTTATTAATCTTGTTTGTTTTATTGTGTTTTGTGGTGTTCCATAGTAAAATAACAAAGCAAAACGAATAAAGTTTTGCAAAGCATATAAAAGGGGTGAGAACCCCTGATTGTGCCTGTGTTTTGCTTCTGCTGGACATTATATGATGACGAAGTCACCGTGTTGTAACATATCGTATTCTGATCATACCTCAAGACTTTCGAAATGGACTTGTGAGTTCATAAATGTATGAATTGTAGCTTTGTCTTGCAAGTGTTTGAGCTATATTTGAAGAAATGTTGCATGAAGCAGGTCCATACGAGTGTCACATTTTGACACTAGAGAACAAGAACAGATTAGGAATAGCCATTTGCAGCATTTCCTCTGTTCTCATTATCTCTAGATTTCATGGGGTAAACTTGTGGCTGGAAGCTTAACTTGTTCTTTAAAATACTATGCTAGATATTTGAGTGAACCAATCCTTTGATCAATCATCGGCTTATATAAGATAGTGAAGATTGAGCTTTGCTTCACTAGCTTTTGCAAGAATACATCTTGATATATGAAAGTTAAGAGAGAGTGTGAAAATTGATTAAGTTAAGAGAGAGTCTTTGGTAGAAAAGTTGTAAAAGTGTTTTATTTGTTTGTAAAAGTAAAATTAGAAGCAGAATCAGAAAATCTGAAGCATCTATACCTATGATATTATAATCAGTCTGTAGCATCTATCCCTATGATATTATATTCTGATTAAACAAAGAAAGCAGAATTAAAAACAAAAGTTGGCATTTGCAAACACTTTTTTAAAAACTGAGAATCACTTTTTTTTTTTTTTTTTTTTTTTAATGTTTGCAAACACTCCCTAAGTTAATATGATTCTAAAAAGTACTTCCAAGCTTTTGAAACTGTGCCTGCTATGAGTTGATCAGCTACCTGATTGGGAAGCTAAGTTCAATCCAAAGGTTTAAAACAAGTATGTGAACCCACATCCAACACAGATCCAACCTGCTTGTGCAACTTCCTTATGATAATTAGATTAAGCTAAAAAGTGCTCAGACCAGATGACAAATTAAATGCCCTTTCGAATCAAACAATTTAGTAAATCAAACATTACAATGATTATATTAAATGAGTATCACCACCCTTTCCCAATACTTCTTTTAGAAGGATTCTAGAGTAATTTCACTTATTCATCAAAGATGAGATACTTCTTAGGCAGTATTATTTTAGCAAACATCGAATGGGATTAATTATCAACTATTAGTTATTGATGAAACCTAGTTCAATGTGTTAACCTTATTGTTTTTTTCTTTTTCCGAAACGATAGAAATATATTCATTACTTAACAAAACTTACACTGCCAACTGGCAAAATGGCCACCTTGAACATACATACATTGATACATGTCAAGGGGAGAACTCCGTACGAGAGGTAAAACCACCGTAATTCGAGGGAGCAAAACAAGAAACAACTAAAAAACACAAAACTAAAGAAAACTAAACCACATCCAAAAGGAGGACTAAGGCACTCCTCAAGGGAGACTACCCAACTCGAACAAATCCGGCACGAGCTACATCACGTCATCGCAAGACGAAATTACATCGACCGCCACGAGTTTCGCAAATCAACCGGTAAAATAAAGACTCAAAAAAAAAAAAAAAATACGAAAAAAATCGAAAAAAAGAAAAGAAAAGAAAATTGCCTCTCCCTCACCCGATCTACAACCGCAGCCCATCACCTACCCGGCTCCAACTTTCCTCTTTGTAGCTCCGACCTCCGACTTGCCTCCACTCTCGATCGAAAATTCCGATCACCTCCGAAAAACACAAAAAATATGTCTTCATTGGCCCATCATGAAGCATGGTTGGGGAGGAGAGGGGATAAGGGGAGGAGGAGGAGGAGAAGGGAGGGAGAGGGAGGGGGAGGGGAATGAGGTTGTGGCTGGGGAGGGGGAGGGATAAAAAAATTTAGGGTTTGTAGTGAGAAGGAGGAGAAAAGAAAATTTAGAGACAGAAATAGTGAGGTTAATGTGTTAACCTTGTTCATCTTAACTTAATGTTACTTTGAATCAACATAAAACTCTCGGTACAGAATCTATAAAATAATAAATAAATAAGAACTTTATTGATCTTATTTAAGCTTTCAACTTTCAAGGTTACTTCTATCAAAGTGGAGTTGTGGTTGTGGACGCCACACTACTACACTAGTACATACTACCATTCTACCAATTGCCTCTTGCTCTTAGAGCTGTTGATGGGTGGGTCTGTCCGGGTCAAGCCTAGTCACCAAATTGGCCACATTGGGCCGACCCAAGATTTTATTGGATTGTTATTTTTGGGCCCAACCCAACCAAATAATCGAGAAATCCAAATTCTAATCTCATTTTCCTCTCCTCCTAAACATCCTATTTCTCATTTTCCCCTAAAAAAAAATATTTTTAGTTTTGGTGGATAAAATTGATCAAAATATTTAAGACATCAACCCTTTATACTAAAAGAAAAAACAAGCTGTCACATGTCTTCACCTGGGCAATTTGATATATGTGTCAACACATTATTCTTCCAAATCCACATGTCACCTTCATATTTAGCCACGTGGCATACCATGCCACCACCTTATTCTTCCAATTATAAATTGATTTACTATATCAATTTACTATCAATTTATTATCAACTTAATAATTAAATTTCCTATTTCCATATATAACTATTAAAATCTAATCAAACATTTAATCAACAAATTAAATAATCCCAAAAATCAAGAATATAAAATTAGGAAGTTATTTTTGAGTTCGCAAATTAATTATGATTTAAATATTATTATGATACAAAAACCAAGGATATAATTTCAATTATTATCTCTAATACTTATTATACTTTTAATTGTGATTTAAATCATTTACGGGGGTATAACAATTATATTAAATATTTTTTAAGCATGTCAATGATTCATTATTTTTAACATAACTAATTTATTATCTTTTGTGCAAAAGCAAACTACGGCCAAATATTTGAAATTAGCACAAATAAACAGTTTTATTGAGATTTTTTCCCTTTCCAGAAAACATTCAAAGATTGAAATTTCACTCTTTCAACCATTTAAAACTAATATGGCTTGAAAATCCGTTGTTATGACGAGGATGTTACACTTTCAAATAGAACAAATAATGTAGTTTACAAAGAAGTTTTTTAGAATTTGAAGTGAACGGTTGTATGACACTCTTCTAAAATTTGAATTTCTTTTTTAGTATTTTTAATTAGTATTTTGGATCTCTTATAACTATCAGAGTTTGCGACATAAATTTTATTTTTTGACAAATCTGTATAACACACGGGTGTTGTTCTAGTGATATACTAGAACAACACCCGTGTATTACACGGGATTTGTCCAAAAGATAAAATTTTAGTGTCTAAAGTTAGTTTGCGATAGAAGAGATCGAAAATACTAATTAAAAATACTAAAAAGAAAATTCAAAAACTTAGAAAAGTATCATACAAATACTTCACATCAAATTCTGGAAAAACTTCTTTGTAAACTACATTATTTGTTCTATTTATAATTGTATTGTCCTTATCACAATAAAGAAGTTTCAAACCCTTTCTCTCTTAACTCTCGATAAGGCCACACACTGGCAGATCTAGGGGAGGGCCAAAGCCTATTTTCTTTTTAAAAAAATTATTGAGATTTTTTTTAAACAAATATTTTAGTTATAATTTGTATTATCTTTTTATCCAGTCCACCTTATTTTCATGTATTTGCCCACCCTATTAGAGTCCATGAAATTACTGATTAACAATACAAAAGTAGCTCAATCAAAGAAGTCATAATATAAATTTCTATTCTTTACAACAACACGTTTACATACAATCTTCCAGTGTAAACTTAATTTATAATACAAATTTGTTTTTTCCTATCTTTTTCTACACCATATGGTCATATCATGCTACAATGCTACATATAATAATAATAATAGTTATTATTATTCATTATATTATTATTATTATTGTTCCCAACTCCATACATCCTACAGAAACTCAGAAACTATAGTCTAATGAATCTCATAATGACAGCTGACATAGTGACATAGACAAACATAATTTTTTCCTACCCATTGCGACAGACACTACAGATGTGAGATGACACTATCCCTCACCCTCACCATCCACCGCCACCACCGCAAAAATCTCGATAACAGATACAGTACAAAATTCATCAGAAAAAAAATTTAAAAATAAAAAAAGAAAAGAAATAACCTACCTTTTCTCGCACATATGATATTTGACAGGCTATATTGCCCACAATTTTTTGCAAAATCTAATGTTCATGATAATATTATATTTATCATAAACCTGATAAGATGATTAAGCACATATATGCCTATAGAAAATTTGATGTACCAAATGGTTTCCAAAGTGGCGATATATCTTGATAAGAACAAACATGTAATTAAAAGATGAATGTTGTGGAATTATCACCAACCACATTCAATTTAACCAAAGGGACGTGACAGAGTAGTGAAGTGAGCAACGGTCAGAGTTGGTGGATCTATCAGCGGACAATAGATGTTTTGGGTGGCAACATAGGCAACAGACACGATGAGTGGTGAATGCAGCGTCGGCGGGAGATGTGAGGTGCATGGGGAGGTGAGGGAGAATTAAAATAAATAAGTGTATAACTACGATACGATGGCAATTACGGCGATAGAGCCAACAACGACATTGGAGCAGACAACGGATTGAGAGAGAGCACCATATAGAGGTACAATGGAGGAATCTGGTATAGGGGCTAGGTGAATAATCAATTATTGTCAATTACTTCCGTAACATAAGCTAAATAATCAATTATTCCAATCATTATCACTGAAATTTACATTAAGTAGCGGGCATATGAGTTAATTAGAAAAAAATATGGTGAATAGAAATTAATTAGGAAGAAATAGGTATATGGGATCCATTACAATTATAAAATGAAATAACACCAATTTTCTTTGATAATTGACGACATTGGACCTTGTGTTTGACAAAAAAAAATTTGATTTATTTTCATCGAAAATAAGTGCTTACAATTTAATTTTGTCTTTTGTTATTTTATATCTTTTTCAAATATATATTTTATCTATTTTTTTTCGTGTAATCCTAAAGGCTAAAAGCAATTCTATGTACATCTATAGAGGCTAGGGATGGGTGATTTGGGGATAATCCTAAAAACAATTTTAAAAGTTGACTACCGATATTTAACTACATCTATCAACAAACCTGATTTTCGGGCTTTTAAATAGGGATGGGTGATTTGGGGATAATCCTAAAAATAATTTTAAAAATTGACTACCCATATTTAACTATATTTATCAACAAACACGATTTTCGGGCTCTTTAAAAGATATTGTAAACTTCTTATTGATAATTATTGATAATCATTATATATTATATAAGGAAATCCATTTTTACCATTAGAAGTAAAATAAATCCAATTTATAATTTGAAGATTAAAGTTTTGACATTGGTTACCACGTGACTAAATATAAAGTCGACACGTGGATTTGGAAGAAAGTAAGGTATTGACATCTTTGATCGAATCGCAGAGGTAACGACATGTGGCGATCTTTTTTTTCTTTTAGTATATAGAGGAGTGTTTGCAAACACTTCAAATAAGTGCTTTTTGTTTTTTTGCTTAAAAAAGCGATTTTTAGTGTTTGCAAGTAACAATTTCCGCTTTTGATTCTACTTCATTTAATCGAATCTAAAAGCGAGGAGAGAAGGTCTTTAGATTTCGTCGCTTCAAGTTTGAATTTTACAAATAAATAAGACTTCTACTACTTTTTTATCAAACACTCCCAACCTTCTCATTCTCAACTTTTGATTTTATTTTCAAACACTATCAACTTCTCGATTCTCAACTACTTCTACTTTTGCTATAATAAATCACTTCTTCTAAAAGCAGAAGTTTTTGCAAACACTCCCAGAGTTGATAATTGTGTATTAAGAAATGACATATAATTTTTTTTTTCAAAGCGAAATGACGTATAGTTTTACAATTATCGTCAACTTTTAATTTACTCGTTTTTTAATTTTATTTTATCTTATCGTGTTTTAATTCATAATAATCCAAAATTTTCACTATCCCTTCTTCAGTTATTCTCACCAGTCACCACAGCACCTCTTCCACCGCCGCCTGTTATTTCCTTCTCTTATTGTCTCTTTTCTCTTCCTTTTATCTTCTTCTTCTCTTTGTCCTCCTCCTTCACGCCAGACAAACACATCATACCCAATCAAACCAGGTAAACGAGCCCTCAACTGAAATTAAAGAGATTTTGCTCTTTGCATTTTTTCGTTTAACTTTCTGAATGTTCTGAATAAATGATTATTCGATTGTGCTCCTGATGAAGACATTTCGTGGAGTTCTTTCTCTATGTTTTCTTTCCATGTTTCCCGTCAATTCCTCAAAAAGTTCAAACCTCTCTCAGATCCAGTTATCACTAAAGCTTTTAGCTCTCAGAAAATTGCGGAGCAGAGAAGACCAATCAAGCATACCACTCGAAAGATTAGGAAATTTCCTACTCCAAAATCATCGATCAAGAAACAGAATGTAGAGCAGCCAAAAGTTTACTCAAAAGAAAAAATCACAAAAATATACAATATTCTAAAGTATTCGACCTGGGATTCAGCTCAAGAACAATTGGAAAATCTCTTAACCAAATGGGATTCCTACACCGTCAACCAAGTTCTCAAAACTCATCCCCCAATGGAAAAGGCTTGGCTATTTTTCAACTGGGCATCTGGGAGGAAAAATTTCAAGCACGACCAATATACCTACACAACAATGTTGGATATTTTTGGGGAAGCCAAACGAATTTCATCAATGATGCATATTTTTGGGCAGATGAAAGAGAAAGGAGTCAAGATTGATGTTGTTACTTACACTTCGCTTATGCATTGGATGTCTAATGATGGGGATATCGATGGGGCGGTTAATTTGTGGAAGGAGATGAAGGCGAAGGGTGTCGGCCGACGGTTGTTTCGTACACTGCTTATATGAAGATTTTGTTTCATCACAAGAAAGTGAATGAGGCTGCTGTTGTGTATAAAGAGATGCTTGAATCGGGTTTATCGCCGAATTGTTATACCTACACTGTTCTAATGGAGTATCTTGCTTCCTCTGGTGAGTGAGCTTAATCCATATATGTGTTGTGAATTAATTGTTATTAAGATGTTTGGAATGCTGATTTTCACTTCATTAGAGAAGGCTTTTGAGTTTTTAGTGGAATCATTTCATGCAAATATGCAATGTGGTTAAATTGTTGGGGAATTGAAAGATAGAAATTAAAAGGAAGTGATAGACGAAATCAACACATGATTGCATGAATGGAATTCGACTTTCACCTGCTCAATGGATCGGAGGGAAAAAATGCTTTTGAATTCGGTGTTATCCTATGTATTACTAGTCTTTGGTACTCAATTAGATAGTTTAGCTAAACTGGAAAATGTAGCTCATGAGGCCAATGGTGCACAACAATAGTCCACCAAGGTTACTTGCCGCCACTTATTTCTTGAACTTTGACGTCGTGTTTTTTTTCTTGATTTGATGTATTATCCATTATTTGCAGTTGGGATCATCTCAGACATTTCACAAATGGATTCTGCTACTAACTTGAGAAGCACTTAGATTAAGTTCTATTGTTCCATCTCTGTAACTACCTACTCAGAAATGTCAAACATGATTTGAGGCCAATTATTTTTGAGTTCCACTGTAATACATACTTAAAAAGCAGCAATTTGTACTTTCTGTATGTTGGTTTTGGTAAAACCGTATTTTGTAGGAGATATTTAGAATCTCATACTTATAGGAAGCTTGTTTCATAATTTATAGGGATAATTACAAAAAAAGCCACCTAAGGTTTGGGCTAATTTAAAAAAAAAAACAAGATGTTTTTGAAAATTACAAAAAAAAAAAAAACCTTGAGGTTTGATTGTGTCTTAAATTTTAACGGTGTAACTGTAATATTTTGATAAACATAAGGGGAGTTTTTGAAATGTTTTTTGGCATATGAAGGGAGGAAGTGTAAGACGGATCAAACCTAAAGGTTTTTTTTTTTAGAAATTTCCAGTAATTTCTTTGTTTTTTTTTGTAATTAACCCAAACCTCAGGTTTTCTTTTTGTAATTATCCCTAATATATATAGTTAGTACTCAGGGGAAGCAAACAATTATCATGCATTTTCTGCTCCCAAAACTAGCCCTATAAATATGCGTTATATGAACCCAATTACAGTGTGATTCAACATCATTGCATGAATATGTTTGATTCTGTATAGCCGTATGACCTGGTAAGCTATTGAAGTGTTTTCTGTTTTTTTTTTTATTGATCTCAGGCAAATTTAATGAAGCTTTGGAGATATTTAACAAAATGCAAGAAGCTGGTGTGCAACCTGACAAAGCTACATGCAACATTTTAATTGAGATTTGTTGCAGAACAGGGGAAATATGGGCAATGACGAAAATTCTTGAATACATGAAGGAAAATTTCTTGGTCCTCCGTTATCCTATATATCAGAAATCACTCGAAACTTTTAAAATTGCTGGGGAATGTGATATGCTTCTAAGGCAAGTTAATCGACACATCTCAACAGAAAACTCCACCGAGAACACTAATAAATACGACACAACATCTCCTGATAATGGCCTTGACGTGGAGAATGGCCTTGTTTTGAACTTATTGAACAAGCAGAATCTTGCTGCTGTTGACTCTTTGCTTGCTGACATGATTGACAAGAATGTTCAATTAGAAACTAATGTGATCTCGAAGATTATTGAGGCAAACAGTGCTCGTCACAGACAAAATGGTGCTTTGTTGGCATATGAGTATTGTGTTAAGTTGGGTATAAATATCGACAAAACTGCATATCTTGCCTTGATAGGCTTATCCATTAGAATAAATTCATTCCAAAAAGTGGTGGAGATTGTCGAGAAAATGGTCAAGCAAGGCCTTTCTCTTGGCACACACTTAAACTCGCTTCTAATATACCGTCTTGGTTGCAGCAGAGAAGTTGCCTCTGCAGTGAAGGTGTTTGGTTTATTGCCTGAGAGAGAGAAGAGTGTTGCTGAATATACAGCTTTAATTGGTGCTTACTTCTCTTCTGGGAATGCTGATAAGGGACTTGAGACATTCGGAATTATGAAAAGTGAGGGCGTTAATGTTGCCTTAGGAACGTATAGCGTTTTGATTGCTGGTCTTGAAAAATGTGGTAAATCTCATGAGGTGGAGTATTATAGGAAAGAAAAGAAGAGGCTGCAAACTGAAAGTTCTCGAAATGTTACCATGGAGGAAACAATATGTGATCTTCTGTTTGCTGGGGATGTTTCTGCGAATCATGCTCGATATATCGGGATCATGGTTACTGCATAATACACGAGTGTTGTTATAAGGGTAATTACAAATACTACCCTTGTGATTTAGCCTAATTACCAAAAAAGAAAAAAGAAATAGTTATCTTTGACATATATTACTGTTTTACAAATTGCACCTATTGAGGGTTTAATTTTGAAACAAACACAAACCTCAAGGGGTATTGGTAATACCTCAATGGGTTTTTGTAATTTAAAACATAACTGGATTTTTCTGTAATTAGGCTAAACCTCGGGGATAGTTTTTGTTAATATCCCTATTTTATGTCCAGGGATTAAGCATGGTGCGCAGCTGATTGTGGCTACTTGATGCATTTAGATGCTGGCTCCTTGTTGTAACTTATGTAGGACGGCGTTCTTGATGCTAGTCATTTTCGACGTTTTTGCAGCAGTTTCCACAGAGTGTATAGTCCTGAGGAGTTATATCATGGTGACCAATTTTGGACCAGTTGTATGTCTTAAGATGTTGGACGACGATGATAATTGTGCTAAATGAGTTTGATTCAGATTCCATGTTCCACTTTCTTGTTCCATCGTCCGGATGAATGACATGTCTAGTTAAGTGGAACAGAAAATCTCGTCCCAACCTTGTTGATGGCTAAGCAACAGTTAGAATAGCTGGTCAAGATGGAAGGAGAAAAAGCTGTATATGTTATATTCTAGAATCTTCCCTGTGGTTTAATACATTTGTAATTTAACTCTGCTCTTATCCAAATTCTCTTGTTTTTTATAGTTAAATCAAAATTAAAAAAATTAACTTCAATCTCAATAAATTATTCTTGTTTGATATGACCTGAATTACTTTACACCCTACGTTTTTAAGGTATTTGTGCATCAGCAGAATGAATTCTGATTTCAATTGATATTATGGAATTAGGTCACCAATTTGAAGAGGCATTCATTCGAATGTCAAAATAGTGGAGCACAAAACTTAGCTGCAGTACATGTCTGATTGAGGATCATTTTTCAGAATATATGCTTCCTAAATTATGAGCCAAATTGATGTGGTAAATCAACAGTATACAGAGCCTGTTTGGTTTCATTTTCAAACTTTTTTATGAGGTTTAAATGTATTTTCGTTGTGTTTTCTTATAATAACGGAAATATGTCAGGATTAATTATGTTGTACATGGATTACATAGATTTAAAAATGAAATTGTATTGCCCCAGGACATAGCTCAACCGGTAAAGGACCTAGGTAATGTGATGACCTCTTCATTGGCATCAACAACGTGGAGGTTCAAATGATGTCCGTTTCGCCGGCACCTGCAGGTGGAGGTTCGAATCCGCAGTAGCAGGTTGGAGGATGATTTCTTGTACGGTGTCTCGATCTAAATACCTTGGCTCGGTGAGGCATATCCCCAATTCACCTCCTCCACGAAGCTGTAGAGGCGAGACAGTGGAGGCCCTCAGGGATGGGGTTCACCTTTTGTTTCAGAAATGAAATTGTATATTTGTATTTGCTTTATAGTATTTTCTGATAACTAAAATAAATATATTTTCTTATCTGCAAATAGTTAAAATAGAGAAATTAGTTTCGAAAATGAAATCAGACGGGCTAAGGTTCATTACTCAGACTCACTGATTTTTGTGTTGAGGAATATGGAACAAAATTACTAATAAAAAGGCAAAATAATGAAGCAACCCAACATCTATCATCCAATTTTTTTTTGCATTATTATTCGGATTGGATTTTGGGGATTTATTCCTGCCTCTAGTGTTTCAAAGAATTCACTGTCGGACACATTTATCACACTCAACCTTTTAGAATTTGAAGATTTGTTATTTTCAAATGAAAATGATTCAAATGTGATTATCCATGAAACTTGTAATTTTTTCTTTTATGATTGGTTTTATCAAGTCCATATGCATATTTATTAATACATATTTCAAGTTTTCAATGGAGGACTTTGTGTATTTATTTCACTCCAAATTCTTCTCAAATTTCCATGTTTTTGAAGAAAAAACATGTGATGGTTTATTTGGAGATTTTTTTTGGCCTTGAACGAAACCAACTGACACTAACAATTATTTATCCATCAAAAAAACTTAAATTCTAGGGTTGGACAGAACGAAAGTGGAAGTAGGACAAATTATAGAATACAAAATGCATTTTACCTTTATATTCTCGTATAATCAAAATAAAGTTATAAGGTTAAAATATATTCTAATTTATTAAGTTTTTTTTTCAATTTTAAATATACTTTTTGTAATATATTCACATAATTGTAGACATAACTTTTGTAAAATATTCACATAATTGTAGACAATATTTTTGGAATATATTCACATTGTCTTTTATAAGGTTAAAAAATTTATTATAATTTTTTGTACATGGTTTTTATAATTGTAGACATAATATTCGTAATATATTCACATAATTATTTATAAGGTTAGATAAATATTATAATCTTTTGTAATATATTCACATAATTTTTTAGTTGTAGACATAATTTATAATTAGGTAGATTTTATTTCCGTGAAGCTACTTCCATATTAGTTGAGCTCTAGTCAGGAGGCCTAGTGACAAATGACAATGCAAGCTTGGGCCGTTGGGATATCATATACCTCTTACCTTGATCCCATCGTGACCACCCCAACTTCGGATTTTTTTTTAATTCGGTCCTATCATTGCAAAGACTCAAACCTAAGTTATTCACTGAATAGTAATACCCGTAGCCATTGGGTTAACCCCAGTAATTAACTTGGGATTTTAATAAAAAACCAAAAGTATTGCCACCTACACGTTTTCCGGTCTTGTAGATCATGATACTCATGAAGGATTACATTAGATGTAATCTCTACCATATATATGTACATAATACACGTCGGACTGTGTGATTATATATTTATATGTGAATTTTTACACATCTATATAATACATTTATGGTTATTATGCACCTGAAATATTACGCCAGATGTAACATTCAATAAACCACGTTTTTCCTCAGCCGATCTTGATTATTTCATGTCCTTATCAGAATTCAGAAACCTACCCACTTCCTTCCCTATGCTTCAATTAATTGCCGCTGAAATTAATTAATTGATATTCTTAAAAGGAAGATAAATTGGATAGTTCTTATGTTGAAACGAAGAACCACAATTCATATTTGGTGTGAGTTTGAATAAACTTTTGAATATTTTGATATTGTAGTAATTGATCACATTGACATTTATTTGATAATTAAGTATTTGATCAAATTAACACGTTCGGCCGTATCAAAATTAAAAGTTTAATTAATTGAGCAGACCCATATTTTGTGGAGATCCTCCAACCAAATGACAATTAATTCTTGTTACCTGCAAATAGAAACTATTTTTGTGCCCATAACAATAAATAGTACTTATGTTTTGTATTTCCTTATGTGAAAACATTACACAGATAAATGTATGGTTTTGAACAATTTAAAGTCGAATAGTCGATTTTACATGTTGTACAATCAATAATTTACTATGTTCTAAAATTTAAAGGGATAATTACAAAAACACACCTGAGGTTTGGCTAATTATAAAAAAACCCAGAGATATTTTAAAATTACAAAAAATCCCACAGGTTTGATTATGTCTCAAATTAAAAGGGGTTAACTGTAATATTTTTATAAATTTCAGGGTGGGTTTGAAATATCTTTTGCTTATAAAGGAGAAATTAAGACAAAATCATACTTCAAGGGCGTTTTTGTACTTTTTAAAAATTTATGGTTCTTTTTGTAATTAACCTGAGCCTCAAGGGGTTTTATATAATTATCCCAAAATTAAATCCTAACTCTCCTACTGCAGCTTATTACGACATGTATCACTTTAGGAAAAAAAATATCCATGTAGGGGTATAAATGAATCGAATCGAGTCAAACATAATTTGAATTCAAGTAGTTTGGTTTGATTTCAATCCCTGTGCCATGCTAGACATGCTATTATAATTTTAAAATACAATTATAAGACGTGTCACAATTCTAATAGTATTATAACAAGAAAGCTCATGAACCACATGAGGTGGACATTAGGATTAGAATATTCACAAGATTAGCTCATGAGCCACGTGAGGTGGACTTTAGTATTATAATATTCACAAAATTACAATAAGAGATCACAAGTATAATAGTAGGATTTTGTGTATAAATATGTGGAAGTGAAATGAAATGATATAACACTTCGATTATAAAACACAATCTTGCTTACTTTGATTCATTGCTTTCCTTACTCTATAATTTATATTAATATCATATCATATATATAAGTATACGTATCATAAAATATCAGTATTATAAAATCGAGATCATTTACAACAAATAGGAAATTAAATTCCAAAAAGGGATAGGAAAAAAACAAACAGAAATATCATGCTATTTGTTAAAAGCCAGAACACTAAAGGCTGGACTTGGCGTAGGTTCATATAACAGTATAACACCTTCATAAACTTACGCCGCAAGTTCCGATACCCACGGAACAGCTAATCATATACCCATTAAAATCCACCGGGTCGGGTCGCCACATACCTATCCGCTCAAATGTTTATGTGGCGACACGTTTGCGTTTACAAACGAATAATTCCCCAGCGCCACCTTTGCGGTCAAAACTCCACCACTCCCACATCTATCGGGTTTTCCCTATTATTATTTTTTAAATAAAAGAAAAACAAAAATCCAACCACGTCATTTTCACCAACCTGATCCTCTGTGCTCCGGACTATTTTATTACCTTGAACCTAGCCTCTCCATAATTACCACGTGTGAAACAAATAATTTATTGTTGGTCCGCTAATTTGACGGTGCTGATCAATCCATCCTTAGCCAACCACGTGTCCGCTGATTAAGTAAATTCCCGTGAAATAGTAACCTACTCACGAGTCACGATATATGAGATGAGATTATCATTATCATTATTTTATATTTGTAACTATTTACCTATTTTCTTCCACTTTTTTGGGCTATGGTCTAACGAATTTTTTTCTAAAGTATTTTTCCACCACTGAAAATTCATAATCAGATTATTACTATTTACTTTTATGCAGCTGTAAATAATTTATTATTTACTATTTACTTTAGGGTTAGCTATATAAAGGTCTCGGGTTAAGAGTTTTTCATTGTACCAATTCAAGAGCACTAGCAAATAGCAAACCCACCCTTCTTCACTTTCTTTCTGTTTTACATCAATGGCGTTCAAGAAAACAATACCTCAACGCCTCTTTAGTATATCGAGAATAACCAACGCCGCCATAACTAACTGCCGTGTTTCCTCGCCGTGCACCGCCGCGCAATCCAGAGCCTTGAATCATCCGTCGACGCCGACCAAACTCGCCCCTGATCCCGGCGATGATGGAATATTCCGGCGATACATCCACCGCCAATCGGCCGCGGCGACGTCGCCGGAGCTACGGTTCATTCCGACGGGAGGAAAGCTTCTGGAGAAGCTCCGGGAGATGGACATTGCCAGACAACGGATCAGGCTTGACTGTCTGAGACCGGCGGCGGTGGAAGAGGAGTCGACGGAGGGGAATATCACGGTGAAGGACGCCGTGAAGATTCTCAGACTTTCGCAGCTGGAAATGGTGAAGTCGAGGCTGAGGCAGATTGAGAAGGATTGTGTTTCTTATTCGGAATTTTTGGAGATTTGTGGTAAAGATTGCTCGAGTGTAGATCAAGGATTGGAATTCGCTAAGATGCTCGATCAATCGGGGAGTGTGATTGTTCTCGGAAACATCGTGTTCCTCAGACCTGAACAGGTAATTGATTTTTTTAATTTGATTTCTCTGTTTTTTCCCCCATTTTCTCTGTTAATGTGGACTAGTTTGATCTAAGTGTAAACCAATTTCACAGTTACTTAGTGAGTAGATAATAGAAACTTAGATCAAAACCTTAGTCCTTCAGGCGATTAGATTTTTCCTTTTTCTTTTTTGAATTTGATTATCTTTCTTTCTTTTTACAATTTTCGATTTGGAGACTACCGAGAACTGATTAGCTCTTTTCTTCATTATGTGTGTGTTTTTGTCTCTTCCACAGGAAATTGAACCCAGATCTCTTAAAACGAGATGGTGACTTTTATTAAGGGGGTGGACCACTGATCACTGCAGATTATTTTAACTCCTCAAAAAAAGACAAACAAAAATTCACCCCTGTTCAACACCTTGCCCTTTAACCCAAAAATTTTCTTTAACAAAGTATACTTTCTATTGATTATTTTGTAAGGGGTAAAGTGAGAAAGTAGAGGAACAAATTCAAGCAATTATTAATTCCCTTTTTTGAATCCTTGAGTCAAAAATCTTGTCTATGTAATGTAAACATGGTTGATTTGGGGTGGGAATGACAGCTATGGAAAGAAAGATTGTAACAAATCTTCAATTCTGATTGGTTAGAGTCTAACTATAATCAAATGTGGTGTCACCAGGAAACTGCAAGCTGTTTTGTTTCTGTCAAGATAAAAACCCAATTGACTGCAAAAAAAAAAAAAAAAAAAAAAGAAAAATCATATAATATACTAACAAAAGAAAAATGGAGCCATATTTACCCAAATGTTGTGTGCAATTTTGTTTTGGATACAGGTGGTGAAAGCCATCGAAGGCCTAATCCCATTGCCCTCACAACCAAATCCAAGAATGAAGGAACTCCAAGAAATGGAGAAACTCAAATCGGAAATTGACAGCAAAGCAAAATTGCTGGTACAGAGAGAGCTATGGTGTGGATTAGGCTACCTGATTGTCCAAACAGCAGCCTTCATGAGGCTAACATTCTGGGAACTATCATGGGATGTTATGGAACCTATTTGCTTTTATGTAACGTCGATTTATTTCATGGGTGGATATGCGTTTTTCCTAAGAACGTCGAAAGAGCCGTCTTTTGAGGGGTTTTTCCAGAGCAGATTTGGGGCCAAGCAGAAGCGTTTGATGAAGGCTGAGAATTTTGATGTTGAAAGGTATAATGAGTTGAAGAAAGCTTGTTATCCTTTCTCCCAAGAAAGTGCTGTCACGTTTACTTCTCCAGTTATGAATTGAGTTTGAGGGCTTGATGCTATTATGCCTGGTCTTTTTTGTGTAGTATGAAAATGAGATCACACAAAATGACTTGTATTAGAGAAAGAAAAAAAATTTGTGCCCTTTTAACATAGATATGATGTATTTCTAGGCGGTTTTTGTAACATTAGTTTGAAGAGGCTTTTTTGACACTGGGATCAAAAATTACATACACGTCTTCTGCCCTAAAGTTCAATTTTTGTATGTTTCTATCACATAGGTTAAAGAGGAAATTATATTTTACCGCGTGCTAAACTTTTCCCTCAATTGCACCATTTTTAATATTGCCATCTCTAGCCCATCACCGGTGGAATATTCGAGAATATTCCATCAAGTCTCATGCATTCGAGTTTATAAAAACTTAAGTAAAGATGATAATGACCTTGCTTATGTGGTACATGATGGAAGATTCTCCAAATATTCCACGTACAGGTGATCGGCTAGATATTGCACGGTCCAAAAAAATAATTTTATGAGCAGAATTGAAAAGCGCGCATAGTTTAGAGGTAAAATGTAATTTCCTCTAGTTTAAAATGTTGCCAACTATAGAGGAGAATCAAAAGACATGACGACCAAATCAAGCCAAATTACACATTTGTCTTGATTAGTACAATTTGTTCTAATTAAAAAAATATTGGTGATGCGTCACTAGGAATAATTAGTGACTCGGATATGAATTATTAAAAACTACATTATTCTACAATGATGGCAATAATACATTTTAAAAATGACTAATAATTTTGAACAAATGATGAAAATAAATCATAAATGTGACTTAAATATTGCCAATTAGCACATACATTGAACGGATAATAAACGTATAGTAACTGCCGATGAGATCTTCTATATAGCAAAAGAGAGTTTCCTATTAGCAAGGTCGTAGTCGATCGATACTAGGAAATAGCTAACGCCTAACTGGTAAGAAGATAACCAGGGAAGGTGTAACTTCGAAAGCACATACGTAACAAGTTTACACTGGAGAAATTTGTTTATAATTAATATGAGGACCACATATGGAAGAGGAGGGCATGCATGGGCAGAAATTATAACATTAAGGGCAACCCAGCAGGCAGCATCCACACAGGTTTAAATAAAACAAATAAAATGTTGGTAGGAATTAGGAAATCAAGAGTACTATGCTGGCACAGACACGTAGCCAGTAACAGAGAAGATAGACGGCTGAGATAAAACTAGCTTCACTGTGCAATATTACACGATGATTCGTGATAGAAGTAAGATCAATTTCATTTGTGCGTATTTTGTTTAGTGTATTCGTTTCGATTTTCTGATCAGTTAGAATAGTCTATGTTTATAATTTTGTTTTAGATCTATATGGGTTAGTGGTAGGCCTTGCAATTGTTTCAAAGTCGATGTTGTAATCAGTTGTAGATTTTTTCCGATAAAGGAAATTCATTTTGATCCTAATTAAAAAAGACTCAAGTTTTCTGTCTTCCTTGGCCATTTTTCATCCAATATATGCTTTTTAATTGAGAAGATATTCATGGATTTGGATTGATTTGTAATTTGTTATTATAAGTTCATGGCAACACTTTGCCATTGTAATGTCAACGCACCTAAAGACTTGTTTCATTCCACTAAGAAATACCGCATTAAATATAGATTTTACTTATCATATGATTGAATTTTAACCTCAACTAGAATTTTCAGAACATTCAAAATTCAAGGAAGTTTGGACCTGTACATGCATACTTCGATGAATTTGGCCATGTCCTGGTACATAGTTCATACATAGATATTTATATTCCATGGTAGATTCAAGTTTTCCCACGCCATTAGAAGACGCTACTTAGTTAGAAATAAAAAAGACGAAAAACAAAAACATTTTAACTTTTCTCTTCCCAAGTTATATGTGGTGATTACAGCTCCAGGGCATAGCTGAACTGGTGCAAAGGACATGGGTGATGTGATGTCCGTTTCGCTGACACTCGCAGTCTAGAGGTTTAAATCCGTTTGGTAACAAGTTGGAGAAAAATTTTTGTATGCTGATCACTCAGTCTAAAGCAGCTCATAATGCTGACTCATTGAGACATATACATATCTCACGGTTCACCTCCTCCACGAGACGGAGCAGTGGAGGCCCTCAGGGACGGGTTCATCCTTTACATGTGGTGTCTACAGTTAGGTGCTTGGGAGGAGTGCATTTTGTATTGGATCTAGTTTACTGATTTGCTTTAACATTGTTTTTCTACTTTTACTTTGTAATAAAAATAAGTAAATCGCATATTCGCATACGCTTTGCATTAATGATTCAATTTGTGCATTATATTAATCCAAAGGGAATCTTATAATATAACATAAATAGTATGTCGGATAAAACTTCCAACGATCGATGTGAATACATGTGATAATGTACATACATTTGTATCATTGTAAGATAAGCATACCAAATATTTATTTCCCACCTATCTTTTATTTATTTATGCATATATAAATGTTTTATTTTTGCAATATAATGTTGTAGAGTGATGATAAGATTGCCACTTCTCCAATATCACGAAAGAGTCAGAATATTAGCTAAAGAAGCAAAGTACATTAATCTCCAAGTCATGGATAACATTTTTCACTAACAAAACAAAATGTGATCCATGGCTCATAATGCTTGAAAAATAAATATTCATATTCTAATGCATTATTCGCGCAGCCATTGCCTCGTGTAACTTAATTATATTGCAACATTGCTAATTTATTTATTTATTTGTTTAATTTCTTTCTTGCCGTAGATATGAACTCTTAAATCTTAATTACTGTATAAGATATATACGAAATTATTTGAATGGAATATACAAATTAGGATTCATGAGGAGAAGTAATTACTAATTATTTATGATTATGGTTGGCGCCAATTCGTTGACATCACAAGGTGATTGACGATTAACATTAAATTATGAGGACGGTATTGTTAAGAGATTGTGTTTGACAATATGGCGGTGCCGCTTATTTTTTTTTATAATTCTGATTATTGAAGGTTAGGAGCTAGGAAACACGAATAATTCTGTGAGAATGATGTATACGTGTCGGATACGTATCGAATATGATACTTTATATGTACTCAGTGTGTTGGATTAAGAGTTGTGATTCTGTTTTACGATTTATGCTCAGCACTTTACACACACACGCTTACTTTTAGGTGTCACACTTTCCTTCTTTTTTCCTTTTGTTCCCGCCTTTATAAATACCGGGTTTGTATTTCTTTGAGTAGATGATGCAATATGAAATTTCAGGCTGAATAAGATGTTCTCTGTCTTCTCAAATAATGTGATGCGTGATTTCAAGTTTTATCATGGTATCCAGAGCGTAAGGTCACGATTCTGAGCTCCGATTTTCATCTCGATTTCCCATGGCAGCCAACAGACGAAATGCAATCGGGTGCTCAATACGGTGCGATTGAATCTGAGTATGATGATGATCCACTCAAACTTTACGATTCGATCATCCAGGTCTCTCGATTGTCACTAGTCAACTTACGGGTAACAATTACCTTTTTTATGGCGTAGATCTATGCTAATAGCATTAGGAGCTAAGACTAAACTCGGTTTTATCAACGGAAAAATTGAAATTCCGGAAGAGAATTCACCTAAGTATGATCAATGGCGTAAGGGTAGATCGTATGGTGATTTCCTGGATACTAAACTCGATTTCGAAGGATTTGGTTGATGCTTTCATATATTGTAACTCTGCGAAGGAATTATGGGATGATATTGCTAAGCGATTTGGAGATTGTAATGGACTATGATTTACCAACTGGAACGTGAAATTGTTAACGTGAATCAAGGTGGTTTGTTGTGGTAGAATATTTTACAAAATCGAAACGACTTTGGGATGAGCTTGCTTGTATTATGCCACTACCGATCTGTGAAGGTGAGACACGGCGATTGATTGATGAGAGGACATGAATCGGAAGGTCGATGATTTCTCATGGGTTTACATGAGAGCTACGATCAGTGCGTAGCCAATTGTTGTTGATGGATCCATTACCAAATGTAGATAAGGCATATTCAATGGTCTTGAGAGTTGAAAAACAACGTAATGTGCATTTGATGTATCCGATAGTTCGAAAATGCCGCTATGAGTACTAGGCTTGCTAATTTAGAGCGAAGAAGTCCAGGTAGAGGAAATTTCGGAGGTGGATTGATTCTGGCGGAGGCAGGCAACTCAGTAGGTTATTGGAATGGGAATAGAGGTGGTTCGAGTTGGTGGATGGAATTGGAAGAGGACGAGGTGGTGTTAGAAGAACCAAAGAGGAGAAATCCAAGCTCGTTTGTGATCTCTCGCAACATAACAGGGCATGAAAGTAAGGCGAGTGTTTCAAATTACACGGGTATCCGGATTTGGTATAAACAATACAAAGAGGAACGGCTGATTGATGGCTAATTCTCGTGCATGGTGAACTTACGTAGTCCGGTAATTGTGACCAAAGGAAGGGACGTACAACAACTTGACATAGCTGCTCTTATTCAACAGGAAGTGTCCAAAGCACTAGCAAGAAAATTACAAGGAGCTGGTGGTGTTGAACATCCTATGAATTTTGCTCACTTCACGATTTCGCAGTCTTGTTTTACCTCCTTCTCAACAAGTATGCACTTGCAACGCTTGAGAATTTGAAAAAGGAATCCTCGGATACTTGACAGGTCTAGTAGGCACATGTGTGCTTCTCTCCTACTCTTATGAATTGTTTAGTCCCTGTTTCTTCACCCGTATCTGTTTGTTTTCCGGATGGCTCGACCAAAGTTGTTACACATTCTGGTCAAGTTCTTTTATCTCCTAACTTGATCTTACACGATGTTTTTCTAGTTCCTAGTTTTAAGTATAATCTCCTTTCCATTTCTCAATTAACGCAACATGCAATGCATCTCGGATGTTTGTTTTTCCTTCTTATCGCTTGATACGGGACCTACGGACCGAGGAAGTTAAGGCTATGGGTAAAGCTATTGGAAGCCTCTATATTCTTCAAAGTTCTCCGACTCTGCTGCAAATTCCTCTTCGATTGCTCACTCATCCGATGTTTGTAATTCTTCATTTCTTTTGTGGCATGACGGTTAGGGCATGCCTCATTTCCAACTGAAACATTTACACTTCTTCAAGGAGTTGTCGATGATGTAATCGAACCCATTGATAATTGTGAAATTTGTCATAAATCAAAACAACACCGTTTGCCTTTTTCTTCCAAATCATATACAAACTTGGCATGTTTTGAATTGATACACATTGATGTTTGGGGACCTTATAATCATTTTTCACTTACAGGCACACCATTTTTCCTTACCTTGGTTGATGATTTTAGTAGGGCCACACGGGTTTTCCTTATGTCTCATAAGACTCAAGTATCTTCTTTAATCCAACAATTTTTGCTAATGATTCATACTCGTTTCAAGCTAATGTAAAGGCTTTTCGGATAATGGCACAAAATTTCTTCGGGAAAGAGTGTCAAAATATATTTCATTCATATGGGATCATTCATCAAAAATCATGTGTTTACACACCCCAACAAAATGGGGTGGTTGAACGAAAGCATAGGCATTTGCTTAATGTAGCCCGGGCTTTGATGTTTGATCTAGTTTGCCCTCTAAGTTCGCCTTATTCGATCCTTCATGCCGCATATCTCATTAATAGGTTGCCAAGTTCTATTCTCGTTGAAATCTCTTTTTGTGGTTCTACATGGATGAACCAATTTATTCTCATTTGCGGCCATTTGGTTGTCTCTCTTTACGCAACAAACACTCATCCTCACAAAAATAAATTTGCGCTAGAGCTTATAAATGTGTATTTTTGGGGTACATCATGGGTCAAAAGGGATATCGATTATACGACCTCGACAATTCTTTGTCTACTCACTTCCCGGGACATTGTCTTCGTTGAAAATTCCTTTCCATTTTCTACTGATTCGAACTCCTCCTATTGATACTCATTTACCTATCGTATCTCCCGCCATTTTCGAAACACCATCCACTCCAGGTGCCCTCGACTCTTCTTCCGTCCAACCCTCTCCCACGGCTTCGACGCAAAGACTCGATTGTCCAAACGTCCCGCTTGGCTCTCTCGATTTTATTACCAAGTGTTGATACTCCCGCACCCATGGCATTAACTCCTCTCAAAAGTGGTCCTGAATCGGGTAATTCTTTTCCTCTTTTCACCTTTCCTTTTAAGCACTCTCCGCTATAAATGAAGCTTACAAAGTGTTTTCCTAGCAAACGTGTCACATATCCGGGAACCTCATTCCTTTTCTCAAGCTAGTAAGTCTCATTGATTGGGTGGCGGCAATGCGCAAGAGTTAGATGCATTGGAACGTAATCATACGTGGGTCTTAACCTCTCCCCCTGGTAAAAAAGGCGATTGGGTGCAAGTGGGTTTATAAGGTAAAAATGAAACCCGATGGGATTTGTGGATCGTTGCAAGCTCGCTCGGCTTGTGGCCAAGGGATTTCATCAAGTATTTGGCGTTGATTACCTTGATAGTTTTTCTCCCGTAGCTAAATTGGTTACCGTTCGGATGGTTATCGCTTTAGCTACTATAAAGGGTTGGCCGCTTTTTCGATTGGACGTTAATAACGCCTTTTTACATGGGTATCTTGATGAGGATATCTATATGACTCCTCCGGAGGGTTATCATAAGGCTAAACCGGGTGAGGTTTGTCATTTACAATGAGTCTTTACGGTTTGAAGCAAGCTTCCCGCCAATGGAACGCTGAATTTTGTACCAAATTGCAACAGTGATTTGGTTTTCAACAATCCGCACATGATCACATCATGCTGTTCCTTCGCAAACGATGCGGGTTTGTTGGTGTTATTGGTTTATGTCGATGATGTCCTTATTATGGACCCCTGTTGTATGCGAGATTGATGAGTTGAAAAAATATCTTGATGATTTGTTCACGATTAAGGACTTGGGTTATGCGAAATATTTCTTGGGTATGGAACTTGCTCGGAGTACTAATGGGGCGCCTTAAATCAGCGCAAATACATTATTGATATCCTACTTGATATTGGTATGATGCAGTCAAGGCCGCTTCTACCCCTCCGCCTCCGGGATTAAATGCGCAAGATAAGGAAGGTGATCCTCTCGAGGATCCGAACAGTATCGCCGTTTAATCGGGCGACTTTTGTATCTCGATCTTACTCGCCCGACCTCACCTACTCCGGTTCAACAACTCACCCAATTTGTCAACTCCCCGCACACCTCTCATTGGGACGCCGCTATGCACCTTCTACGGTATCTTAAGTGGTACTCCTTCCGTTGGTCTCTTCTATTCCGCACATGACCCTCTACATTTGGAAGCTTATTGTGATGTCGATTGGGCTTCTTGTCGACACTCACAAGTCCATTTCTTGGTCATCGCATTTTTCTTGGTGCTTGCTTAGTTTCGTGGAAGACTAAAAAAAACACCGTCTCTCGCTCACCGCGGCCGAGTCACCGAGCTTTGGGTTCCACCGTTTGTGAGCTTGGTGGCTTTCTTTTCTATCTCGAGATCTTTGTCTTTCCCCGCTCTCCCGGTTACTCTTTGGTGCGATAACCAGGCCGCAATTCACATTGTTAAGAATCCCGTCTTTCACGAATGAACTAAACATCTTGAAATCGATTGTCATTTGGTCCGCAACCTCTACAAGGATGGTTTTCTCTGACTCGCATCACGTTTCCTATCGATTTGCAGAATGGCCGATTTCTTTACTAAATCATTGGCTCGCACTCCGTTTGGTTTCATTTTCTCCAAGTTGGGATTGTTTGATCTCCACAATCCCACTTGAGGAGGGGATGTTGGATTAAGAGTTGTGATTCGTTTTACGATTTATGCTCAAGACTTTACACACACACGCTACTTTTAGGTGTCACACTTTCCTTCTTTTTTTCCTTTTGTTCCGCCTTATAAATACCTGGGTTTGTATTTCTTTGAGTAGATGATGCAATATGAAATTTCAGACTGAATAAGATGTTCTCTGTCTTCTCAAATAATGTGATGCGTGATTTCAAGTTTTATCACAATGGATGTATATTCATGGTATCCAATTTTTTTTTAAAAGAAAATAACAATATAGACATCCCAATTTGAAAGAAATAAAGTCATATCTGTATGAATTCTAATAAATCCACACATATAAAGAGATATGATTTATTCCATTGCTATATTTTCAGCAGTAAATTACGTGTCTATGTGAGTCCACATTTCAAATTTTAGTATTTATGAAATTTTAGTATTTTTATGATTGAAGCATTATTTTTTTTAATTGTAATTACATTTGTATTTTTAATAATATAAAAATATATAATTTTATACGTATATATATACCATATTGGTATCCTAAAATTTCAACCGTGTCAGTATCATACATATGTATCATACATATGTCTCGTACTTCATAGTTGAAGGGTCTTTCCTTATCTTCATTGTATTAATTATATACATCCATAATATTTTTGTCACCAATGTTCTTTCTTTTTTTTCTTTCTTCATTAATTTTTTAGATCCAATAACTGTTTGTAAATTCAACCTGATGCAATTTAACAAATTTTCCGATTTTTACGTAACATTAAACGTATAGGGTCATATTTCAGGTACTTTTTTTAATATTGTGTTAAGAAGAGCTGATACCGAAGATGGGTTCACTAACATAGCAGAATGGGCCTCTCTTAGTCCTAGTTGAACAAGAAAAGCAGCAAGTAACCCAATTAGTTTCGACTTACGAAATATGTGTGGGCTAAGGTGGCGGAAAAGAAAATTAAAATGAAGCCCAATTTCTTTCAAAGAGTTGGAATTCATAAGCTAACCATCAGTTCACTATTTCAAATTAATGCAGCGTCCACCATTCGTTAAATCATATTAGCCTTTTGGCAGCCCATCTCAAATGAAATCCAGTTGTTGAACTTGAAAGTCATCATTTGTTGATAACGCCAGTGGGCCAGCCCACATATTACAATTGGACAAATATTGTATCAGATGCGTTCGATTATTTGTATATGAAGCTGACAAAATTAGTCTGGCCAGCCCACACATAATTCTAGATTGGGTTTCCCTTTTAGTGGTCCGACAAGGACCAAACCTATTTTGGTCCAGCCTGAATAGCTCAAAATCCGACAATCCAACCAAAAATACGAGTAATAAGTGTTGTTGGACTAGACTAGGCCACAAGAAATGACGGTCTGATGAAACTCGGACTTGGCCCAGCTTAGACCGATCTTAGACCGATTTTACGTTGACCCGATTGACTCTGGCGGGGCTATATAGCTCGATCTAACCCGTTACTAGCTCTATATGTATACGGGGAGTTGTACCATGAAAAATTACGACGGGCATATTAAAGGTGATCTTGCAAGAGTACTGTCGAGATTGGCGAAAATTGGATTTATTTTTTCAGAATCGAGAAAAATGGTTATTTTGGTTTGTGGAATAATTATTGTATCTGAAAAACCCATATTTATCACTGCATTAAAGAATTATTATCATTATGCCTCTAGTTTATTTTCTTGACTAAGTGAAACTTCGTCTAAGTTGTTGAATGTTGAACAATCATTGTGATGTGATTCAATTTGATTATGAAAGAAATTTCCGTACGCTATCGATGACTTAATTAGGGTTCATTAATTTAGTTTTTTTTCAAACTCATTTTCCACACTTCAAGCCAGGCTGAAAATATTTCGTATAAAATATATATATTTAAATCAATCATACTTTTGAATTGATTATACTGATTCGAAAATGTAATATTTTTTTTTATATAAGAAATCATTCATTAAGACTTCACAATGAATTACATCACTTAAAAGTTACGAAAAAAATTAATAAAAAGAAAACGGCAAAGCAAGGCCTCAGGCGAAACAAGAGCCCACCTTACAATTCTATGACTATGAGCGACCTCCTTTGATGAGGTGGAAAGTTCCGAAGGCGAATCCCCACATATGCTACAGGCTCTTTGACTAGGCGAGTTGTATATCGAGGGACATGTACTAGTGGTAGCTTTGCATGGGAGAGGACTAACAGGCCATGAACCAAACAACAACCCTTGTATTTCAACAAAGAACTGTCGCCACATGGATTGGAACCCCCGACGTCCGAGTATTTTTACCCCAATCGATTTGCCACTTACCAACTCGTATGTGCTTCTAGGCAGGGCCGACCCTCATGGTAGTCACCGAGGACGACGGCCTAAGGCCCCCGATTTCGAGGGTCCCCAATTTTACATAAGTGTTTATATATAGGTACACATGTTACATTAAGTTGTTTCTATAGGAGCTTCAAAAAAATAAAAGCATATCGCATGGCAAAATTAATCTAACTTGTAAAAACAAAATAAAAGAAACATTTTTTTTCCCTTCTGTTTCTACTCAAGGACAAAATCTTTTTTTCTAATTAGGTGCCTTTCTTTTCTTTTGGCCATGGGCCCCTAAAAAGTCCGGGTCAACCCTGCGTCTAGGGCTATGAGCGACCTCCTTAATTAACTCTACTAATTGTGGGTTGTGTACTTGTGTTCTCATATTGTAATATATGTTTTGTGATGTTTCCATATGTAAAAATATGAAACACTCGAAAGTTTGATTACAATTTTTTGTAGACGTGAAGTACGAGTACGTCTGAAAATAAATTTTATAAACAAAACAAATCACTTATTGGTAGAAAATGTATTCTTGGAATTGAACTATAAACAGTAAAAATTAAAATAATTACCCTCCAAAAATATTATCAGACGAACCAGTCCTTACTTTTAGGAAGATATATGAAATTACCTATATCTTTTGGTATACTATAACCAACTTGTCATTTCTTGTATTTTAGTCAAAATAGTGGCCACTTATTAAAATTCCTATATTTTCACGCTAATAATTAATTTTGTCCCTTTGTGCCTTGTTTTAACAATAATTTGCAGGTCCATTGATGTAAACGTTCAAGGCCATGTTTTATTATTAATGTTTTGATAAGATATGCATATTGTGTGGTCCTGTGGTTGGAAAAGGTCATATGTGGTGATGTTGTTTGTCTAGTTGAGAAATAAATCTCGTGCTTATTGAACTTGTACTATTTTGCATTTCGATGATGACTAGTGACTTTGACATAATTTCAGAAATTTGAACTTTTTTCTTTTTCACGGAAAACCATCGAAATATTGCTGCCGGATTAGAACACGACCAGCTATATATCTGATTGTCCAATATAATTAATGCCAATAATTTGATTTAATATATAATTAACAAAAATAATCTACTTCCATTTCTTTCTCGGTTGATCATAAACATTTCTTAGTCTCAAATTTCATTGTGTAGAGACGTATCGTGTTAAGACTACACCGAGCCCTCCAAATAAAAATTGAAAACTACGCTTTGTCTCCGATATGGCATTAGCTATGCTTGGCTGATAAAGTCCAACCCACATGACATGTCTATTGTAGCGAGGTCTTAATGGTCCGATTTGATGGGATCCTGAATCAGTGCAGCTCGGGCCTAGGGTTAGACTTGACTCTTGTCCGGAACGTCGTACGTGGCACGCAAGGCTAGGGTTCTTGAGAGGCAACCCTAGGTTTGTTGAATCTTTTAGATAAGAAAAGATGAATTCTTCCCTAAAATATCGAGATATACTCTATCATGTTAGGAATCTGAACCCTGCTATAACACGATCTCATTGCACTATTTTCTTTTGCTATCTATCTTCTCGATATTCGAGGATCCTGTCTCACTTATTTTTTCCTTTATCAGATATATTAGGGACTTATGTGTTTGGAATTGTTTTTGGTTTGTGAATCTTCATTTTCTTCCTCTTGATTATGCTTTCTTCTTTATTTTTCTTTTTATAATGGAAAAAACAACTCCCAAACCAACCAGTTAAACTGCAATAAGCAAAACTTGTGCGACAGGCTCGTGCAGAGACGGGGATTCGAATGAGACCTTTATATCTCAAAAACCCACTCTTCACCACTAGTCCAATGTTTTTCTTTCCTTTTACGTGTTAGACTAGTCAGTAGAAAAAAGGAGGAGAGGACGCATTTGTTGAATAGAAAGACAATGAACAAGGTGGATGAATTGATGGGGCCAGTAGCAATTTGAAAGACAATTAGCGGCCTACACCAGGACGAATACATGAAAATGAGGGAATAAGTCAATAAGACATCAACACAAACTTTCCATGGGAAAAGTAGCTAACTTTCGGACCATTTCCCAATGAAAACAACAAAAAAACATATAGCACTAGTCGCTTGACGTCAGATTTGGCCCTAACTCCTAGATTGACCCTAAATAGGGTTAGGGAGAATCTAATCGGAAGAATAATATAGGAAGACAATAGGAACTAACGTTTAAACAAATATTAATCGGGGTTAGACTGAGATTTTTAGAACTATGGTAAAAAGATGAAAAATTCTTATCTCAATTCAGATGAAAAACAAATGCTGGTAAAAGATTAACAGTAACATACACTGCATAAGATCATATTTTATATTTTCTCAATCAATTTAACAAAAATTTAAGGCAGGCAGTTATAATTAAATGCCAGAGACAAACTAATTATTCTTTGTTTTTGTTCATTTTCTTGGATTCATTGTGGAGAGCCTGGGATTTTATTACATAAACTGGAATTGCCACCTTTGCCCCCAGGATTATTAAAATTTACACTACGAGTATATATATACTTGTCGTAATCTACTCTAACCTCAAAAATTCAATTTCTCAAAAAAAAAAAAAAACTCAAAAATTCAAAAGGGGAAAAAATAAAAATAAAAATAAAAATGTCAGACCTCAAATATCCTTCTCTTTTACCATCTCCATCTTTTCAGCCACTAAACAGCCACCGTCCACGGCGGCGACGCCGGCCTTTATTCTCCGGAGATACCTTTTCACGTAGAAATTCAAAAACAGAAACAGAATAGCCCCATTCAGAACCGAATTGAAAATCCAAGCCCCAATCCCATTACATCCACCCTTGATAAAATGGAGCAGGAGCACGCCAAAGTGGCACACCAGATTACAGCTCAGCAAAACAATCTGGCAGTTAACAACAAACGGGAAACACGCGCTCGGCAACCCAATCGCCGTCCAAAATCGGTAACCGTAAACGACGGAGTAAACCAGCGTCGTCAACAGAATCGCCAATACCTGAAACGATTGTGAAAATTCGAGCCAGAGGAACGACATGAAAATCGAAATCGAGTGGTTGAACAGCTTGAAGAAGGAGAGCTTCCGGTACCGTATAATCGCGTTGAACGATCGGAGCGCGTGGAGGAAACGCGAGAGGTAGTAGATGTACGACCAGAAGAACACGCGCCCCGAGGGGCGCGTCCCCAGAGGAAAACAGAGGAGCCACTGGAAGGGGGTTGTTCGCGAGCGGCGCCACAGCCACCGCGAGTCGCGGATCTCGGCGGCGGCGGAGAGCACCGTCCCGGCGAAGATCGTGGCGGAGATCAGGGCCATGCAGAGGGAGTGCGCCGCGGGGAGGGGGCCGAGGGGCAGGGGACGGCGGTGGCGGAAGAGGATGAGGAGAAGGACGTGGAGGACGACGGCGGCGGAGATGTAGAGGGCGATGGAGGTGAAGAGGAATGACCACGTGGAGCCCCATGATTGGGTGTGGCTCCACCGGAAGCCGACGATGGAAGGGTGCTCCGAGAGGTAATACCTCAGGGTGTGAAACGACGACGTCATTGGCCACGGAGTAGACTACCCGTCGTTGACCGGACGAGAAAGGCAGTGGACCCCACGATTGTTCTCTCACCCTTTTGCGAATTTTTGTTTTGGTTGCTTTTCTGTAATTGACGCGGAGAAGGTGAATTGAATAGAAATAATCTTTGCCGCAAGAAATTGAAAGGGCGAAAATAACTTGGCTAAAATTATTTTTTATATATACCTATATATAAATAATTAAATCTCAGGTGCGGTGGTTCAGTACAATGGTGATTAGGAAATTGAGAAACATTGGGAAATCAGAATTGTGGGTGCAATATAGATTTTGATTTTGGAATGACGGTGGGAATTTTGGACTTGGAGGGTGAGAAGGAGTTGACGACGACTGGTGAATATAAAGAGTTTGGAGGTGATACGTGGAGGATTGTGATTGGGCGTTGCGGGTCCCAATTTGTGGCGTCCTATTTTTCTGTCGTGATTTTTGTTGTTGGACTCTTTGTATAGACCGAGACCCGGTCTATTTAAAAAGCATAAAATTCAGAGATACTACTTATACCAGTAAGAATTTTTTTTTTTTTTGGGTATTCATCTCATTAAAACTCCAAAATTTTTTTGAGGGAATTAAAACTCCAAATTAAGTCTGCTACAATTTGTTAAAATCAATCATTAATAGATAAAGAATTTCACTATCGAGTTTTAATAATTGTAATAATTAATATTATATGACTATTTGAGTATTGGTAGGAGAGTAGGATTCAAATCAAGATTTGAGGCCTAGCGGGGTTGGAATGGAACGAGGATTCTCAATCCAATTTCGATTCCAAGGATTGGTATAATTTTGTAATGGGAATATTCATTTATTGGGAATTCCTATTCTCAAAAGTATGGAATATTGATACTTTTGGTCCTCCATGAGTCCAGAATAAATCTGTAATTTACTTTTTTAATGAAACTATCCTTCTAGAAATAACTGAAATATTGGATGAAACTCAAACTCAACTCATCAACAATTTGAAAAATAATTTAATTAATAAAAACCTAATTATTTGTGTACTAACTATTTATAAATTAAAATTCCAAACCTATTTATTACTCATATGTATATTAGCAATTAGAATATCATATTTATTAATTTTATATTATTATAAAAAATATTTTTATTATGTAAGTATGTAATGGATATTATTTATATATCACATAATATATAAAAATTATGTGAAATATTTCGATAAATCGTATTTAGTTCTATCAAAATTTCAAATTTAAAATCAAAGAACTGCTCCAAGAATTATTTATTGTTTTTTTATAAAATTATATTTGTGTAAATTTTTATCGGTATCATATATACATAGGTATATATACATATGGGATGAAAAATTGATAAGTCTTGTCTCGTGACAAGTTTGTTTGATCTTGTTGATTTCTATCACAAGTAGATTGTTTACTTTCGTTTTCTCTCGTCAGGTTTCTATCTTTCTTTTATTTCATCTGCTTTCCTTTCTAGCCTTTTTATCTCGTACAATGTCTCGATCGTAATATAGCAATTGATGAACTATGTGGACGTATGCAATTGGATTGGAGGAGGAGGAAAGGGCGGTTTTTACGGATAATCCGAGAAGATGGGGTGAACCAAGATCTCCGGTGGTGTCTAGTGGGGCGTTTCTTATCCGATCGTCAAGTGAATTTCATGGCAATGAAAAATACTTTGGCGGCTATATGGAGACCGGTAAAGGGAGTTTTTATTAAAGATTTGGGTCCAAATCTTTTTTTGTTTCAATTCTTCCATGAATTGGATTTAGCACGAGTTCAATCTAATGGCCCGTGGACTTTTGATAACCTTTTGTTGATCACTAAACGTCTTCTTATTGGTGAACAACCGTCAAAGGTTCAATTGTTCAATGTGGAATTATGGGTTCAAGTATATGATCTTCCTTTCGGCTTTATGACGGAAAAAGTCGGAAAAAGTATTGGTAATTTTATTGGTATATATGTGGACTCTGATCAACATAGCTTTTCGGGAGTATGGCAGAATTATATGCGTATTCGGGTTGCTTTTGATGTCCGCACTCCGCTCAAACGCAGAATGAAGTTAAAGAAGGCTGGTGGTGAATGGATTTGGATTAACTTCAAATATGAGAGGCTCCCCACGTTTTGTTTCTATTATGGGTTCCTCGGTCACTCGGACAAGTTTTGTGCGAAATTGTTTAATTGTAATAATATTTCGGCTGATCGTGCCTATGGTTCTTGGCTTCGGGCTCCAACACGTAAATTGATTAATCAGGCAGGTAGTCAGTGGTTGCGATCTACTTGTCCGGAATCTTCTTCCGATCAACAGAACAGAGAGAATGGTGGTTACTCTCCGGAGTATCCAAATGAAAATGAAGATCCTAATTCTCAGGGAACCGTCAGGTGTGTGCAGGGACGGTTTGCAGATCATGGGGCGGTTATGGGAGTTTCCTAAGGAAGTGGCAGTTATTGAGGGCAAACAGACTTGTTTAAGGGACTTTTCACAGTTACGTGAAGAAGGAAAAGGGAATGAATTAATTACCTCGACAACAAACGGCTAGAATGGATGACGAAGTTATTCTATGAATTTGAGAGATGAGACAGGGTGTGAATGTAGTGGATCGGATGCGACTCATGAGTCGTTGGTGGAGAAATCTGGGCTGACGGGGTCTATTGTCAAGAACCAAAAAAACTTGCTAGCGGTGGGCTCTGGTTCCCAGGCCCACCGAGAATTATGAGTACCATAAGCTGGAACTGCCGCGGGCTTGGCAACCCGCGGACAGTTCAAGTCTTAATGGACCTAGTCCATTCTAAAAAGCCATCTTTTATTTTTCTTATTGAGACTATGATTCATAAAGATCGTTTGGAATTGATTCGAGTTAAATTGGGTTTCGAGGGGTTATTTGCGGTCAGTAGTTCGGGGCACGGAGGTGGGATTGCCCTCCTTTGGAGAAAAAAGGATATGGCTCAGTTGTTGAGTTATTCATCTAATCATATTGATATTTCGGTTTATTTGGCGAACTCGCCTACCTACAGGTTAACGGGTTTTTATGGTTATCCCGAAAGGAATAGACGAATTCTTTCATGGAATTTTCTTCGAACTCTCGCGTCCCAGTCAAATCTTCCATGGTGTTGTATTGGGGATTTCAATGATCTCCTATTTAGCTCGGAGAAAAAAGGAAAAATCGACCATCCGTTATGGCTTTTAATCGGATTTTTCGTTCGGCTATTTATTGATGATTGTGAGTTGGTGGATGCGGGGATGTTAGGGTATCCGTTTACTTGGGAAAGAGGGCGAGGCACGGTAAATTGGGTCGAAGAAAGATTGATGAGATGTTTTGCTTCGCAAAGTTGGTGTAGTTCTTTTCCAAATTGCAAAATTTGGAATCTCGAGTCGTCAATGTCGGATCATTCGCCAATTTATTTGGAAATGGGACAACAATATAGAATGAAGAAGGTGAAAAAGTTTCGTTTCGAGAATGCGTGGTTACGGGAATCGGATTGTCGCACTATTGTCGAGCAGGGTTGGTGCCGAGGTGTCAATGGGGATTTACAAAGTAAAATTATCTTTTGTGGTGCTGAACTCAATAAGTGGGGGGAAATGCTGAAAAGCTCTTTTCAAAACAGAATTCAGGATGCTCGTAATAAAATGAAATTTTTCCGTCGAGGCAGGGACATCTTCTCTATTGGTGAGTTCAAGAAAGCCCAAGATCAATACAATTTGTTGCTAGCACAACAGGAAGACTTTTGGAAGCAAAGAGCAAAAATATTTTGGTTAAAAGGAGGAGATGCAAATACTAAATACTTTCATACGGTAGCATCATCTCGGAAAAGACACAACTTGTTTGATCGACTAAAGAATGAGGCGGGCTCCTGGCTTACTTGGGATAGCGGATTGGGCAATCATATCGTAAGTTATTATGCGAATATATTTTCCGCTACGGAGTGTGATATTGACCCGGTTGTCGACTGTATTGAAGCTCGGATCGCCCACAAAAAAAATGAAGCTCTTCTCGGCCCTTCTCGAGTTGGATCTAAAAGAAGCACTTTTTCGATGTTTTCGGATAAATCACCAGGCCCTGACGGGATGACCCCACTTTTTTCCAAAAGTTTTGGGATATTACAGTCCTAATTAGTCTCTTCGTGCCTTCATTTTATGCATACTTGTTCTTTTTCTGTTGGATTCAATGATACTAATTTAGTACTTATTAAAAAAAAATAATCCAGGAGGTTATTTCGATCTACGCCCATAAAGACTGCAATGTTGTTTACAAGGTGATTGCTAAGGCTATGGCGAATAGATTAAAGATCAGTATTACGGATATTATTTCGAAACCCAGTGCGTTTGTTCCTAAGCGTTTGATTTCGGATAACATTATGGTTGCATTTGAGATCAATCATTTTCTTAAAAGAAAGACGCAAGGAAAAGAGGGGTGGCTGCGCTTAAGATCGACATGAGCAAGGCATATGATCGTATTGAATGGAGTTATCTAAATGCTATTCTTTTGAAATTTGGTTTTCATCGGAAATGGGTCGACCTTATTATGCTGTGTGTGAAAACAGTACGATACAAAATTATGCATGGGGATTTCGAATCAGAGTGTTTTATACCTGAATGGGAACTAAGGCAAGGAGATCCTTTATCTCCTTATTTGTTCATTTTATCTTGAAGGGCTATCGGCTATTCTTAACAGATATGAAGCTAAAGGGTGGATACATGGTTGTAAGATCGCAAGACGAGCTCCGAGTGTGACGCATTTATTCTTCGCGGATGATAGCTCTCTCTTTTTTAAAGCTAATATGACGGAATGTGCAAGAATAAAGCAATGTTTGGACTGTTACTCAAGGGCTTCGGGTCAAATCATTAATTACCAAAAGTCTTCTGTATCATTCAGCAGAAATACAAAACCAGAGGTTATCCAAGCTGTGCGTGCCTTCTTAAATGTCGCTTACACTGAAAATCATGGCCCTTATCTCGGGTTACCTTCATTGATAGGGCGTAATAAGAAGGATATTTTTAAATTCATTAAGGAGAAGGTGTGGTGTAGATTACAAGGCTGGAAAAAGAACATTCTCTCTCGAGCAGGTAAAGAAGTTCTTCTTAAGACGGTAGCTCAAGCCGTTCCAATTTATGCAATGAGTCTCTTTCTTCTCCCTCGAGACTCTTGTGTTGAATTAGAACGGATGATGAATTCCTTTTGGTGGGGTAAAGGTGGGGACGGATCTAGGAGTATTAATTGGTTATCTTGGAATAAGTTGTGTGTCCATAAAAGCCGGGGGTTTGGGGTTTAGAAGGCTTCATGAATTTAATTTAGCCCTTTTTGGTAGCGGTGTGGCGCCTTTTATCGATGAACATTCCTTGGCGGCTCGTATTTATAAGGCGCGTTATTATCCCGAATCTAATATACATCATGCTCATCTTGGCTCAAATCCAAGCTACATATGGAGAAGTCTATTAACGGCTCGAGATTTCGTTTTCTCTCACCGCAGCCGAGATGCAAAGTAGCGATGGTAAGGACATCTCGGTGTTGAACGATCCTTGGTTGCCAGGTGATCAACCTTTGTCTCATCTTCTCATCTAGCTTTGGAAGGCATATCGATTAACAATTTGATGAAGTCGATGTGTTGGCTTGGGATTTTGATATTATTTAGGACTTGTTTAATTCGTGTGATCAACGGCCTAATATCTAGCATTCCTTTGAGTACGAGCACAATGGTGATACTTGGATTTGGACGAGGTAATAGAAAGGAGTGTGTACTGTTAAGTCGGGGTATCGCCTTCTTTGCAAAGATATTGATTTAAATTTCATTTTCATAATCTATTTGATGGAAAGAGTTTTGGTCTATGAAAGTTCCTCCTAAAGCTAAAAATCGGTGTGGCGCGCTTGTCATAATGTGTTGCCTTCAAATGAGCGATTAATTTCGAAAAGAGTTCAAGTGTCTTCATTATGTCCGGTTTGCAATTCGGAAGTTGAAACCATAGCACATGCTCTTTTTTTTTGTTCAAATGCTTTAGCAATGTTGGTCATCTACTATCGACAAGATGTTTTCATGCACTGCTACTTTTCTTAATTGTTTGAATAAAATTTGGGCGGTTAACAATATAGAGATGAAAAGTCGATCATCATGCTTTTATGGGCTTTGTGGAAAAACAGAATGATATAATTTGGCAAAGAAAAGTCGATCCCCATCTCGGATAATTCAATTTGCTAATTCTCAATTATTCCAATGGCAGTCGCTTTCAAAGTACACCCTTAGCCGATTGGTTTGTCCAACCATGTGATGGTTGTAAGGTGGCATAAACCTCTACAAGGTGAGTTTAAATGTAATGTGGATGCATCTGTTTTCTCCGATGCTTCTAAGATTGGATATGGATGTGTTTTAAGAGATTGGACAGTAATTTTCTAGCGGCAAAACATGCCTCACTAACAGCCCGATTCAACCTCGAGGTAGCCGAAGCGGTGGGCGTCAGGGAAGCACTTAGTTGGTCAAGGAAAATTGGAATGATTCGACCATTTGCCTGGAAACAGATTCTCTTCTTGTGATAAAAGCACTTAGGGGAAAATCGGGGGATAATTCTTATTTTTCTCGATATTATTAAAGAGTGTAGAAAGTTACTTGATTGTTTACCTAAAGTGTCCTGTGTGTTTATTAAGAGATCGCGAATGTGGTTGCTCACGTGTTAGCTAGAAAGATCATATTCTCGTATGCAGTGTCATGGAGTGGAGATCGATCCCTCTTCTCTTTATCTCGTGATGATTTGCGATTCGTCTTTATATTAATGAAAGCTTTTCCTTTTGGTTTCAAAAAAAAAAGGTATATATACATATATATATATATATATATATATATTTTAACACCAATTAATATAATATAAGATCCTTTTTCACAATATATTAAATACAATTTTATTTTATTTTTTTGGGAAAAAATCTACTAAATAATAATTTGGTGTTCAAAACTATTTTGTTTTATTACAATCGTTCACTTTTAATTATTGGTATTGATTTTAACATCAAGTCAACAAATGATGATTTCATTTCTTTCGCTATTTCTCGTGCAATTCTTTTGCATACCAATGAATCATAGGAATTATTATACTCATTTCATTCCTTTTCGGTCATTATTCCATTCTCAATCTCATCCATTCTAACCTAATACCATTCGATAATACCAATCCAGACATCTAGCCCTTGGTTTCTCATGCAACTGAATTACATTTAAGCTCATTCTAGGACTTAAATAAAAGGATAATATTGGCATATTCCTAATTTACTAACGTGTAAGATGTTGGTTGGAATATCTGATTATGATTTATGAGGGACTAAAATAAAAAGAATGACATTCATTGGTGGTGATGTTTTCCTGCTTCAAATTATTGCCCCTTTTCTTCATTTATTTATATGTGAGTTGAATAGTCGTTTTCATTTTTTGAGACGGTAATTTTCTATTCTGATTTTTTATTCCGATTACTTAGTTTAGAAGTAAATGCCAAAATAGAACTTTGTGCTTCAAAAGAAAAGGTTCAACAAAGTACCTTAAACCTAAAAAAAGGTTCAACAAAGAGAAATTAGATAGAACTCAGCAACCCTACTTATGTTTATGTTTGATCAACAAATTTTCAGGGTAGCAATTGTTCACGTTTTACACATGCGTTTTAGAATGGGTCATGGTTGTATGTCAATTGAACAGAATTTCACACGAGTTTAATACCAAAACATGTGGTAGAAATTGTGAATTTTGGGCACCTCTTGTATATTGTTAAAATCAATAGGTTATGATTGCAGTATAAGTCTGGACAGACTTAATTGCATAATCATACTAGAATGCAAAACCAAAGTTTAAATCCAATCTTACTAATATGACGACCTAAATAAGATTAATTGTTGTTTAACTTGGATTTTTTTTTTTTTTACAATATCGAACTCTTATCTTAATAAAACTCCTAACTTAACTAAGACACTTAAAAAATAAACCAAAAAAGAATCAAACATATTATGTCACTTTCTGAAATATAAGATATCCTAGCTTCATCAATTTGTTTAATATTCTTTTTTTTTTTTTTTTTTTTTTAAGCAAAATAACACCCCGGGGGTGGGGGATTGAGGCGTGATCCCCTACCTGTATATCAAATAAACAAAATGTCATACAATATCATGCCCGTCAAGGCGGGAGAAAATCAAAGAACAAATAACCTATCACTAAGATATCTAGAAAGACTATCATAATGAGAATCTAAAAATACAAGGAGAACCAATTATCTATGAAAATCGGAAGCTCGGATAACCCAACTGGTCCATGCGAATGAGTGCTAGGAGGTGGTGAGAAGTCGTGCCCTCATCAACAATGATCGCAAGGCGCCCGCTCCCAACTCCGCTAGGTAATCTGGCTGTCGATTCCCCTCTCTGTGTATGTGGGAAATCGAGTACCGAAGGTCCCCCTCCGCATGTTGGAATGCGAGTCGTGGTGTATGTTGAACTGCCAAGAGCCAAGGCCACCGATGTGATCGTGGTGACTACCGCTGCTGCGTCAATTCGATCCAAATCAAGTGAGAAGCTGTCGGGCATGCCGCAATCCCATCTCAAGCGCTAGTAGCTCGGCATGAAAGCTAGACACCGCCTGGAAGGAACTGTGAAACGCCAACATAAGTCTACCTAAATGATCCCGAATCAATCCCCCTCCGCCAGCTATCAGTGTGCCTGGATCAAACGAACCATCCGTGTTCAGCTTGATCTGAGGAGACCGGGGCTCGCCAAATCACCAACCAGGCTGTGTGAAACATGTGGTGGAGCATTCCCCGCAAAAATTCACAAAAGTGGGAGGCATCCGGACCAATCCGAAGGGCTCAAACGCCGACACGAAACAAGAATCCGGAGATATCGCTCCACGCCAAATAATATGAGATGCAAGAAAGGAATTTGTCGATGCTTGACACTATTCCTTTCCATCCAGACAAACCATAAAATCAAGCAGGGAACCAAGAAACTCAAGTGCCTCGCTATTGTGGACTAAAAGCAAAATCATCAGCATTAGAACCCATTATTACATTTACAGGGCTCCATTTCCAAGTTAGGCGGTAAATATTTAATTGGGGCTGGGCCCGAGAGAAATTTATGAAGAAAGCATTGGGGTCAGCTTAATTATCACTTAATGACTTCTTAACATAAGGTCAAAAATTAGGGTTTTGAGAAAAGATGCTCTCTTCTCTCTCCTCTCAAACCTCTATGGTCGACGCATCTTGATTTTCTTTATGAAACTCGATTTTTCTCTTTTCCCAGAAATTACGAAATCTCATGATTCTCCTATCCCTGCTCCTAGGGTTTTCCCAAATCCTAATTCTGCATCTATTGATCCTCCTACACAAACGTTTCAAACCGCTACAAGAATTGATCAAGAAAATCAAGATCAGTTATATTTTACATGTTTTCCTCAAGTTTTAGATCATCATGCTGATCATGCTTCCAAGATTCTCAAGAACCATCCAAGAACGGATCCAGATTTTCAAGAAACGACTATGAAGAAATCTTTTGCAAAAACGGTGCACTCCGGGGAGGATACAATTCCAGTTAAGAAAGGAGATTTTTATTCCGTAACGATATATGAAGGGATTTATCATCAACGTACAACGGAGTTACGAGATTCATTAATCGGACGACTCCTACTTCTAAAAGGGGCTAAGCCATGCACGTTAGAGACGCTCAAATCGAAATTGCATGCCGTTTGGAGAATTCAACATGCTTGGCGATTGGTACCACTAGGTAAGGGTTATTTTAGTTTACAATTTAATGATATAGCTGACTGTAATCGTGCTTTCATTAAAGCTTCATGGAATTTGAATCCGGGTACAATCCGCATCACTAACTAGATCCCGGATTTTAAACCTTATAAAATTAATACTTATATGGCACAAGTTTGGGTTCGAATTTATGAACTAAGTATCGAGTATTGGCATCCCTCTTTGATTACGAATATTGCAAGTGTGATAGGTACTCCGATCCAAATTGATGGTCGTTCGTTATCCGGGGAGGTGGGACATTTTGTTCGCGTGTTAGTTGAACTTGATTTAAATAAATCTCTTCAGGAATTTATTATGGTTGAAAGGGTGGGACATTACTCTGTTGTTTCGATCAGTTATGAGAATTTGCCGGATTTTTGCGTTAATTGTCGGATTGTTGGGCATCATATTACGAATTGTCGCCATCAAGATGAGACAAAAAGATCTGACATTGTTCAAACTGATAAAAGCCCAGTTCGTGGACGATTTGTCATTAGAACGGAGAATCGTGATAAGATTCCGGCCAACAAGGGTAAGGAAGTAGTTTCGGAAACTTGGGTTCAAGTTAATCCCCGGAAAGCCCGTTCTGCGGAGAGGAGTACTGACCCTAAGGAGGATGGACCATCCACTTCGGGTATCCAAACACAGAATTCTTTTAATGTGTTGGGTGATACATCAGAGGATTTGCATGAAGAGAATGAGCCCTCACATAGGGGTGTCAATTTCAGACCCGACACGCAAACCCGACACGAACCTAACACGAAATTAATGGGTATGGGTCCAGGCCGTGGGTCGGGTTGAGAATGGGTCGAACCCGAATAACCTGCCAATTAAACAGTCGGGTTCAGTCAACCTACTACGACCCATTTAACCCGTTTAACCCGTTTGTGAATTTAAAAGAAAATTAAGTAAATAATTAATTATAAGAAAAAAACAACAAACAAGACATATATCCTTAAAACTTAAATGATAAAACCTCCTTAATTATGTATTTGTTATTATTATGCATGTTTTTTTAATATTCTCCCTAAAATATGATCAGCGTGTTATGTTATTTATGCAATTATGTTATTTCTTTTTGTATGTTGTGAATTGTGATATTTTTTTATTGATTGAATAGTGTATGATAGTTATTGATTTTAAAAAAAATTATTCAGTTAAAACTTTTAAATATAAAGGAAAATGATTTTATTAGACGGGTCACGCGGGTCGGGTCCGGGTTACCTGTGAAATAAGTAGGTCGGGTCTAGGTTCAAAATTCTGACACGAATAATTAAACAGGTCGGGTCCAGGTCGGCTGTTTCTGACACGAGAACCTACGAACCCAGACCCACGAACCCGGACCCAACCCAAATTGACACCCTTACCATCACATGCCCGTGCAGATGAGGGCCTCAAAGGTTCGAATGTCAATCCTGATAGGACTATGGTTCTTTACCAACCACCAGAATGGAGTTCGGTTATTGTTCATGAGTACACGATGACTACACCAAATTTAGATGAAAAGAGTCAAGCGGATCTCCACAGTGCCATGAAAGTTGTATCTAGAAATCATCCATTTAATGATTATGTCCTTAGCTCTAACGATCAGTTAGAGGAAGCAATGACTGCATCAACACGGAAGGCGTTGTGCGATATCTTTGGATGAAGAAGAAAAAGATGAATCAGAAGCTTTAAAGACCAAGATAGACAACTGCTCAACTACTCCACTTGTTATTCGCTCATGTGCTCCCTCAGAAGCTATGAAGGCTCTGGAAATTGCGGCTTGAGGATCATGGGCCGACATTCCACAAGCTACATCAGACCATCAAGATGATACTCGAGCACGTACAAAAAATACAAATGACAATATCACTCGAAAATCCTTGAGACATAAACGTCCTTCATTTAAATTGCGCCATTAGGTTATTTTATTGTTTTTTCCTGAAATTTTGCATTGTTTTTCCTTTGCTACCTGATCGGCTTGTGATCAGGACCTTTTTCTTTCTTTTTATATATTTTCATTTATTTAAAAAAAAAACTTTCTAGTGTACTAATTTTTTTCCCTTAAATTAAAAAAGGATATATTTTCAATAATGCAATTTAACTCTTGAGTTACTATTACTATAAATATAAAATACTGCAAAATATACAAAATTGAATTTTGTTTTAACTCACATATAAAAGTCCAAGTTAAATTAAATTCGTACGACGAAGAGAACACTATGCTACAGAAAAATACATATCACTTCAAATTGTTGAAGTTGAGTCTAACAGTTCAAAACCACTCTTTGATCCAAGAATTAAGCTAATTCCTAGAAGCTAGGAAATCTCTGTGTGGGAATAAGTCTGCAACACCTTGATCGGGTTAGAAGAGCCCCAAAGTTGTCCCACAGAGACACATTTGATGCTTACCTCTGCGAATGTAGGAGAATATGTCCAGTACAAAAGACAATAAATTAAGAGTAATTAATTCTGAATAGTTACAAATGATTGTTGATGGGTCTTTTATACATGAGTAGAGCTGTTAAAGTGACCGGATCGAGGGGGAAAATCAGGCCAGGCCGGCCCGAAATTTCTTCGGGCCGCTATTTTAGGGAGCCCAACCCAACCTATGTTTTAAAAATACACTAAAATTATTTCGGGTCAATCGGGCCGGCCCGGTGTTTCGGGCCTAGTGGGCCGGGCCAAATAGGACCAGATCTTTTCGGGCCTACAAAATCGTAGTCCAATGCAACCCTATTCCCGGGCCGGTTGGGCCAGCCCATCTGATCGGGCCATTTTTTTACAGTACTATACATGAGATAATGAGTCTTATGGGCCTAGTGTAATAAAATGGACCCCGTAGGCCATAATTGATGAATTGAACCTTATGGGCAATAATTAAATAATTTCGAACTTGTTATAGAATGAACCAATTTAAGAATACATGAAAACTAATATTTATAGAATTATCAAAGCACAATAATAGAGAGAGAAAAATATAGAGAGAATATAAATCTTGCAATTCTCTTAATCTTGTGGTGTATATTACAATGAAAATCTCAAGCCTATTTATAGGCACAATTCCACCATAAAATGACAAGTTGATAATGGTTTAGATAACTAATGGTGTATTTGGTATGGTGGATTAGTTAGACATCCACATCTTGAAATTATATTATAACACTCCCTGGATGTCTTATTCTTTGGATGAGTATGCCTCGTTAAAAACCTTGTGGAAAAACCCAACGGGATAAAAACCGACATAAGGAAAAAGAGTACATTCTCAAATCCAGACATTGTGCATCATTTGCCTCGTTAAAAACCTTAAAATTTGGAAAAACCCAATGGGATAAAAACCACACGAAAGGGAAAAAAGAGTACAACGCACAATATATTTGCTCCCGAAACGAAGAATATTAGTTTGCATAATTGATCCATCAATCTTTCTTCGTATGTGCTCTCCTCATTCCGATGTCGTAAACCAATTTTTCAAATGTAGAGGCGTTGGTAATGATTTTGTAAATAAATCGGCAAGATTGTGACATGAGCGAATCTGCTTGAATATCTACCTCTCCACTTTTTCTGGAGTTCATGTGTGTGGAAAAACTTTGGTGAAATATGCTTGGTCCGACGCCTTTATGTAACCACCTCTCACTTGTGCTATACATGTTGCATTATCCTCATAAATAATAGTAGAGTGTATCAGAATGGTTGGTTTGATTGACAAGCATTTCGTATATAAGCTATAATCGATCTTAACCAAACGCATTCTTTACCCGGCCGTGAAGAGCAATAATTTCAGAATGATTGGAAGAAGTAGCAACTAATGTTTGTTTGGTAGATCTCCATGATATAGCTGTATCATTATAGCAAAATACATAACCAGATTGAGATCGAGCTTTGTGCGGATCGGATCTATATCCAAAGATCAAAGATAACCCACTAACCTAGAATTAGTGGTTTTCTTGGAGTAGAACAATCCCAAATCTGTAGTACCACTGAGATATCGAAAGATGTGTTTAATACCATTCCAGTGTCTTCGAGTTGGCTCAGAGCTATATCGCGCAAGTAGATTGACAGCAAAAGAAATATCAGGTCGAGTACATTGTGCCAGATACATTAATGCTCCAATGGCATTAAGGTAAGGCACTTCAGGACCCAAAGTCTCTTCACCATATTCTTTTGGTCGGAATGGATCTTTCTCGGGATCTAAACTGCGCACAACCATAGGAGTACTCAAGGGATGAGCCTTGTCCATATTAAATCGTTTGAGAATCCGTTTGGTGTAAGCAGATTGGTGGACAAGTATCCCATTATCTTTATGCTCTAATTCAAGACCAAGACAAAGTTTAGTTTTTCCAAGTTTTTCACCTCAAACTCTTTCTTTAGATATTCGGTGCATTGGATAATTCTTCAGGGTGCCAATCAAATTCATGTCATCGACATAAACAAAGAATGATAGCAAATCCAGATCGATCTTTTGATAAAAACACATGGGCAAATTGTATCATTTTTGTAACCTTCCTTAGAAAGGTATTCATTAAGTCTATGATACCACATGCCGGATTGCTTCAATCCATACAACGATCTTTGCAATTTGATCGAGTATAATTCACGGGAGTGTCGACTTTGACATTTTATATCCATCGGGAATTTTCATATAAATATCGAGAATCTAATGAACCATATAGATATGTCGTCACTACGTCCATTAGACGCATGTCCGCATTCTCGTGGACAACCATACTTATAAGAAAACGAAATGTGATTGTATCCATCACGGTGAATATGTTTCATCATAATCTATCCCAGGTCTCGAGAGAATCCTTGAGCCACGAGTCGTGCTTTATATCTCACGACTTCATTTTTCTCGTTTCTCTTCCGAACAAATACCCATTTGTACCCAATGGGCTTTACATTGTTTGGAGTTCTCGTAATTTGTCCAAATACATTTCGTTTTTCTAGAGAAGCTAATTGATTTTATTGCTTCTCTCCCACATAGGCCAATCAGGCCTCCGGCGACATTCCATTATCGAATGTGGTTCATTATCATAATCATCATTTATAATTTCTTGAGCAACCGAGAATGCAAATTTATCATCAATAATTATTTCATTTCGATCCCATATTTCATTACAATAGTTCATGGGATTCTCGGTGCTACCAGAATTTTGTATATTTTCTGAGGTGTTAGGTTCGACAGATTTATCTGGAACATGCTCATTATTATCAACTCTCCCCTTTCTTTTTCGGGAACAATATCTTTTGAGCGATAGGTCTACCACGTTTTGTCGTGGGATATCATCATTCATTTGCTTATTTTTTCTTCGGAACAATAATCCTCGGGTGGAGCATTTGCGGTAGGAATATGAGACTTTGTGACTTTACTAGCATCATTAAATGCACCAGGAAGTCTATTAGCAATATTTTGCAAATGAATAATTCTATTCACCTCACTTTCACATTCGTAAGACGTGGATCTAAATGTGATAAACTTTGTTCATTCCGGAGATCTCTCAACTGGTTTTTGTTTATCTAAAACATCTTTATCCTTTCCCATCGATGGAAAATTTGTCTCATCAAAGTGACAATCCACAAACCTAGCGGTAAATAAATCTCCCCGTCATCGGTTCTAAGTACCAGAACAATTGATGGAGAATCAAATCCAACATATATACCAAGTCTACGTTGTGGACCCATTTTTGTCCTTTGAGGAGGTGGAATCGGACTGAACAAAGACACCCAAAAGTGCGTAGGTGTGAAATATTTGGCTCAAAACCAAGAGTTAATTGCATTGGGGAGTGTATATGATAAGTAGTGGGCGTAATCTAATAAGTCTTTGATGCATGTAATCTTGCATGACCCCATGCCGCACTAGTGAGCTTTGATCTCATTAATAATGTACGAGCAACGATTTGAACTCGTTTAATCAATGATTCGCAATCCATTTTGAGTATGAACATGTCTTCTTGGGTGTTCAACATTAATTCCGATCTTTCGCGCAATATTCATCAAAACTTTTTGATGTAAATTCTCGGCATTATCCATTCTTATATTCTTAATAGGATAATCGGGAAAATGTGCTCGGAGTTTAATAATTTGCGCTAATAATCGAGCAAATGCAACATTTCTAGTAGATAATAGGCATACGTGTGACCATCTACACGATGCATCTATTAAGACCATGAAATATCTAAATGGTCCACTGCAGGATGTATTGGTCCACAAATATCACCATGAATACGTTGTAAAAATGATGGTGATTCATAACCAACCTTTTCCATGGAAGGTTTAGTAATAAATTTTCCTTGTGAACATGATTCGCTTGAGAAATAATCTTTGGACATTAGCATCTTCGTGCCTTTTAATGGATGTCCATTAGTTTGTTCAACAATCCTACGCATCATAGTTGTTCCTGGGTGTCTGGCGATCATGCCATAACCCAAATATATCGGGATTCACCGCCTTCCAAGGCATGGTGACATATGATTCAAAAGCTTTAATTTGGACACAATACAATCCGAAGTTGTTGCTTCAAATTTCTCATGGGCAATTCTTTTTCCCATTTTATAGGATGTGATACATGACACTCTTTATTATTTTCATTTAGTGTCTCCAAGTGATAACCATTATCACGCACATCCTTAAAACTTAGTAGATTTCTTTTTGATCTACTAGATAACAATGCATTCTCAATATTCAATATTGTACCATTAAGCAACACCACGATTTGCATTCCGGAGCCATCAATAATCTCAACGGGACCGGATATAGTTGTAACTTGTGCTTGCACAATTTCACACTCGAAATATACTTTATTTATTAATATTGAGTGCGTTGTTGCACTATCAAGTAGACAATAGTCTCTTTTCTCGGTGTTTCCCATGTGTACTGTTATAATTATTATTGAATTAATATATAAGATTATTAAAAACTTTATAAAAATATCGATTGCATAACAAAAATTTTAAATAAAGGATTTTATTCGACAACATAGTCATACATATTCATCTAATTATTACAAAGATGCTAAGATAAATTGCTATGGCTATGAGAGAAAAGAATTAAGACAAGAAGATCAATAAAAATCCAAAATTCTCCCGGTGTATATTCTCCAACAAAAAGCAGGATTGTGTATATGAAGACCAATGTAATGATAAATACTAACATTAAGTTAACCATTTTTGGAGTGAAAGAAATGTGGAGTTTTTAGAAAGATGATAGAATATGTGTGAGTTTGTTGAATGAAATGTTGGTATATTTATAGATAAAATTACTGTTCATAGCCGTTGATATAGCCGTTGGAGGGGAAAAATTAATGTGAAAATTTTGAATGTAAACTTTGTGAATAGTATGATAGAAATTTGATGATGTTTCATGATAAAAAAAAATATTAGATACAAACAGATTTATTATTTCATAAAAACTTAAAGCCGGGAATATATCACCCGGACAAATTCAAACATGGGTACAACCATATAAACTCAATCTTGGTAATATTCCCTCCGAGAGAGATCATATACCATATCTGGTTTATTTTAACCATTCGGCACCTTGTGCCTCAGAAACAGGATCTTCCAGGAAATCTAACATTTCGAGTGATTTCCAATCGTGGACAGGATTTTGATTATATACAATTTCAGATGTATAGGCCTCATTAGCATTAAATGGCTCTTCTGCCTCAGTGGTATGTGTTTGAACACTTTTGCCTTTATTTTTCTTCGATTCCTGGTATAGCTTTACCGGATGTGGCGATTCGACATGTTTTGGCCCAATGTCTGTCATCCCACATCCGTGGCAAAGATCATCAATAGGATCTTTCCATATGTATTTTTTCTTTATCACGATTTGACTGATTTTGATGCCCTGTTTGGCATTATAATTATTTTGGCGGGAATAATGATAATTATCTTGATTATAATAATTTCGACCGCCACTATCAAATCGTGGGTATTTTCATGTGGACCACCACGCCCACGACCCCCGCGCCACCACGCCAGTGTCATATCCACGGCCTCTAAATCGGCCCCCTCTCTACCGGAGTTAGCATGTCTTCGGCTCGCATTAGACCCGGAAGGTCGCAAATCGTGATTTCTCAACAAAGAATTCATTGGTTTTTTCGGTAGTGAGAAGAACCGAAATTAATTCGAGAATATGTTTTAAATCGGGCGTTGTCTATCTCATTTGTTGTAGCACAATATTTGATTTATGCATAGTGGAGAATGTTTTCTCCAATTTATCATATTGACAACTTAGTCCCACAAAGAGCCAATCGGGACTCAATTTTAAATAATGCCGAATTATAGTCGGCAAAGCGGACTTAAAGTCCCGCAACCTTAGATGTTGCCAATCATATTGTGCTTGAGGGAGTATTCGTTTCGGTGTGATCAAACCTTTCTTTGAGCTTTTGCCATAGCTCAGAAGGCCTTTCAATTTGTATATATTCATTTTTTAAATCATCAGATAAATGATGACGAATAAATATCATTGCGTTTGCCTCATCTTTCACAACGGCCTCCTCGATTTTTACAGCCTTCAAGGTTTTTGCTAGATCTTGACCCTGAAGGTGCAATTTAATATCCAGACACCATGATAAATAATTTTCACCAGTGGTGTCAAGGATCTGGAATTTTTGCTTTTCAATTCCGGCCATTTTTCTACAAAGAAAATAAAATAAATTAGTACACAGAAATTCAAACTTGAAATATACAAACCTTTTCTCGAGCAATAACTCGTGCTGATAACGTGTTATAGAATGAACCAATTTAAGAATACATGAAAACTAATATTTATAGAATTATCAAAGCACAATAATAGAGAGAGAAAAATATAGAGAGAATATAAATCTTGCAATTCTCTTAATCTTGTGGTGTATATTACAATGAAAATCTCAAGCCTATTTATAGGCACAATTCCACCATAAAATGACAAGTTGATAATGGTTTAGATAACTAATGGTGTATTTGGTATGGTGGATTAGTTAGACATCCACATCTTGAAATTATATTATAACAGAACTAAATAAATACAAGAATGATAAATTAGGCAAAAGTCACTTTTATCCCCAACGTACAAGTACATGTCAAGAAAAATTGCTAAGCACCAATGCTAATAAAAACTCAACTTGTTAATTTATGTTCTTCATTATCCACAAAAAAGCATGGTAATGCGCAGAGGTGGACAGATTCAGCATTCCAACCAAAAGCAGATGTAAATATGTGCCCCATTTTTTTTTATATAAATTTAAGGCAATTTTTTGTCATGAATGTTACAGTGCAACCGACACGGGTAGTTGGTGGTTGGTACCCCTACAAACACCATTAAATTTCTTTGATAGGAGAAACTTAACTCATGGTGCTTACTTAATTACATCGTATTATTTTAATAAATTATACCTCTTTAATTCAATTTATTTAGTAGGTCACTATATCTATATGTAGCGCAACAAAAAACTAAGGGTGCTATATAGGGTCAATTTGTCCCTATTATCTGTAGCTGTCAATTTTGGTTCGACCCAGTAAAATGGTAGGATTGGGCTATACTTTTAGGCCCGAAATGAGCCTGGTTTTTTTGGCCCGGCCCATTAGACTCGAAAAATCGGATCGGTCCAACCAACCATATTTTTCCTTTGTATTTTCATGAACTAGGCTATAAAAATAGTGTCTCTATTACTGTTTGGCCCGACCCATCTCGTTAGCCGACCCGACACGGCCGGTTTGACACCTCTGCTTTTATCAATGTCAGTTCGAAACAGAAATGAAAGCTATTAAATGTATAATAACTTTAGGTTAGCTTAAGCTTCCATTTTGATTTTTGAGGTTGAAGGTATTTAATGGCAGATTTTTTAGTTTTCATCTACTACCTTAAAACTTTAATAGACTTAGATTGAACATTATAATCCAATAATACATTAACCCCATATACTGAAATTTATTGGCCTTTTGTTTTTACTACGATCCGCAATCCAAATAATTCAATTAAATTAGGTTTATTGTCATTCAAATTATACCCATCATGCCACGTATTTATTTGTTTGTTTGTTTTTTCCTTTTATTTTTTCCGGTCAAGTGATATACTTTATACTTGCATTAAAGTGACTCTATCAACAATTAGTGCTGGTTTAAGTTGGTGCTTGGAAAGCAACATATCGTGCAATTAATTAGTTGGTGTGTTGTAGAGGCAGATATGACTTATATGTCTAAACTTTTCATAGTCTCTTTTACCTTTGTATATTATAGTACCAATAAAATGATATTCTAATATGATTTGAACATTGCAAAATTGACAACACATCTATTATTGTAAAAAAAATGAATTTTCTTTTCTTTCTATAATGCCTTGAAAGACTAGAGGATAGGTCTTAAAAAGGATGGCACACCATTTTTCATGAACATACAATTCATAACACGCACACCGTACAAGAATTGACTGGGGTTAATTTATATGACTTATCCTAGTAATATACTCCTCTCTCCTAATAAGATAGACCACATTTTCTTTTTCGTTCATCCCAAATTATATGTTTATTTCTTTATTGAGAGTATTTATTACACAACAATAAACTAAATTGCCTCTATTTAATTTACTTTGTTCAAGGTCAACAATGATATACTCTCATTTAATGCAAGGACAAAGTAGGAAGAATGTGGAAAAATATTATGATCTCAATTATATTTATTGTGTTTTCTTAATCATGTGAAATACTCTATTTGTCTATCTTATTGGGACGGAGGGAGTAGTAAGATCTGTAGCATGACATGTCTACCATGGATGACATCTTTTGTGTCATAAGAGTATTCAATCTCCTATTTTACTGTACGGATAATTATCACGTGGATAAAAAATAATATAATAATTTTGAATTATAAATCACGCATAATCTATGGTTTTTAGTATGGTATTTTTTATACGTGTAGCAATCATCAGTGCGATGGAAAAGATAAATACCTTTTTGGAACATAAAATTAATCTATGTCTACCATAAATTTATTTGGGATATTTCGATTTTTGCGACTTGCTCCATAAATACATCATGAATGTGAAGAGGGTACGATCTACCCAGGTTTTAGCTTTGAGCAAGTCTCTTGTGAGACGGTCTCACGGATCTAAATCCGTGAGACGGGCCTCCTAAGGGCTCCGTCTTGAGAACATGAACCTTGAAAATAAATTTAAAAATAATAATGAACAATGAAGAAACAAAAATAAACCCTAAAAACATGAACCATGAAGAATAAACCCGAAAAACAAAAATAAACCCAAAAATAAAAATAAACCCTAAAAAAACTAAAAATCCTAAAAACCCAAATCAATTAAAAATAAACCCAAGAAACAAAATAAACCCTAAGAAAAATAAAATCTGAAACAAAAAAAATCTTTAAAACTTTGTGTAAAGGCTCCGTCTCACGGATCTAAATCCGTGAGACCGTCTCACGCAAGTTTTTGCCTTTAGCTTTTAAGATTCATTTAAACAGTCCAAAATTTATTACTAACAAATTTTTCTAAACGCAATTGGGATGTTCAATACCAAATCCACTACTGATACACAAATAAATGATAGGAGGCCTTAATTTAATGTTTAGAGAATTAGATATGGACGGTGATATTAAAATCACGAGCGATTTATTATAAATAAAAACGTACAAGGAGTGTGGATTTTATTATTGATGTATTGCTATCAGCCGCCAATTCTACACTGATCATTCCTTAATTCGTTTCATGTCGTCACATTGTATTAGTGATTGTGTTGGTCGGCAATTGTTGATTAGTTTTTATAATACCATATTATTATTTTTCAATTATGATTAAGCCTTTTATATTTATTTAGTAAAAATATGTCAATATCGATTGTGAAGTGAGGGAAGTTAGTAAATTACAGTAGTCTTTGTTGGGGGAAACGGTCAATTAGGGTTTTTCAAAAATAAGTACTTAATGCATGCATATAGAATATGCAAATGCTAATGTTATTATAAAAAAAATGGAGTAGATGATCGATATATGCATGCTAGTTATTTTTATTTTGGTTTTTGACATCAATTCTGGTGAATGTGGAGTCGAATTATATAGTTGTTGAGTCGAATTATATAGCAAGTGCAATTGTTTGCACCACGTCACCACGACAAATCAAAGTGCAATCTATACAATCTATTTAGAATATGTTGGAAAATTTGAAGGAAAAATTGTATTTTCGGGTGCGATTTTTTTGAGACCTAGTTTGTCGATTGACAAAAGTAATAGTGAATTCTTGTTATACTCAGCGAGAACATTGAAATCGAATATTTGTTTGTCCAAAATGGTGTTTGGTTGAAGGAGAAATTAAAATTCAAAGTAGAGTGTTAGATGAGTTTGTCCCACATCGAAAAATAGATGAAGTGATTACTCGTATATATAATCTCCTTATAGCTAATTAAGGAGTAATATTGTATAGTATGAAAGCTCTCTCCTCACACCACCCTTGGTGCACCCGAGCCGAATTTGAAGTCCAAACTAATGACTTGTGTGTGACCTGTATACACGAATATTGGATCAAAATCAATCATATAGTCTAATCTTGTAGTCCATGTTTTGCTTCTCTTTTCTGAATTAATTATCCAAAATGTTGGTTTTTGTAACCAAGTAGCTGCAGAATTAATTACGTAACAACAAATGTTAATCTATATCTATATATAAAAACATGTTAGCTACTATATTGGGAAATTTCCCGTCAAAACTTAATTGCTATTTATGGTAAGATGCTCCCATTTATTTGCAGGATTAATTATTGTCTTTCTTTAATTGACATGTATCATTTATACAACATTTTTTTATTATATTAATTTGTTATTGTGGCCTCGACAATAGAAACGATTTGTTTACAACATGGGCTATATTTATGTTAGCAGCATGGGATATAATTTATTTTTACTGATAAAGAGTTTTATTTCGGTAAGTCCTTCATTTATGTTTACAACACTAATTAATTAATTTTATTATATATGGTTATTAGTTATTGTTTTATTCAATTTAGTGGACCACTAACCTTTTTCATATTAGTTTAATACAGAAAGTAAAGCATGGGTGGGTAATAGAAATATAAAGTCATTATGGGTTTTACACTTTCCACAACATGCGTGTTTCTTTTTTGACTGAAAATAATATGTTGCATCAAAAGATCAATATTATGTCTGCTTGCATAATTAATTATTAATTTCTTTTACCGTACTTTAAGGCATGAGTCCAATTTGCAGAATGGGTAATATTTGTTTACTGACAAACAGTTATATTCCATTGCATTCAATGTAAAACAAATAGTAGTAAAACATTGCTTTAATTTGAATAATTGACTGATTCCAAAAGCCATATGAAAGGACAAAAATTATTATACGATACATCATTATGGACAGAAACTAATATAAAACATTCAACCCAATATCGATTTGAATGGGTCAAGCCTACTATATATAGCAGACCCATTAACCCCAAAATCCACACAACCTCTATTTTGCACAGTAGCTCAAATACTTGAAAGATACCATTCAACACTCTGAAAAAATGGCACCACTATTCAGTTTAGTAAAAGATATAAACTCCAGCAAAATTGAATGGGCAATGAAGCTTCGATTGGTTCGTGCTTATCATCTACCCTCATTCTCAACTAGTGCAGATGTTTACAACATGGAGTGCATATTTCATGATATGGAGGTATTTAATAAATTTGTTTTTAACGTCAGTTTCATATAATAATAACATGAATGATATATTAACCAATAACTATTTTTTTAAATCTTCTATGCAGGGATCCAGAGTCCACGCAACAATCAAGCGCTGGCAAGTTGACAAATTTAAATCAATATTGAAAGAAAACAGGTTGTACGCGGTTAAAATTTTTATGGTGGACAACAATATAATGAAATATAAAACAACAGGTGTAAAGTACAAGTTTGCATTTGTGGGTAAAACACAACTGATAGGAATTTTTGATGAATCATTTCCCCATATGATCTATGATTTCAAATCATTCGACACTTTTTCAGATGTAGACTCTATCGATGAGCACATATTAATCGGTAAAGTTCTATTTTCGAAATTAAATATATTTTGTCAATTTAAATTTATACAGTTATATATTAATATGTTACATTTTGAAAATGTGATTGGAAAACTAGCATTTAGATATCCTCCACAACGTAGGGACATTGATAGCCGGCAAACAATTATGATTGATATTATTTTGGAAGACATACGGTAATTGATTGTCTCGATTACTGTATAATATATCTTATATTATTTTTTATAATAATTTTTGAAACTTTGACTTTGCAGTGGAAATATCTTGCCATGTACCTTATGGGGAGATTATGTGTAAGTCCAAGCGGCTACGATAATCTAGAGGGGGGTGAATAGATTATCTCCATCTTTTCGATTTTACCCTCTTTTTCAAACCGAATGCTCAAAGACAATAATAAAGGTGCGGAATGTAAAACAACACACGTCGATTTATAGAGGTTCAACCCACCTAGGGCCTAATCTCTACCACCCCAAAGATATCAGGGATGGATTTCAAAAAAAAAAAAATTTTATTAATTACCAAAATTAATACAACACCAACTTACAACAAACACCTTGAAGAGCACCACACTCTTTCTTCAACACCACCTTTGAGATTATCACAATCTCTCTTGAAGATTACCACAATCTTCAACGGCACACTGTGAAGATTACCACAATCTTCAACCTTGAAGAGCAACACACTCTTCAACACCTCGACAAGAAGATTACCACAATCTTCTTACACCTAACACCTAGATCACCCAAGTGTGTTCTTACCACAAGAACACTCACAAGGATATTTTGTGTTGAATGATAACCCAAAAATTTAAGATTACAACTCGATAATGAATTATACAATTGTGTGCAAGTGTAATCAAGAATAGCCTAGACCTTAGGAATGTGAAAGTGAATAGCTAGGCAAATTACAACAAGAAATAAGACAATATAAGAACAAGTGCATTCTTGAGTGTATCTTGTTGTGTTGTAGTTTTCTCTTTTCTTGTGTTGCTTCAATTCTTCCTCTATTTATAGAAGATGTCTTGTACATGATAGGCTCCTCTTGGGGATATGAATTCTGTAAAAAATACCAAGACAATTGAAGAAAAGAGCTGTTAGAAATCAACCCCTCAAATTAAGGAAAAGTTGTCTGCAAACTCAACGGATAGTTTGTTGTCCAACGAGGGGTTCAACCGGTCGCACAGAGATAAGTTGAAATTGAAAACTCTGCAATTTTTACACAGGGGGACCGGTCGGAGGGGTGCGACCGATCGCCCTCATGTTGGACCATTTGGGGTAGTTAAAACATGAAAGCAGGGGGCTTCCAGTACCGGTCGCCCCCTCAAGTTTTCCTCCGTCCTTTTTTCTATTCCAAAACTCAACACAGGTACGGGTTGCTGATAAGGATCTTTTTATGCATGTTTTATGTGTATATTTAAGTATGATTTGAGTTATTTTATTGTTAGTTTCATAAATTTTTGATTGTACATAGTTCACATTACTCCGAGGTGCTTTTATTGGTGTAGATTGATGATTTGGAGCTGTTTTTGGTGAATTTTGGGCCATGGTTTCATGTCAAAACATACCCGGGGGTTTCTGGATGCAAAAACACTCAAAATTCCAACCTAAACGCGTCATTTCGGGGTCTTGTCAGTCAAACACGGGCAGGGTGTGTTTTTAAGCACGCCCGTGCTTTTTAGAAGTAAAAAACGAGCAATTTTTCGACCCCGGCGTACCAAACACGGCCAGGTCGTGCTTTTCAAGCACGGCCGTGTTCGGGAAAATCCAAAAACACGGCCTGACCGTGCTTTTAAAGCACGGGCATGCTTTTTCGGCCCAGGTGGTTTTTTCTTTGGCGGAAATTATGGAGACTTTCCTTTTTGCTTTTTGACAACCTTTGAGCAACGTTTACACCTCATTTTGATGCACCAAGCTCTATTATTCCCTCAATTGTCATGTGGACACAATGATTCGACCAACTCAACCATGAATGTGCACACAATGATTCAACCAACAACCATGGAAGTGGAGCATTTGTTAGCACTATTGATGAGTTCTTTCACAAAGATGGTGCCTATAAAAGCCAAGAGTTTGAGTTGGAAATGGATAATTCATGTGGTATTCATTGATAGAGCGATTCATTGTATATTCATTGTATATTCTAAGTTTCAAAGCAAAATACATTGAGAGGATAAAAGAGAGGTAGAGTTGGAAGTTGAAGAGCAATAGAGGAGAAGGCTTGGAGCTCCATCATTGCAATCAACCAAGGAGGAAGTCTTGTATTGGTCTTGAATAAGAGCTAAGTACACCATGTTCATTTTATTCATATCTTCTTGTGTAGTATACTCTTTTGACAAAGCCACGTGTAGCTAAATTTCTAGTGTTTGAATGTAATGAACTCTAGAATGAATTTGTGATTAAGGTTTGTATGTTTTAAATAAAATCTTCATGTTTTGTGTGATTCACTTAAATTATGCTTTATTCATTCGAATTGGTATATGCGCAATATTGATTTGAAGTTTATTTTTCATCCGGGAAATCGAGAGATTCATGGTGAAATAGAACCTATATAAGTGAAAAGAGTTGCATGCAATCCTAGATATAGGACGACATAAATCTTCTGGATTAGGGTCAAACCTAATATGGGAATTCACAAATCGTTATAATGTTGTCTTGGGGGTTTTAACTAGAAAGAGATTTCAGTTAATCAACTTGAGATTAGAAGTTATTCGCTCGATAGAGGTTTAACTTAAATCGGGAATTTCTACGGTCCACATAACATGAGATTTTATTAAAAGAGGTTGGTTTTTGCTTAAGGGCATATGGTTGTATTTTTATCTTGTTGAATCACAAAAACATTCTAGAGGGATTTACATTCAACACATTTATATCTCTTGATTTCTCATTCTACAATCTATTTTTATTTGATTTCTTTTTGTAAGTTGCAATTATCTTAAATTCTCTATTTTCCATTTCCATTTTAACAAACAAAACTCTGAAAATTACTAGATTAGATAACAAAAAGACGGTAATTATTAGTACTTACAATCTTCGTGGGAATGACACTCGGTACTCAATAATCTATACTACAAAACGATAGGTGCACTTGCCTAAGGTTTTCTAGAGTAGCTTTTGAGCCATCAAGTTTTTGGCGCCATTGCCAGGGATTGTAATATTAAGAATGCTTTATTTTTGTTAATTTAATTATTTTTTTATTTTTTTTATTTATTTTACCATTATTTTTTATCTATCTTTGTAAGTCTTGGTTTATACTTATCCTCTTTGTTTACCGCAGTGTATGACTACTCGTCGCCGAATTTGGAAGCGACACCACCGAGCAACAACACGGAGGAAATCTAACACTGAACCCACGAAGAGGATACTAACGAAAGTAAAGATTTCGTCATGGCGGATGAACAAATAACTATGTATGATTATGCCAAACCATCCATGGGCTGACGTCATCTAGCATCGTAAGGCCCAATTGCGGCCGATAATTTTGAAATCAAACCGAATGTCATTCAAATGGTGCAACAATTTGTTCAATTTGACGGCCTACCGGATGAAGATCAGAACAATCATATCGCAAATTTTCTTGAAATTTGTGATACCTTCAAAATAAATGGAGTCTCGACGATGCCATCCGTTGCGCTTTATTCCCATTTACTCTTGGGGGACGGGCTAAACAATGGCTAAATACTTTGCCAAAGGAACAATCACAACATGGAGCATCATGGCGAAAAGTTCCTTTTGAAATATTTTCCACCCGGCCAAAATCGCACGATTGAGGAATGAAATCTCTTCATTCACTCAAGAAGACGACGAGACCTTGACGACACTTAGGAGAGATTCAAAGAATTTTTCGTGAAAATGCCCACATCATGGTCTTCCTATTTGGATGCAAGTCCAAACATTT